>JBBBDQ010000409.1:1490000-1752500 GCA_037127315.1 Ascarosepion bandense | reverse complement strand
AATCTATCTTTATATATATATTTTAATTGTATCACTGCGAGCAAGGCGGTAACGCCACTGATGTGCAGGGGGCTACATAAGAGTAAAAAGATTAATTAGAAGAGAGTGAAGAGAAAGACGAACCAGTTAGAAAGGAGCAAAATAAGGATGGTAATACAGGTATGATGACAGTTGCAAATATGGAGTGAAAGGTAAGGATATACAGTGTAGTGCAAAAAGAACTAGAGTTAAGAGATATGAGTATTGGCATTGCTTTTAAATTCCTGGAGGTTGTAGGCGCCAAGAAAACAGCGGAAAGTGCGAGAAAATAAGCTGCATTTCGTCTGCATTTGGTCATCTGCATTTGGTTGATCTAACTGTGAATGAGTGAGACCCAGATGCCAGTCTGGTTGCACGATTAATCACCTGTTGCTGAGGCAGCAGGGACTTAAGTTCGTTGGAGCAGAAGCCATGGAAGTATTTATTGAACAGACCGGGCAGCCACATGCCGTCGGTGGGGAAGTGACTGGAGTCAAGCCGCCAAGTCGGTACCTATCACATTACAGATTCTTCTTTGAAGCCTGTCAAGAACACTGAGATGAACAGCAGGGGCGCCTGACCATATAAGACAGCAGTACTCTATGCACGGACGAATGGTTGATTTGTATATATTCAGGATGGATTCAGGTGGAAAAAAACATCCTGGCCCGACACAGTGACCCAAACTTCCTAGCGTGGATTTAGCTATTGACTCAATATAATGTTTCCCCTTGAGATCGGAAGAGAGGGTAATACCGAGGAGCCGCAGTGCATTGCTCTCAGAGAGACCCGCTTGGTCCACGCTGTCGGGAGGGAGGAGAGGTTTTCTTTGATGATTGACAGACAGCAGCGAAGTTATGTTTGTCTGCAATACCGGATTTCTTACTGATATATATATATATATATATATATATATATATATATATATATATATATATATATTTGCTTTCTGGTAGTAGGAATTATCTGAAACATCTTATATTAAATAACATGAAAAATTATCTATCATTTTTTATAAAAACTTTCAAATTTCTCAATAGGTTATTAGTCAATTTGCCATAATTCATATCTTTTATTTTATTTTCCCCAGAGTTTTGACGAATATAACTAAAATTATTTGTTTTCAAGGTTGGTTCTATGTGCAGTTACGCAACGATATATATATATATATATATATATATATATATATATATATATATATATGTGTGTGTGTGTGTGTGTGTGTGTGTGCGTGTATGTGTGTGTGTGTGTCTGTGTCTGTGTGTGTGTGTGTGTGTGTGTGTGTGTGTGCTTCGGGGGTTTGTGTGTGTTGGATTTAGCGTGGTGTGGGCGTATGCACATGTATATATAGATGTGTGATTGTGTAAAGGTTATTTCTTTTGAAGATAATTTCGATGAACCAAGTTTAAATTTCGTTCGTTTCACTCTAATGCCCATTGAAAAGACGTAGATTTATCTCTGACGAACTATAAGATAAATAGCAGTGTAGTGTAAGCATTCATATTTCATGTAGCAAACCGTCTCGGAGAAGACAAATATTGATGACGGCTCTTTGCGTTTGATTTTTCCTTCTCTTATTTCTTTCAAACGTTATGCGCTGCGTTGTGACAAGTTATAGCCACACAAATTAAATAATCTGTGAGTTTAGTGTAACGGTTTAATTCTAAAAATGACCAGCCTAGTTTCGTAGTTTGAAATGGATAGAACATTTCATATTCCTCACACACTAAAAGCACACACACATACACACACATATATACAGGTGCTGGTTGGCATAGGACATCAGTTTTCTTAGTGGGGATGGTGAGGTCAAAATCCTTGCAAGCTGTGGCAAAGAAATCCATGCTTCTTTGCATATGCAATTTGTAGCTGGCGTTTAGGGCACAGTCATCAGCAAACAGGAAGGCACGAGCAATATCAGTTTTCACTTTTGTTTTGGCCTGCAGCCTCCGGAGTTTGAACAGACCGCCATCAATGCGATGATGGAATCTAACACCCACATCCCGGAAGGCCTCCATAAGTTATCGAAAAGAAGACTATACTGAACAGAGTGGAAGGCAGCACACAACCCACCTTTTCTCCATTTGTCACAGGAAAAGGCTGGGATTACTCACCATCCTCCTGCACCCTGGCATTCATGCCATTGTGAAACTTTCCGATCATTGCAAAAATTAGTCTTCTCAACCACCTCTGCACCCACTCAAACTCTTATTGACCAGGAGTCATGGTCTCCTTTGCCTGCAAAAAACGAATATCATCATATATAATCAATGTGTAGAAGTTTGTCACTTAGCTAGAAAGTGTTAGTTCATCCATTCCAATTTTGAAGCTTTTTAAAACATCCATTGTGATGAAATAAATAACAAAATTTTCCACATTAACTCTATTAAAGCTCCCTCTATATCTCAATATGGAGCATTTTATGAAAAAAAATCTGATTTCTTAAAATGCCTTTCTACCAGAAAACTTTTGAAGAAAAAACGTTTGGTTCCAAACGTCATTAAAATTTAACAGTATATCTCAACACTATAACACAATTTTCAAATTCATCGTAATAATTATCTCTGCTCTGAAATGTATTGTAATGTCAACAAATGTAAACAAAATTAACGAAAATTAACCAAGATTAATGAAACTGGTTATAAACAAAGGACAATTTGAAATGGTTTGCTTGAACATTATTTTTGATCGATACTCGTATTTAAGTAAATATTCTGTTTATAATCAAAAGAGTGTTTTATATTTATTACTACCAGTCTGATTATTTACGATTAATTTTTGTTACGAAAATATGTCATTCGACAGCATTCGAAGCTTCGACCCCCATCCACATCGGGGAAGCCACCAAGTGATCTGACGCGTCTTAGACCTCTCGAACAAAAATGACGATCAGTCTATATGGAGTGATCGTCATTCGTGGTCGAGTTGTCTAAGACGCGCCATATATATATATATATATATATATATATATAGTCATCCGCATACAGATCTGTTTCGCTGTATCACAGCTCATCAATATGGTTAGACATCCGACTGCTTTTACCCAGTATTGAAACCTGACCGAATTGGCGTCAGTCGGCGATTATAACTCTGAATTATGCGCGCACATTGTTTTTTTTTCAAAGATACGCGCAAATTCTCAAGAGAAACTACAATTCAAAACAAACTTTGGTCATTAAATACTTATTTTATTCAAGTAAAATTGAAAGATATTGTTGCAAAATCTTTCTCCTTTTTTCTTCAACTTTAAGATTGGTTCTTCCACAGAATTTTGATGGTTTCTCGGAAATGAACTCACTAATAGTTTGCTTTAGATAATAAAAAGAATTTAATTTTTTTAACATGGTTGTTATTTTGAAAGAACCTGAATAAATGAAGGTCCAAAAGAGTTATGTCAAATGAATATAATTGGTAGGTAGTACATCCCAACAAACGGAAACGTTTTTCCGGGTCACCAAAAAGGTCGCTTCTAGCATTATCCTCATGAAAAACAACATATTTTCCTTTTCGCTAATTCTTTCAGCTCGTTTAGATGCGAGCAGTACATTTCCCACGCAATGGACAGGCTACTTAGTAGAGGCTCATAATTCAGGATTTCTGTCCAATTCCTAGATGAACACTATGAATTTCTTTAGATGAAGAACTATTTTTGAGGTTGTTACAGTCGCTCATGTCGTTTAATTTCCAATTTCATTCGCTGAACATTGTTGTGAACAATCCATTTCTCGTCACTGTCACAATTTTCTAAAAATGGCGCATTTTCAGTGCGTTTAGAGAGGAATTACAACGAGAAATGCGAGAAAATAATAATTTTCACTCAGATCATGTGGTACCGTAACATCATAACGATTTGAAGGAACAAGCCTCACTAACTTTTCATTATTATACTTGTTGATAAATTTAGTGTTACTGACAATTTGTGCACTGTGTGATTTTCAATGAAAGTTTTAATTTGGTCGTCATCTCTAGTGGATTGAGTGTTTTTCATCATTAATCACCAAATTTAAAGTTAACAAAACAATATTTCCGTCGGACACAACTCACAAATTTTTTGTTCCTTACGTGTCATTATTTTCTTTTACGGTAATAAAAAACGCATCGTGTCTAAAATGCAACTCATAATCATTTATTTTCATAGGGATGAAGAATTGATACGTATTAAACCATTTCAAGCTTTCTGTTTCAAAAGATAGCTTGAAGCGTGTCCTAATGGGAGATATAATCATATATATATATAATGATGTAAATTAATAAATATACATAGGAGGAAGGGTGTAAGTATGTATAGTGCTATTATTCAGGTGTTAAATATATGCAAACTGCTGTATTATATGTATGTTAATAAATATTTTTATATATTACATTAGTCTATGCCACGATTCGGTGTTTCATGCGTTATGCAATCATGAGGTTGCATATTTCAAACTGACAATTAAATAGGACTGATTTTAAGTTCACTCGATGTTCAATGGAAATGAAAAAAGTTGCATTCCTGCTGTTTTAATAACAAGATTAAACATTTAAATATTCTACCTTTACATGTGGTTAAAAATTTAAAATTTAAAATTACAAATTAAAGTGAAAAATAATAAAATGCAGGAAGAAAAAATCAAAGGTGCATAAATCATGAGTCTTAAAAATCTAAATATTCAAATATTACATGTACATATATACAAAAATTTGATATATAAAATCAAATAAAAAAAACGAAATGAAAATTTAAGAGGAAAAATTTAGAATTAAGAATTAAAAATGCAAGGAGCAAAAATAAAATCGGTTTAATTCATAATTGTTAAAAGTAATATTGCGGAGGAAAGAAAGACAGAAAGAAAGAAAGAAAGAAAGAAAGAAAGAAAGAAAGAGAAATATATATATATATATATAACATTGTTTAGCTAAGTGATAACACACTTCTCTCTCTCACTATATATATATATATATGAAAATTCAGGCAAGTTTGTTATATTTTATTTTAAATGGAATCCAAGGAAGTAGTTTTTTTACCTAAATGACAACACTGAATACATAACTATAGGAATCTTGAGGCAAGTTTGATATATTTTTAATTTAAGTGGAATGCCAGGAAGCAGTTCTATGTAAATATGACTGTAAACAATTTTTTCATGAGCGCGTATACGGAGGATACATTGGACCGAACATGCGAGCAACGAAAAGCTTTTGGAGAAAAGGGAAACAAAAAAGAATCTGATACTTATCATCAAGAATATACAAGACGTTTTTGGGACACGCAATAAAGAAGGAGAGCTTGGAGAATCTGAAACACTTATAGGACGGATAGCGGGAAACATGGGCAGGTGAAGCCAATGCATGTCATACTTGATGGGCTTGAGAAAGTGGATAGCAGAACAGGGTTTATGACAAATATTAGGAGCTACAACCTATCGGGGAATAAGTGGTTCATGATTGCCCACGTCCTGAAGGGAAAAGGCACAAATTTGAACAAAAATATAATGTTTATCCTGATGAAATATTAGGCAATTACTATTGATGGCAAATATACGAAATTTGTACTTCCCAAAAGAATCTCAGATCTTTTTTTCTTTTGATAATTTCACCCTAACCCTAAGGCATGACCGCCAATAGTGCGCAGGGGTTTACAGTGAGAGAAAAGGCATGGTACAGTGGTTGTTGAAACAAAAATGATGACAGTAATTTAAGATGATGACAATTAAAGTTACTTACATTTTTGAAATTTACATCTATCAGGAAAGCAAGTAAACGGAAGAGATTTCCAGAGGTAAGAAAAGAAATTGTTTGGGCAAGAATGGTTGTTACATTTAATTATTTCAAATATAAATGGGCAGGACTCAGGTGCCAATCATGTATCACGATACATTCTCGTGGACAGAGTAACAAGAAAATGTTAGTCACAAAACGCAATATCAGAGTTGTCGTGAAAATATTTATAGAAAAGAAAAAGGGAAGCCATGTCAAGTAGGTGAGAAAGTGACTCTAGTTGAGATACCAAGTTAGGATCGATTACATTTCAGATCATTCTTTGGATTATGTCGAGAACCTCGATATGAATAACAAGAGCACCTGACGAGATATGGCAACATTATTCAATGCACGGAGAGAAAATAGCTTTATAATGTGCAAGATGAATACCGACGAGAAAAATATTTCTGGCCCGACACATTGATCCAAAATTCATAGCAGTCGATGCAAGTATAGATTCGATGTAATCCTTTCCCTTAAGTTCGTTTGAGAAAGTGAGGCCAAGTAAAACACTTTAATTTAAGTGTCAAAAGTTTGATTGGCGAAATTAATTAAATGAAAATTAATTAAATGATAATTAATTAAGTCATGATAATAATTATTTTATTAAACCATTATATAAATAAGTTCATTCTGGGTACCCAACATTTTTAAGAAACACGTGTAGCAAACCAAAGTCATTAAGTATAAAGATATCTAGACCCGACCAGAGGGCCTGCTTCTTGTTAGCCCAACCCAATGACTATGACTAATTGGCTGATTATTTAAACCAATCACATGCAACCCAGGGAGATTGTTACGACGATAGCCATTGTTCCGGTAATCTCTATTGGCTGACCAACCAGGAGCTAATTATTCGGGATTCGGGCCCATAAATAGAGAACACCTAGAGCAAAAAATCGAGTCGGTTCATTCTTTGCTGCCCAGAACCGAATCCGTTGCCACTGCATACTCCATCATTGACACTGTCTAAATGCAGTTAAGATTTCTTCGAGTTAAGGACATTTTTTTCCGCCAGTTAACTACATTCATCTCTCTCATCGCGGTGATTGTTTTACCTTGACAAACATTATTGTATACCTGTGTAAAATAAACTTTTGTTACTGTTTATAACAAAGGCCTTTCGTCATTTCTTTTATGGTGTGGCAAATATTCTTCTTCTTCTCCGACGCCAAATTCAACACTCCATTGACTGAATTGCATCCATCCCCCTCCCTTTCGCGGATCTTAAGAAGCAACGTGGGCGGCGAAATGAATCAGAGAACCACCAGTCGGGAACATGTGGTAATCACGAAACCATCGGCCAACCCGGTATCGTGAAAATATAGTATCACACAAGGAGGCACTGTGTGCTACTCTCCATCAGATTATAATCAACCATGCTGTCATGCAGGAAATTTTATCTATAGTGATTCAAGGAGAACAATTTTGTTTTGAAGGCATTTAAAGTTACAAGCTACCTCCTGTCCTAGTCATCTAATACTTGCAAGCAAAAATTATCAGATTCTCTTTCAGTCACACTCAATCATTCCACTTCATTTCAGTTGAAATCTTCAGCACGAAAAAGGAAAAACAAGTAAACGTTATCCGAAACTGGTTAAGATAATTTTCAAACTTTTTTTAACACTTTTCTTTCCTTTGAAATTTCTACTGGTGCCTCTGTTATAAATGGATTCATAATTTGCATACTTGTAATAATTAAAACACTGTTTGTAATATTTCTACTTAAAAAGACATCATTGCAATTTTGACTAATGTTTTGTTTTTCGATATTTATTTTAATTTCGTTGTCTGGCTCAAACAAATTCTCTTTTTGCTGTAAATAGAATAAGTCTCACACTAATCGGCTGAAATCTTACAAAATAATGTTAGCCGTAAATGATGATATTTTTCTGAAATATGTAGAGCTTTTATGAGGGCATTAGAATCTGTTAATAAAATAATTCATAAATTAAGGAAAAGTTTGGGAACAAGTGGTTATAAATCTCGGTAGGAGTAACAACGAGCAAAGTCGCCTCTTTCTAAACAGGCAAGTGGTATCATTCGTTGGTGGACGTGAGAAGAACTGCCTAAATGAGTGATATGGCGGAAAAATGATACTACAGTGTTTACTATGTCCCTCAAAAGTTGGTCAGCGAATAAAAAAATATTGAAAAGAGAATATGTGATTTCTTCTCGTTTTGTTGCTTTTAAGATCTGTGCTCTTGTCAAATTGTAGTGAGCCTTGCCCAGTATCTTTTAATGTCGGCGCCCATATGAAGTGGAGCACATCGCCGGTTTGATTTGTCCGGCCAATAAAAATCTTAGTGGGTGGCTTTAATTTACATTTAATTGAAGGAAGTGAAAAGAAAGGCCTACAATTAAACTATAACAAAATTGAATGCATGGTCATCTAATAAAAAGAAGAGTTTAAATGCCAACTATAAGTAGGGAAGAATATTTATTCATGTTTTTTATACATGAGATGCGGCACAAGGCCAAAGAAAACGGGGTAACAGATAACGGAGATAAAAGTTTATTTACAAATAATTGCTTTATAAAATCTATATAAAGATACAATGATACGAAAATGTGAGGGGGGTATGAATACCCCAAAAACAATCTAAATTATAACATAAATTTTCCAAAAATAAAAAAAATGTTAGTAATATCCGTCCTCCCCACAAAATCAAGAGTGGCTGCGGTACTCCGCCAAACGGCTCAGTCAAGATAAAATGGGACTAAAACAAACTGTGGAGGTAGGGATTCTTAACGGGGGTCATAACTATAGACAGGGAATACGATATTTATTCGTTCAAAAGTACACAATGTGTCACAATGCCGTAAAAAGCGGTGGAGGTGAGTAGGGTCAACACCGTCTATCCTATACCTAGTTAAACACTTCCAGCACCCTAGTACTCATTAACAATTTGCACATTCACTACAAGAACACATCCATCACCTCCCAATCCTTCACACATCACAATACCACATATTTACAAAGGGCACTTAAAATAAGGGGAAGAAAACCCTTGACATAAAAATTGCTATTATGTACAATAATAAAATATATTGAAAAGAGTTTATGATAATGAAATGAAGGGAGGGGGATTGAATACCCAAAACGAACTAAAATACAACAGAATTTTCTAACAAAAATAAGCAAATGTTAGTGAGACCCGTCCAACCCACAAAATCAGAGTGGCTGCTGTATTCCGCCAAACGGCAAAAACATGTAGCACACTTGCTAAGGAAATGGAAGAGGATAAAATAAATAATGGAATGGGAAAATCAAAGCCTGGCCCAGTCAAAATAAAATGGGGCAATAACAAATTGGGGAGGTTGGGAATCTTGACGTGGGTCATAACTATAGGCAGAGAATACTTCAATCAAGCGGGTACAGACATTTAAATAACTGGGAAGACAATATTAGAAAAACACCACACAACCTTTCCAGAGCACAACGCCACACTCTAAACACCCTGAGATAGAAGGATCTCATATGCTTCCCATCCGATAAAGGAAAGGAGTTCTGCGTCATACCCCGAGATACATACAGCCAGTTAGCATTTGAACTCCTCAGCAATATAAACAGAAATCACAGACATTACCACAACCCAAATAGACCACATCAACACTGCATGGAATGATATATGCAAACTACGGAAACAAATATGGACTAAATTTTACTACCACGAACAGCAACCTCCCAAAATTCTACCACCTCATCGAAACACACAAAACTAGCACGACACCAGAGATTAGATACATTGTTTCTAGCATAGAATGGCCCACATACAAAATATCATGGCTCCTGTCACAAATCCTCAAAACTATACTCTTCACCTTCCCCAGATACGCCAAAATATCCCATGAAGTCATCCATATAATACAGGGTTAAGTTTATCAACTACAAATCAGCTCTCCTTCTCAGGCGCAAAGATCGGATACATTAGAAACGAATTCACATGTAGCCGGGGTAAATGCAGCAAAGAAGAAGACACACACACTGCACATTTCAAGGAGATAGTAAAAACCAACGGCTACCCTCAGTTCTTTTGTGGGTCACCTGGAACGGAAAGGCATTAAAGGCACAAGGCGACACACCTCTCTAATAACTGCTTTCTGAGATTACCGCACTTCAGTGAAAATATCACCACAAAAATATGAAGAGTTATTCGCAGAGAGAGATTGGACATACAGCTGGACCACTACGGCCACACTCTTCGCAGACATCTCAATTACAACCACAACAAACAACATACCAGAAACGACATCACATGCGCACTGGCCAATTGGCATATTCCCGACACCGGTGTATGCCACCCGATATATGTTGTGTACCGCAAACAACGGGCCAAATATGAGGCAATTTATGTTGCCAGCACCACCAGACCGTTACAAATCAGAATCAAATACCACCTACATGCACATGCGTCATCTTTCCAGAAACATGGAAAAAAATTGCAAAAACACAGACAAAAACATAATTATCAGTATTGAAGCTAGAGGGCAGAACCAAAGAAACTTACGCATAAAAGTATCCTTAATAATAACTAAACTACACTAATAGATCAACGATAGACAGGAGCTCAATCTAGATTACATAACAGAATAATTAACGCTATCATGCACCTGACACACACCAGCCACAACAATAAGGCATATACACGCAAACAGACTTCACATTTTTAACGCACACAAATAAACTTACGTACACACGCACATGCACATACTTCATACTCTAACACATTTTGTACCGGAAAATATACACACACATATACACAACACACACATACACACCACACACGTATATATATTACAACACACTATACATCCAAACACACACACACACACACACACACACACACACACACACACACACACACACATATATATATATATATATATATATACACGAGAAAAAATCGCAAGATCGCCAAGACCTACCGCGGTTTCGCACAACGGCTCTACGTAACTGCCTCTTAGTTAATCCTTTTTGGTTAGTTTAGTATCGAGCACTTTTCTTTCTTTGTGGTTTGTTCCGTTTGAGGGTTTTTTTCTTTGCTGTGAAGTGCTGTATGTATTGTCGGTACTCCGCAGTTTTCTTCTTTTTTTTCTCCTCGTTGTCCAAAGCTTTATAGCCGAGGGCGATAACGGAGTTAGATTCTGCCGGTTATTCGTGGTTCTTAAAAATTACTTGTGTAACATTTTAAGATTTGAATACGTACAGAGTCAATTTTATTATTATATATATATATATATATATATATATATATATATATATATATATATATATATATATATATATATATATATATATATATATACACGCAAACGTACACATGATACTATAAATGTTATGTAGGGATATACATATAAGATGATTACAAAGAGGAAAAATAAATAAATAAACAAATAAAACAAAATAATTACAAAATAAATAAATATATAAAATTAAGTAAAATAAAATACAAGAAGTATATGCACATAAACACACACACATAATACACTAACGTACACAGGAGAACGAATATAGGACGGAAAAATGTAGCAATAAACACACCAATTACAGCAGATGAATATAACACCAACTATAATACAAAGCCTTCTTTTACTTTGGCAAAAGTTAAACTAACGGTCAGGTCAACGCATACTTAGATAAACCACATATTAAAGCAGACTGATATCATCAGATCGTAAAAAGCCCCCAAATATCAATCACACATATATATATATATATATATATATATATATATATATATATATACCATAAACGCACACACATACATACTCTAAGACACTTACACACACACACACGCACGCATACACACAACAATTAATGACAGCAGCAGTATTCAGGAATGACCATTTGTTTGAAGGCACGAACATAAGCTCTCTTACCATTCTGAAGATGGAATTTTGATCTCGAAATATTAATTTATAATAAGTAAGTAATAATACCCAACAACTACTTTACCTTCATTTATTTTACTAAACACATTGTGACAGCCTTCAAGTCTTAACCATACAACTGGGAAGTTGTTGGAATAGAATATCCCACACTCCCTATCACCTATTTAGACTGACTATATTAGTAACCATATGTAGTGATCAAAAAAGATACCTGTAACTTGCGTCGGCAATTACTAGCCTGCCACCCCACCTTTTTCTTTTTTTACTTTGCCGTAGGGTATTCTTTGTGCAGTAAACCTCTCGTCTTAAATCTATACAAATGTAGCTCTTCTTTTACTCCAGTACCAATTTTTCTGTTTGTTCATCTCTTTAAATTATGCAACAGTGTATACGAGAGATTCTATTCCAACTAAAGCATTAAACGCTAGTTTGCAGTTACAACAGCAACAGTAAGAGAAACAATTATTACATCAAAAAGAAAAAAATGTAAAATCCTCAATGATTCACTATGAACTGATGCATTTCTAAAAACAGCAAGCGGAAAACAGTAAGCTATTTTGCGAAAGTGTAATGATTAATACAACAGATGAACAGGGCTATATATTTTTACCTGAAAGGATATCAAATTCGTTATCAGAATTCAAGTATGAATCAATTATGTTAATTTTCGGAGGTACGTAACGATATTTTCAAAAAGGTGAGAATAATGTTCTGAGGTACAGAAAATTACGTTGTTAGACTAAAAATTCGGCACAGAGGAGAAACATAAATTCATGAACCTAAATTTACCAAAAAGTCAGAGGACATCTCGTTTAAGGAGACAAAGATTTTGTCAATATTCGAAGAGACAGTTTATTGAGTACTCGATATAAGAATTTAAACATCTTTAAAAAAAAGTGAAAGAAAACTTTTATACAGGTAATGTAAATTCAGAATGTGAATTGTTTAAATTAGGACACTTTTCAGTCGACATGTTTAATCTTCGTCCAGGAACTGACAGCGGCAAAAGACATCAGATCAAGGTTTTTGACAATTAAGGAGCAAACCCAACAAAGTATGCAACAGTAGGTGACTGACGAATGCCCTATGTTGATAAATGTAATAAGAGACAACACGTGAAAAACAAGAACTTTTCTCGACTCCAAAATAACCGAAATTTGCAAAATATAAACCGGAAACATGTCAGTGTGATGACTGTGCAAGGTTCACATTTTTAAAAGAATAATGTTTTTTAAGGGATAAGTGTAGCTATGTGAGTCAAAAACTCTCACTTTTTGTATAAACAGAAAAGAAAAAAAACAACAATTTAAATCAATATTAAATGTTGTTTTATCGATGAAAAAATTGAATAGGGTAACAAAAGTAAATACGAAACTATATGGTTATTTTGAATACTGGAAGTGACATTTTGATGTAAATGAACAAACATGGAAGAAAATATGTTGTATCATTGACAAGTACCAAAACTAGCTAGTGTCTGGAGGAAAAAAACTGATCTTTAGTGGCTACTTAAGATGCAACTTATCATTTTCTTTCCAAAAAATATTATGGCAATAAACATTTCCCTTCAAAAATGTATATTTTTCTATAAAGTCTATTTTCTAATATATATTTCTATAAAAGTGTATTGACCGCAGTTTGTGGTTAACTATTTGCCCATAGATGGGACCCTAACAGGTGCTACCACCCCGGGTCAGGGTGGACCTGGGAACAACAGCAAAATAAGAGGTGGTTTCCTGCTCCTCACAACCTCCCAATCACGGTCCTTGCTGCCGGATGCAGTTTACCGCCGTACCCAGGACCAGAAAGTGGATGAATAAAATAGCTAGTGTCTGGAGGAAAAAAACTGATCTTTAGTGGCTACTTAAGATGCAACTTATCATTTTTTTCCAAAAAATATTATGGCAATAAATATTTTCCCTTCAAAAATGTATATTTTTCTATAAAGTCTATTTTCTAATATATATTTCTATAAAAGTGTATTGACCGCAGTTTGTGGTTAACTATTTGCCCATAGATGGGACCCTAACAGGTGCTACCACCCCGGGTCAGAGTGGACCTGGGAACAACAGCAAAATAAGAGGTGGTTTCCTGCTCCTCACAACCTCCCAATCACGGTCCTTGCTGCCGGATGCAGTTTACCGTCGTACCCAGGACCAGAAAGTGGATGAATAGTGCTGAAAGATATTAGCAATTCATACACACAATGGACTCTACAAGCAACATCGTCTCCAGTTTGGGTTAAAGGTGACTCCCAGGTTTTTCATCAAATAATGGGCACCATGTTAGCTGGACGAGAATTTACCATTGCTTACCTGGACGACATTTTCCTAAAGAGTGGAAACATTGAACAGCACAAAAAAACATCAAGGCAATATTCCAGAAGTTGATGAATAAGGCTTCAGCTTTAGTTCAGATAAATGCAAAATCTTCATATGGAAGATCAAATATTTCGGGCTAATAATCAACGAGAAAGGAAGAAAGGGATATAGCTAGAAAACTATGCAAACACTAAACAACTTCATTAAAATTTCAGGAATAGGCTTGGCCAACTATTAAAATATCTACATTCCCAAAATATTTGATCTAAGAATCACATTGACTTATTGAAAAAGAGTGTTAAATGGATTTGGTCTAAAGAATGCGAATATGCTTCCAGAAAATAAAAAGATGTCTGGTATCTAATTTATAGTTAGCGCATTTTGACTCTAAAAAGAAAAAGAAAATACTGCATCTTACGCCAAGCAACTATGGGATCAGACAGGTAATTTTAGGTAAGTTTGAAGATGGAACTACAAAGCTCAGAACCCACGCTTTCAGAACTCTGCCTCATGCAGAAAAAAGTTATAGCCATATAAAAAAAAGAAAGTCTGGTCATAATTTACACTCTTAAAAATTTGAGAATTTTATCAATGAAAGAAAATGTGCACTACAGACGGATTATAGACCCAATTTTTATATCCTCGCAAACAGCTAACAGATTACAGCACTTGGAAATAATCTTGTTAAACAACGACTTTAAGATGAAAGACCTACCCTCGAAAAAACTAAGACACGCCCACTGATTATTTTAGGTTGATGCCAACATTTGCAGAACCATTAGAAGACCATCGGGGCGTTGATATCTGAAGGCCAATTGCATGTCAAGTATCCATTCTAGCACATGAGTAGAGTATTGGGAAACAGGGAAATCTCTCTAGAAACAAAGAAGACCATACTGGATTGCTATGCAAAAAAAGACTTGAAACAACCGAAATTCGGTTCTACAACAAAATACTAAGGATATCAAATGAACAACGATGAGGTTTTGGATAGGATGGAAAAGAAAACTAATATTTAACACCAGGAAAGGAGAGCTGAAGTTTCTGAGAATTATAAGGTAGAACGCCTTGGAGAATCTGATACTCACATGTCCGATAGAGGGGAAGAGAGAAAGGGAAAAGAAACAAGTGACATACTTGATGGGTTTGAGCGAGTAGAAGGAAGAGCTTGTTTTGGTTGGGGTAATAAGAGAAAGCTTCTTAACAACCGTTAGGGATAGGGAGATGTAAAAGGCCATGATCGCCTACGCGTAGAAGAAACAAGGCACATAGAAGTGTTCATCTCTTTTTCAGTTCTCCTCGGAAATTACGCCTCTATAACAGCTAACATAGTCCAAATAAATTGGTTGCCTTTAAGCAGAGCGGACAAATTCGCTGTCATTTTTTTACATAGAAATATTTGCCGAGTTGCCTAATCTTTTATAATATGTGTCAAATCAACGAAGGAAATTTAGAATGCAACATTCCCTATTGTTCATACCGAAAGTGGATTTAACTACATATCATATTTTGCCAACAAATCAAGTTATGGATATTTACACTTCTGGTCCAAAAAAAAAAGCAAGGGTTTTTAAACTGGTTGTATCGTGCATATAATTCAGTAACAGATGCATATAGCAACGAATATAAAAACGAATATCATATTGAATTTGGTTGAAGACAATTTGCTTTAATCCAGAACCATTTAGAAGAAAATAGAAGAATATTTATTAAAATTACGGCAAAAGTGATATTTTAAAAATAAATTGAATTTTTCTGTGTACACAAAACATAAATAATCTAACAATCAGCCGCTTTGTATTACATTTCTGAGATCAAAACCCTTAACCAACTATAAGTCGATTCCTTGAAAAGGTTAAAGTTTATTGGTGTGCCGTTATTTTATTTGCTACTGTTATACCACGTTGAAACATAGGTATGATCACCAAAGTTAACCAACGCAGAATCGGGTCAGTACCTCAATGGGTAACCGCTTTCGAATACTAGGCTATAATATTGGATGTGCGCATGGAGTAATGGATAATGGCACGTAATTCTTAACCTGAGTACCGACTTCTAATTTCACTTGTGCAAGTTATATACACTTACATGCAAATACCCTTTGCAAATGTGCTTTACTCCATCGCTTTATTTTCTGTTATTTGTTAATTAATAAAATCCTATCACTGAATTTGTATTATCTTTCTCTAAATGTTCTTACAAACTAAACAATATTTTCTGACTTTAAATAACATGTAAAATAGTTGATAAGACGTAAAAAGGTATTTATCAAACCAAAAAGGGAAAATGAAAAAAAAAAAACAGCAGTGCTATATTTTATATTTTTAAAGAGAACGCAGTACACAATTAAAAAATAAAACCTTTACAATGAGGCATCGGAACAGAACCTCATAGTTATTGATTGCTTACGCACAGAAGATTCCAGAAGAAGTGTAGTGATTATAACAGTCCGTTATTCAATGCTTTTTTCTCCATTTTCTTTCCAGTTCACATTTGGCAGGCGATTCATCTTTCAAATATTTCCGAAATTTATGTGAAAATTACCCGAGAAAGCTTTAAGAGAATTAAATAGGAATAAAGAACTTAAACATTGGTGCATAAACCCTACATAAAAAGAGACGATAATCCTACATATTTGCACCTTCAATCTAATCACCCTTCTGATATAATGAAATATATACCCTCCTCCATATAATGTAGAATAAGTAATAACTATTTCAAATATAATATATAAGCAGAACAAATTCTATTACACTAGCCTAAAAGATAGTGGCTACAAATATTCTGACATTAAATATGTCAAAGCCAACAAAAATAGTATTAATAAATATAGAAAGCGAAAAATCATTTGGTATACACCCCCATTTAGCCAAATGATTTGTACTAAGTTAGGGCATAGATTCCACACGATAGTTGAAAAAAAAACCCTTTGTAAGTTTTTTAACAAAAATACTCTTAAATTCAGTTATTGGATGTGCGTTGTTGTGCAGTGGACTTCCTTTCATTCACTTACGCACAAATAACTATGGGAAAAGTATTAATCTGTCCCTTCCCTCCAGTTATGAGCTAAATAACAAGACAAATTGGGTACTATAGACTTCGCTGGTAACCAGTCTGCCGTTGAAAGCAATGACAAACTACTGCGGGATAATCCTCTGCCCAGTAGGCCATGTCTCGAAAGAAACATGATCGCCAAATGCGTGTATCACGTATGGTACTTAAATGACAGACTCTTAAATTAAGCTACAGTTGTACTGGTAACATTGAACAGCTCATCAAAAAGCACAATAATAAAATTCAAACATATATTACAAACTAATTAATATACACCAAACTAAAATAAGAAAAGATAATACTAATACTTGCAATTGTCGAAATACGAATGAGTGTCCATTAGAAAAGAAATGTGTAACTAAGTCTTTTGTTTACTTTTGCACTATTTTCATCATAAATATGTGGTTTAACCAAAAAGGTTATATGCTAGCCAAAATACTCTTATGGAATGTGACCAAATGAGGCGCGGGAATGACTTGAATTTAATTGAACATTGTGTAAATTCTTTTTTTAATAATGAACGAAGGAAGTCAACATTGAAAGTTTTTAAAGAGTTCTTCATCGGAGAGTAATAATAACAGTTGATTGATGTCCGAACAACGTTGAATACAAGCACTCTCTCATTCTTACAGAATCTGTACTCCCTGGCTTCAGTGATGCCTGGCTCTTCTTTTCTTGCCTGAACCGCATCCGAATCGCTCTTATTCGAGTAGAGCGAAGTATCAGAATAGGAACAATACCAGCGATGTTGATCCCAACTGCTAATCACAAACTATGTGAGATTTATTTTCTCCTAATCTTGAAGATCAATGTACATTTAAAAACAATGAAAGCTTAACGACATAGCAAATGTTCTGAGTGGAACACTGTATGGTGTGAGGTTTAGTGACTCAATAAGAAGATACGCGAATATCGCAAAAATTAACGTTTAGTAGCATAACTCTGATAAAGTAAACTCAGTTACGTATTAATTAGAGATGTAAAATAGTTACGCAAAAGTCATTTCAGTAATATGCTCGTGATTATGGGCATAATTAATTATCTTGCATGTATGAAAATTTTCTATCTTTTAAGCTGCACTTATAAAATGAAAACTTTTTGCTATATCTATTAAAACCTATTATATCACACATTTGCACAAGCTTGTTAATTAGGTTATGCGTTGTTTCACTTTGTTTATTTTATTTTACATATTTTCAGTGATTGTTATATTTTCCAAGCCTGCTTTTCTCATTATATGACTTAATAAATATAAATGTTCTTTTTTATTATTTTCCCTACGAACTAGTTATCTTCATTTCCAGTTCACGGTACTCTGAGCATCTTTCTCTAGAAATCCATTTTTTTCTTTTTCTCTCTTCAACATCTCGGTTCCTGGGCATGACGGTAAACTGCATCCGGTACAAAGACCTCTCATTGGGAGGGTGTGGGGAGCATGGAACCACCACTTAATGGCTGTTGTTGCCAGATTCATTCTAACCCGAAATTGTAGCATCTATTAAGGTCCTACCTATGAGCAAATATTTAACCACCAAATCTGGGGTCAAAACACTATGAAATTATAAAAATACACTTTTATAGAAATATATACATAAAAATAGATTTTTATAGAATGATATACATTTTTGAAGGAAAAATATTACCAACAATACATCTTTAAAAACAAATGATTGCTATAGCACATTTTTGAAGGTAAAAATTATTCTCAACAAAACATTTTTAAATACAAAAATAGAAGAGATTTTCAGTTTTCGAAAATATAAAAAGTAAAAGATGAAAAAAATTATTAAAATCTGACCAAATCAACCTTCTTACTATAACGGAACATTAAAAAAAAAACGAAAAAATTAAAACCCCCACCTGTTCGGCATTACATAACACAAAGAGTTTAATATGCTGTTAAACAAAACTCAGTCTCAAACTTTTCTACATATGTGAGGAGACTGACCAGATTTATACTGCTGTATACGCTAAACGGTGTTACAGTAACCTTGTCTTTGTTATGAAATACGTTTTCCAGTTTCTTCATAATTTTCGTCGATTTAGCAAAGCATATTTAGCTCTCCCGATGAGACTTCGGATTTCTGCGTCGCATTGACCATCTTCTTCCAGATTTTTCAAATATTTACCATGTTGTATTTGCTTAATTGTCGTATCTAGAATTTGTATTTAGCATGTTGGACTGTTATTAGTGTTGGCGAACATCAATTTTTTTCTTGTAATTGATATCCATTGTTTCTAGCATAGAATGGCCAACATACTATAGAGGTTATAACTCCTGTGATTCGAAGAGATAAAGATGCTTGCTTCAGATTCTCCAATTCAAAGACAGTTTTTTATTGGATATTCTTCTGAATATTGCAATCTTTAACGGCGTATCAGAAATCAAAAACTAAAAAGAAAAAACAAAAGAAATAGAGACGTGAAACAAATGCTTTAATTTCATTTCGTCCGACATACGGTCAGTTTTGGACTAACTACAATCCAGTGTGTTATTGATTTTTATTTTTGCCACACATTAACACATTTACAATGGTGTGCAGTAATATAAAGTTATTTTTGCTGTGTATGATGAAATTTGTTTGGCCTTGGAAAATATTGCGTCAAGCTTGATTGAATCAGATTTTTATCGCGCCCAGACACTATTGTCTCGACTGTCGATTTATTGTTCTGTAGCTGTTGCCTGCAATGAAGTTTACTCTAAGGAAGGGAACGAAAATTGTAACGCTGCACGTACACATCGGTAAGGCTTACCAAGTGATGACGGATATTGTTAGTGTCAGCCTTTCAATTGTCTGTCATTTCATCAAAGCAAAGAAACTATATAAACCATCAGTCATATACTTAAATGAAAAAGGCGGACAGTTGAAAAAAACAACGCTCAATATAGACATATAAGTGATCAGGGAACGTGTAAATGATCCTAGAAAGACATTAATCATTTTGTTTCAGTCAATTTTCACAAGAGTGTAAGCTATCCTTTTTAACAATAGAAGTGACTTTTAGCGTTTCATAGAACTTAGTTATTTTTTAATAGTCGATCTCCATTTGCTAGCGTTGAAAGCAAATTGTAGTGGAAGGTTACTATGACTTTAACCCGACTAATTAGACACATATTATTCTAACATTTTCATACACATGACGCAGTAGTTTCAAGGAAGTATTGACACTATCGTTGGCCTGAAATGACAAATATATTTTGCAAATAGCTATTCCGACTTTTGATGTTTTTATTTACTTATTGTTTATTGTATATTTCTTTACTTAGCGGGAGTTTATATTTAAGCGGTGCCTATTGGTTTCTTGATTTAAGAAAAATTTTGCTTGGTTTTAGAGTTGTTTTTATTGCTAGGATGGGTTTCTAAAATGTCTAAGGCAAGATTAGGTTTTATTGTCAATGTGCGAGTAATGTCCTTTGAAAAATCTAAAGGAAAAAACAACGTGTAGAGTAAATGTGTACAATAAATTGGAATCAAAATAGATGCAGGAAAATATCGAGAAGCAATATTCGAAAAGATGTGGAAAATAGAAATAATTTGAAAGAGGATTCAAAAGAGAAAATGTGAAGATTTGGAAAGAAAAAACAGAAGTAAATGTAAAGAAAAAGTAAATGGAATACGAAAAGATGGATGATACAGAAAAAAATTGAAATGAAAATTGTAACATAAAAGTATATATTAGTAAAAAAAAAATTAACTGTTTCTATAATATTTCAATGCACCTCTCGATTCTATCAATGGCTGTCAAGTATTCGTCCTCGTGCACATCCTGTTTTCCAGGCAAGCTAGCAAATCTTATTTACAGGCGTAAATATATGTTATATGCTCCATCAAATTTGGTCCTACCTTACTTAACATAATGTGATGTTATTAATTATTTTAACCCGAGAACACTAATATATATATATATATATATATATATATATATATATATATATATGCAAACTTATCACTATACTCGTTTCGAAAAACCCTCCGCATATATACGCGGAGGAAAAATGGTTGTAAAAAAATAAAGAGCTAAGCACATGAACATCAGCCAAAACGATTTCGACTGAGCCAGCACGTAGCCCAAAGAAAAAACCCGAGACGAGTAATCAATAACATAAAAGCGCTCAATACATAAGCAGCGCAGAATAAGTAAATTAACCTAGTGAGCCAACAAATCTACTAAGGTTTCCCCTAAACGGATCTTCAGGGAAGAAACCAACCTTCTCTGAAGTACCGTTTAGGTGAAACCTTGTTAGGTTTGTTGGCTCACTAGGTTAATTTACTTATATATATATATATATATATATATGAATTTACTCGAGCTACAAGATTAGCAACTAGGTCCCACCCTTTTACTGTGAAACAAATAAATTGTAAACGCAAATTCTACTCTAACAGCTTCTTTTCTCGCACTTCCAGCCTGTGGAATTCCATTCCGTTTACTTGTTTTCCGAACAGCTGCAATCTCCAACAATTTAAATATAAAGTCAATAGTCATCTCCTATCACACTAACCTGCATCCTCTCACTCTCATGCTCCTTTGTCTGTCCACTCTACTCTCGTTATTAATCTCTTACCAACTTCCTGACACACTCTATAAACTGTCACTCTTTCTCATAATTTTCCTCCGATGTAATCCCCTGCAAAACAGTGGCAGTCAAATGATTTGCTTGGGGCGATATGATCATAAAAAAATACTACCCAGCCTAAATGACGCCATTTTAATTACAATTTAATTAAATATTCAGTATCTGATTTCCTTACCTGAATAATATGTTTTTCAGTTCCTACTAATGTTAACTCAAAGTACAAATTTTGAAGTGTCTGCATGTATAATATTTCAAATAAAGATTTATATTTAATATTTTTTGAAATTTTCAAAATCAGGTATGACATACCTATGGTTAGTAGTGGTGTAACTTTAAATGATGGTTAGTATTCCAGGGAAGTGATTTCTTGAAAATAGCGGGGAAGTTTTAGAAATTACATTAATGCCATACGACTTGTTAACGCAAGTGTATTCTATGATATAGGATGATTAAAATTAGAAAATATATTTTCTTTTATGGCTGTATTTCCAATTATTTTAAGGAGACAGTTATTTAAATATGTAACCCGTCAATTTTGATACTTCCCTAATGCAGCCTACATAATCTGCTCAGTATTTTTCTGTTTCTTCATTATTAAACTAAAATGTTATTTATGAATTAACTCTATTGAACAAATCTTATTTACAGTTTCTCAGATACAGCATGTAATCTACTGTAATCAGCAGCTGAACAAGAGTTTTACTCGGAAACCCTCGATCTCATTGACAGGATTTTCAGTAAACATAATCACCGACGTCTTCCGAACCGTTTCTTTCTATTAATTTTAGTCACTAATATTGGTTAAACTCCTCGTACGATTTCAGCCTCTTTCCTAACATCGTCAAATACTTGCATGTATATTTCAGACTGAAAATTTAATTGCATGTTTTGGTGCAGTAGATATCAGCTCAGAACGAGAAATCGGTAAGCCGAGTTCGAATTCCAATTGAATTCGTTGCATTCACTTGCGCGCAAGGAAAGGTATTAACCTGTCTCTCCCACATACAGCTATGTGTCATATATCAGGACATATTAGGTTCTATAACATTGGCTAGCAAACAATCTACACCAGAAAGTAATGGCAACCTACTGCAGGAAAGTCTTCTGCCATGTCAGTCATGATTATTTCGAGACATGATCGCCCACGCGTGTATCACATATAGCACTTAACTGCCTGATTATCAAGAAGTCATCATTCTGACGACTCGACTATTTTTTTATTCGAATACTGCTTCTATGTAGGGAAGGTACGTACTCTACCACTTGCTCATATTTTATATACTCACTATGAAATATTAAATATTCTATAAAGAAAATCTAACAAAATACCTACGATTAGAATTATTAGAAACGTTTTACAATTAGTATCCAGGAGGTATACTCGACCTTTGATTAAATCAGACAGACCTTTAAAAAGATGGGTGTATATGGCCGACGTAAAAGAATATATCACGATTTAATACATGCTCTAGCTCTTAGATTTGAAAATCCAGTCTTTGATTAACTATCAATAATTTTCAGAAATATTTTGTAGATAGCAACAAAACTTATGGAAATAATGAGTATCTATTGTTAACCGAAACCAAATAACGCTTACTCACGCACCTTTAATAGCACAACGAATCATCGAAAGCAGAATATTTACTGACATAGTTTATCATATACTAAATACTGTATAGAAAAGCTATTAATTCATTGATAATTCGATGAGTTGAAAAAAAAATAATATTCTCTAGCATCTTCTAACATTACACAGGGACATCATTTAGATGCCTTACCAAATATGGGTTTATATACCGCCAACATTTCAGCCAGGCAATATTATAAATAAATTACAATAGAAAAGAAAATAATGGATAAGTGCAGCAGACATAAAAAATGTTTTACATTTAACCATTAATTTATTAATGCCTAATATAAACGTACCTTTACCTTATATATATATATATATATATATATATATATATATATACACTACCGATTATAATTATTAGGCCACCCCAGTTATTTTTTAAAGAAATGTTGTATTTCATACTAGTTTTAGTATCTATTGCCAAATGAACACAAAATATTTTTTTTTTATTATTACTTTGAAAAATTTTTCAAGGTAAGCAAGCAAAGATGAACTCGTCCGAATCACACTAAATTTTCTTCCCTCTTTCATTGACGAAACTGCAATATAGGTAATTATTAAATATTTTACATTCATTTGATGCACATGTTATGGGTCATATATCAGGTCATATTAGGTTCTATAACATTGGTTAGCAAACAGTCTACACCAGAAAGTAATGGCAACCAACTGCAGGAAAGTCTTCTCCAATGTCAGTCATAATTCTATCTTCGTTGACAATTATCCACTTTGCAATAAATACTATTGTATTTTATTGTATTTTAAAACACTGGGGTGGTCTAATAATGGTGGCAGGTAGTGTATATATATATATATATATATATATATATATATATATATATAAGATCGTTGATCCCCCCAAGCAAGAGTGTACTGCCACTTGTGCGCAGGGGGTTAGATGAGACGGAAGTGAAAAGGAGGTTTCATAGAAAAATAAGAGAGAGAGAGAGAGAGAGAGAGAGAGAGAGAGAGAGAGAGAGAGAGAGAGAGAGATGGAAATACGGGTGCGCATGGGGTTACGTAACAGTAGAACAAGAAGAAAGAAGAACAAGAAACAGTAGATGGCGGGGAAAGGACAAGAGAAAGGCGGGAAACAAGGAGAAAAAAGATGACAATTCACGTTGCACATAAACTCTTGGGGATAGTAGCTATCATTCAATCAAGTATACGGATGAGAGTTAGAGAGGGGGAAGTGCAAGAAAGAAACTATTTGAGTAGATGCGTCATTTAAATTTTATTATAAAAAGCGAGCCATTCTAGTACCTCGAGTTAAATCGTGTAAAGTGGGCACCAGGGTGATAAGCTCGTCAAAGCAGAAGCCGTGAAAGTATACGTAGAAAAGAAACATATATATGTGTGTGTATGTATGCGTGTATGTGTGCGTAAATATAAGAATGTACTCTAAGTATATTCAGACAACACTAAATCTAATTTTATTTTGAATATAGACTACTATAATTAATACCCCAATAATTCCATACCTTCTTCTTCTTCTTCTTCTTCTTCTTCTTCTTCTATGTACCCTGTCCTTTCAGGACGTAGGCGATCATGGCTTTCCACATCTCCCTATCTTTAGTGACTCTCTGTTGCACAACAAAACCCATGTTCCTTCATCCACCTGATCAGGTCCTTCAAATATGTTATTCGCAGTTTCCGCTGTCTCTTTTTCCCTCTATCTGGCCTGTTAGTATCAGGTTTTCCAAGCGCTCTTTCCTCATTGCCTGTCCCAAGAACTTTAGCTGTCTCTTCCTGATGCTCGTTTTCTTTTCGTTTACATTCTTTCCAAAACCTCATCTTTGCTCACATGCTCGATCTATGATATTCGCAATATCTTTCTATTGAGCCTGATTTCAATTGCTTCAAGTTTTTCCTTCAACTTCGATGATATTGTCAAACATTCACTGCCATATTGAGGAACTATGATCACATAGCAGTTCAGTACTCTATTCTTGGTTTCTCCCGAAATTGTCGCGTTTTTTAATACTTTACTCTACTTCTGGAATGCTTCTTTCGCCATGCCAATTCGCCTACGGTTGTCTGTAGCGCACTCACAAAGCCAATAAAAAGAAAACAAATGAAATAATCGGTAAGAGAAGAAATACATACCGTTTACGTATAAAATAATATTTAAGTAAAAAAGCAGAATACACGTATATTTTCCAACTTAACACTATATAGCATTCAAGAATTAGAAAGGGCACACTGCCTCAACGGATGTAAGATATTTTTTGAATTATGTTTGACACTCAAAGATGAAGGAAAAAATAGACATAGGAGGAATAGCGAGTATGTATAAAGAAAGAAGAAAAACCTATTAGCATAAAAAATAAAACCGACACTCTACACGCACGCACATACCGTCATACCTACCGACTAGGGACAAAATTGACCAATAAAAGTGTACAAAGCACATTTTAAATTAGTATAAAAGTGACAAAATCGAGAAAGTCAATCGTCAATTGTTTGTAACTCATGTCGAGTGGACGTAGTCATTGGTGAAGAAATACTGGTTTCCAGATACTGAACATAACACCAATCAGCTAAGTAACAAATATAATAGTTGTATATTTCTCTCTCTCTCTATATATATATATATATATAGTTATATATAAATATATGTATGTGTGTGTTTGTGCTGCGTGTGCGACCGTGTTAATGTCTGTATAGGCATATAAAACTGGAAAAAACAATTCCAAATCTATTTTATTCTTCCCTCTCCTCTATACTTCTGCCTTGCAATATGTGTTTATATATTTTGTGCCAGATATGATGTTTTTAATTTAATCCACACTTATAGACATAATCACACAAACATTTGTAAGGCTTCGGTAATGCTTGGTAAATTGGCC
This sequence comes from Ascarosepion bandense, assembly GCA_037127315.1. Lineage (NCBI taxonomy): Eukaryota > Metazoa > Mollusca > Cephalopoda > Sepiida > Sepiidae > Ascarosepion > Ascarosepion bandense. Next base: position 1,726,412 of record JBBBDQ010000409.1, on the reverse strand, counting down.
TTGTGCCTAACATATCCGAAGTCCCCACAATTTAAATTTCAGAAGGTTGAAGGTTGGTTGTTGAAATGCAAAGGGATAAAATATTTCATGTGTATATTAAGGCAAAGATTTATTTTTAGAATGACAAGAGTATAAGAACGAAAATATAAGTAAAATTTTGTTAACTGAACACGATAATATATTTGTGAGAAAAAATGTTAATTGAGAAAATACATGCAGTTTTGTAGTTAAAATTGTTCGTAGTAGTAACGTAAGCATTTGAAATGTCCGCAGAAGTTTAGAATTCATGGTTGTGTAGTAGTGGGAAGTAAAGTTTTGTTCCTTCCTCTTTTTAGTAGGTCGCGACAGTTTGAGAGAAAAAGAATGTAAAACAAATAAGGGAGTAGTAATTAACACGTGTCTATTTTGACGTTGTGTTGTTCTCTTTAGCGGCGTGGTGTGAAAATGAACAAAAGGACGTTGGAAGAAGAGGGCAAATAAAACTCTGGCGTGACCTACGTCCGGGTTGGCGTGGAGTGAAAAAGAAGAAAATAAAATTGGCAGTGAGAGGAATGAAATTGTGAACTGCCCTGTGTCCGGGTCGGCTTCCTGAATTTTCTTTCGTTACATTGCCACAAGGTCGTTGGTTAAACGCTCCTATATCGACTCCCTTTTGATGTGGAGTGAAGTAGTTTGAATAGCGAAACTTCCAATGATGCCGGCTCCAGCAAAGCTTTTCACAACTAGGCGTGAAAATACGTCAGATGTGAATTTGCAGTTTTTAATCAAATCAGGATTCAGAATATGCTTTTCGCACTGACTTGTGAATTTTTCTTAGTTGGGTATTTCCAAAGTCGTTTGAATCCACTTTTCCGTGTGTGAATTTTTCTTTGGGCTTTTTCTAAGTGCTTTTAGTCGTTTGAATCCAATTTTTCGGGTGTGAAATTTATTTTGTGTTTTTAGTTGGTTGATGGATTATATAGGATTTGTATACTATACATTCTCCCAGGCAATTTCCTGTGTGCGTTTCTGTAAAAATTATGCTAAATTAAAATCACATTTCCCTTATTATTATTGTGAATATGAGAAAAATTTTCATGTATCAAAAAAAAAAAAGAAGAAATTAAATTATCCAAAATTCTCCAACAGAAATAGTTTAACCTACAAAAAATTCGCTTGTCTAAAGATCTCTAAGAGAAATAGATTAGCCTATAATAAGTTCGCTTATCTGAAGATCTTCAAAGAAAATAACTTAACCTATAATAAATTTCAGTTATACGATGTAATCTAATCAGTCGGTTAAGTGCCATACGTGAAATACGCTAGAGCGATCATGTCTCGAAAGAGACATGACTGACTGTGCAGAAGATTATCCCGCAGTAGGTTGCCATTGCTTTCTGCGGTAGATTGGCTGCCAACCAAGGCTATAGAACACAATCTGTCCTGTTATTTAACCCATAACTGGAAGGAAGAAACGGATTAATACCTTTCTCAAGGGTATTTGCACGTAAGTGAATGCAATAAATTTGAAATTGAACTCGGCTCCTTGATTTCTCCTTCTGAGCCGATATCCACTGCACCATAACGCACATCCTGTAATCTAATAGAAACTGTTAAACCTAAAATAAATTTTCTTACCTTAAGATCTCGAAAGAAAATAACTTAACCTATAATAAATTCAGTTATGCGAAGCACTCAAACAGTAATAGTTTAACCTACAATAAACTTGAACGATGCCGAGCAAATGTATAGCAGGTTTCTTTATAAATTAATCGTCAAAATATGATGAAGATTTCAACTTATAAAATCTTTCACATTTTTTAAACAACATTCGCACCAGCATCATATCTTATCAAAACATTAGTGAATATCTAATATATTTACTTTATTTTGTTTGCCTACCTGCCGAAAAAAAACAGATGTTTAAGTGGTTAGCTGCCAACAATCGTTCCGTTTATTTTTCTTTGCTTCAGACACCATGGCGTTCTCCTGACTCCAGTTCTTTGAGGGAAAAAATGGCGCAATCAGTACTAGTCACCAGGCTGAAATTTTATTGATATCTTTTTTAGCCTGCTGGCAAACAATTGGATAGTGTTAAGAAAGACGATATAATTCATTAATTAATCTCTATTATTTCCTATTTTGCTACTTTTAATTCAGATAACATTTACAAATTTCCATAAATGAAAAGAAGCTGAAGAAATGTTTCGATCAGGTTTATAGACAAACATTCAGACACATTAATATTAACCATATTAATAGATTGTTCTCAAAGCAACCAGGTCGGATTGGTAGACCAATAAAACATGTTAAACGATAAATGAAATACTTTGCTCTTGAAATAACAGAAAATATCTAGATATATCCCAAACATATATAATATTATTTCTTATATTTAAGAACTAAAATTTTACTTCCAATAAAGTATAAAGATTTTATGGAAATTTTAAGTATTCACTTACATTAATCTTAGAAAGATCAGAGTTATAAATTGAAATTTGCTCATATCATTTAAGATAATTTCTTATATTGTGGATGTAGGATAAACATCTACCCCTTATTTAGTCATGAATGGAAACATATTGCTATATACTACAGGAAAACAACAAGGAACACCTATATATAAAAATATAATTTCGTATTTCATATTCTTTGTCTGTGACGCTTGTGAGAATCAGGAGGACAGCAGTAGAGAGATCGCACATACGAAGAAACCGTCGGTAGTCGTTAGCTCGTCTCTGTTTCTTCAGACAAAAATTCTAGACTTTATATAGTCATAAAACTCCCACGCATTTTTGCTTTTTCAATTTGCTGGTTTGTTGATTTTATCTCCGGCTGGATATATTCGTCAGTCACACACGGGGTTCAATTACTTTTTTAAACCCCCTGTGGTTTGTTTTTTGTTGAACTTTGTTGATATCATCTACGGCTGCATATATCTGCCAACTACCTATGTCTTTTACTAACTTTTAAATACGGCCGTTTGTATCTGCAACAACATCCTTGCGAGGCGTTTATGACTTTTATTGACCTTACCTACGTTTGGATATTCCTGTCAATTATTTTCGCCATTTAGCATAATGTATTACAATATCTATTAAAAATTCGTAATGTCCCTTTTATTTATTACTCACAGTTAAATTAATTATGGTGATTACAAAACGGGATTAAATTGTCGTGTTGAAAGTGTCTGATATGAAAAATGTAAATTGATAAAACATTTGAATATTTGCAGAAATACAATTTCTAATGTTGGAAATGTTTAGAATGTGAGCAAATGATCTCATCGCACACAATTACAAGAATAAACTTTCTACAAAGGAAAAATAATGGAACCATCAATAACAATATAGAGTGAAACGAAGACATTTGCTCGCATGTGACGCCAAGCGAAAACGAAATCATAAAGGAAATAATATTTGACGATATCCACGAGTGGCAGACAAAGTTTTTGTCTGGGTGCACAAGAATTATTTCACTGTGTTAACTACCAAAACAATATGATTACGCAACTTGACAAATTTTCCAAGAAATCAAAATTATCCTTCCGTGGAATTTACACGGGTTTCGCTAGTTTACACTATTCGGACTACACTTGATTCGTCTGGCGTACACACACACACAATTTCCTATCTAAACAGCTTCCTAAATGAGTGATATATACATAACCCCATCTTTCTTATCACTATAACAATTGCCTCTCTGCTTCTTGCTTTCCTGCTTGTTGGCAATCCTTATCTTTAGTTCTTGTTTTTAGAAACTCCGTGAACTGTAGTAAAATAAATTTCAACCAACAGAAGGAAATTGGTCATGGTTTAGGTTGCTAATGCTTTGATTGAAAACGAGTAACAACATCATTTTATCGGCGGATGTGGGATAGTGGCGTGTTGCTCTAGTTAATAGCCACTTTTCAAAGACTTACTATCGTCATTTAAGACAAAGATCCGGCATACATAATTAATTTCATTGATAAATAGAGCAATAGATATTTCTGTGGACTATTTGAAAATTTGATTCGACCACCATCAACACGTGCCATTATTTCTAAGAATTTTGTGCTGTATATCATATTGGAGAGTGATGTTTTATATATCACATACACAAGTCTTAAAAAAAAGCTTCTCTGACGTAGTAAAACAATTGGAGCAAAGTTTTATTTTCAATGATATGAACCCAAGCACAGCAAGACCATCACTTGTGTGCAGGGGTTATAAAGAAAGAAAAATAGTGTGGGTATTGAAGGAGAATGTCTTTTTTTCTACATTGTAGCTATCAGGGAAGTAAGTAAACAGAAATGAGTCCCACAAGCGGGAAGTGCGAGAAAAGAAAATGTTCGAGTAGACGAGACGGTTACCTTCAATTATTTCAACGGTAAAACGGTGAGACCTAGATGGTAATCTCGTTGTAATTCATGTGGTCTGGACACCAGAGAAAAAATATCGTCAGAGCAGATGTCGTGAAAAGGGAAGCTACATCAGGTAACGATAAAGAAGATAAAATATTATGAGCTTTAATGAAGGCAAAGTTTTAAATATGTTTAATGACTTGTAAACAAAAATAACAATCAACATGTAAAACTAAAATCTAAAATATCTTATTTTAGAATATAATGAATAATGGGTAAATATATATGAAGCATACCGTGCTTTCTGCTTAGCAAATGGATAAATTTATTTTTCGAATTACTATTTTCAAAAATAATTTCAAATTATATATTTTGGTATTTTATTTAAAGTTACAGAATGTCTTAGATTTCACCATTTATAATACTTAATCAATATTTTTTAATTTATTTTATAAAAAGCTCAATATAGTTAGAAATCAACAGGGTGGCTCTTCATAATCGACCGCAGTTTTTGCCTATATTTGCAGTTACACTGTCAAATGTAATATAAATTCTTAGCAATTTCTTTAGACTTAACTAAATATTTTCTCTTGAAAAAAAATTGTAAATACCATTGTAAAATAGATATTTTACGTAGGTTCTGAGCGTGCCAAATACATTTGCTGCCTCGTTGGAAAATATTTTTAGACTATCTATATAATAATTCTGCTTGTTCCTTCTTTGGTGAGTTAGTTACATAGTTCCTCCGTCCGTTACACACAAACTGTCTACACGAGCTTTTCCTTCCCCTCTATCTTTTTACTCTCCTCAGCCTTTCGCTCACCTTAAACAAACGAAAAAGATAATAAAGAGTGAGACAGTAGGAAGAGAGAGCTTATAACATTATCGTATCAGTAGCAGCTTAAGCTGGTGGTTGTACAGTAATTGTGTGTGTATATGTGTGTGTACTGTACAATATAGTAAAAATAGATAGGTTTGTTCTCGTATCCCGCAATCTAAAATCAAAATTTTTGGCCTCAACACACTTGGCCATTACTCAGTTGGTCTTTTCTGTTTACAATGGACACAGGAGCTATGATTTTTAGTAATAAAATAATTCTCTTTCAAAATCTCTCAAAATAGCGAAGAGTATTTTGGTTATGGTCTATGCATACGCCGCTTAATACAGTAAAGTAGCTTCTATGGACATTACTTTTATATATATTTTAATCAAATAACAATGTGTGTTATCGTTATTTTATTAACCTTTATGTTTATAAACGTTACTATCATTTGTAGTATGACAAAGTAAAATTATCCAGGAAATCATAATTATCCTTCCGTGGAAATTACACGGGTTTCGCTAGTTTACACGATTCGGACTACACTTGATTCGTCTGGCGTACATACACGATTTCCTATCTAAACAGATTCCTAAATGAGTGATATATACATAACCCCATCTTTCATATCTCTATAACAAAGCTTCTTGCTTTCCTGCTTGTTGGAAATTATCATCTTTATTTCTTGTTTTTAAAATCTCTGTGGAACCCCACTGAATTCTCTATTTATTGACTTTTTTTCTTAAAGTCTTCTATGCTCTTATCAATTCTGAAATAAATACGCATGTCACATCTCATGACCTACTCTTTCAAAAATAATATGGCTTTCGCTTTTCCAGGTCCATCATTGGTGTACTAACGGCTATCCCTTAATATGTATACAGGTTCTTGATAACAACGGTAAAGATCAAACTGTTGCTTTTGATAACTCGAAAGTGTTTGATAGGGTTTGAGACACTGGCCCTTTTGCGTAAGCTCCACGGCTACGTTATTTCTGTGCGATTGTTAGATTTAGTCCCATTGTTCCTGCCAAATTGTGAAAGGAAGATCATTTTGAACGTCAAGCGTCCAGATCTCTTCCTACGAACAAGAGCGTCACTCAAATTCTAATCCTAGGCCCTAACTTTTTCTGGTCTTTATCCATGATCTACCTGATGAAATGAGTCTCCAAGTACGTATATAACTGCAAATCACACCACCATTAACACCCGTCTCAGTAGCAGCACTGCCAAGGCTGACAAATTAAATATGGTTGCTGTTCTTGAAAAGACCGACAATCTTTCATGAACTGGGGTAGGAAATAGCTTGAAAATTTTAATACCTCAAAAACAAAACTACTATTCTTACATCACCGTAGAGTAATTTTCCTACCAGCCCTCAGAATAAATGATGCTAGTCTTCTGAAAACCGCCACACTGCTCACCTCTTGACTTTAAGCTTTCAACTTAAATCTTAGCTGCATCAATTCTAGGAATGTTTGGTCTGTGTCGGGCCAAAAAGATGTTGCACATCTCTAAATCTACCATTCTCCTGTACATTGAATACTATTGCTATATCTGATCGGATGCTTCTTCTGTACATCCCGAGGTTCTCTACAATATCCAAACTTTGTTCGGCAATGTAATCGATCCTAAATTGGAATTTAGACTTCAGTCACTTTGTCACCGATGTTTTTGTGGCTTACCTTTATCTTTTTTTACAATTATTTCCATGGCATGTACGACTGTATTTACTAGCCTTCCCACTTAAGTAAGTATTTGTCCACTACTTAGGAATTGTATTTGCTACTCTCTGGGTCAAGTCATTTTTGGATTATTTTAACCTGCGTTTCTGTCCACTTGGACATGTCTCTTAGAAGATTTTGTTATGTCGCCAAGTATAAATGAATAACTCTACAACAGAATCAGAATATAAGTTGTATTCCGCGGAAAGACGGTTAGTAGGTACAGAAGTGATTAGTAATATTTACAATAGAAAGATACAAGAATCCAATCCGTCGTAAGACGTGTGTATACGTGATTACTTCCGGTACGCCTCCGGAAGTGTGACTAACTCTTCACTGACTCGCACTGACTCTTCAGTAACTCATTAGAGACTCTCAAGTGACTCTCTACGACTCATTATTTAGTCGTCCCTCCCAGTAAGGTAACATATGACACATGGTCATTTTATAGTGGGTATTCCCGGCCATATAGCCGGGCCAAAAAATGTCTGTCTATTTTTGCCCAGTCGTGGTTCTACCCTTTGGCGGACCCATGACTGGGTTATTGCTCTCTGCTCGAAAGCAGAGAGCGCCCTCTACCCGAAGGCAGAGGGCTGACAGTGTCGTAGATCGTCAATCTAGAGACTCTGTACCACTCCCCTGTAGAGAATCCACCATTGCTATATGTAGCAATAGAAACAGTCCATTTGTAGTCAAATAGGAGCGGCGCCCTAACAGAGTTGTGAGTTCAATACCTGGCCACTGGAAAGATAAGCAAAAACATGGACAATTGAGTTACTCGTGGGTAATAACCAAAAACAGATATCCAGAAAACCATATGAATTAAAATAATATACCCCCGTTGAATAAATGACGGCTTCGGTTCGAAATTCCAACGTAATAAACCGGAGTGCACAACAGCAGTATTGGCGCAAATATAACAATAAAGATGATGACAACTGTCCGGACAATGCAAGTACTGTAAATAATTATAATAACACATCTACATCTAAAAAAGTGACGAGGGTGGACGTTGTGTAAGTATTTGTTTGTTTGATAGATTCGACTTAGCCTCTGCATTTTCCTGTCTAGCCCGACAGAAGTTGCGCTCAGATGTAGATCAAGATTTTAGAACGCTAACGACACTTTGAAAATTTTCAGAAAGCCAAAATCTGGGGCAGAAAAATATATATTATCTACATCTATATATGTTGATACTCCGTCTCCCACCGAATCCAATAGAAATAGTCAACATTGTTATCTATGTCTACAAAAGTGACGAAGGTGGATGTTGTGTAAGTATTTGCTAGGTAAATTCATCATATGTTTTTTATTCTTATTTTTCCTTAAACTGCCCAAATGAAACCGGGCTTAACTGCTAGTAAGAAATATAGACAGATAACTGGTTGTATTATACTATGCATATACAACCGTCTTTTGCAAATAAAATATAACCATGGCATTGAAACACTATTGGGAATCTCAAAGTGTGTGTTCTCTTTGTACTCAGGAACTACGATGAATAGAAAGAGACAAGAATAATATTTTTATTTTAGGTATTCTAATTATATAAAATAAAACAAAAAAATGGAATGTGGATTAATATCTTTCTTCCTACAATTTCAAGGATGCAATAGTGCATTAGAAATAAATTGTTTATTTTAATCTTACATTTGCCATAACTGTAAAGCATGGATCTAATATATATTACTCATACGCCACCTGTTAATCTTCATTTAGAAAATAATGTAGATTTTCTCTCAAAAGAAAATGTTACAAAAAAAAAAATGAAAGTTTTGGGCCCGCATGTTTAAGCTATGAGCCATTCTCTTGGGATCTGACTGATTTCGTCAGATACCGAGTTCCTCCTAAAGCTGCTACAGAATACCTGGGGTGTAACTTTAAAAAAAAAACTGGATTCTCTCGGGAATGAAATAGCATTAATATGCTCTCATCGGATTAAAACAACGATGGACTATTTTGAGCAGACTCCAGGAAATACACTTTTTATATTGCAATTGTTATATCTGTAAATTTAGATTTCTCCAAGACTTAATTTGAAGAGTAAAATGTAAATTATTCTAAAATATATTTTTATCGATGGGTTTAAATACTTTTCAGAGAATTCTTTTGGGAGCACTGGCTAAAAATCTCGCTCCAAAAAGAGAGATAAACCTGAAAACGTTTTTTACTTAATGGTATTTTTTTAAAGTTTTAAGTATAAAACCATATGGTTGTAAAATGATTTCATAATTATGTGCATTAACTCTGGAATATAAACGACCACTTAAAATTAAACAGCTACTAACCACAGGTATATCATACCCGATTTGAAAATATAAAAAAATATTAAATATAAATCTTTATTTGAAATATTTTACATACAGGCACTTCAAAATTTGTACTTGAGTTAACATTAATAGGAAATGCAAAACATTTAAGTATGAAAATTAGTACAGAAAATTTAATTAAATTGTAAATAAAATGACGTCATTCGCGCTGGGTAATATATACCCAGGGTTAGTGTTCTAGGGTTAATTTTAGAATATATACATTAGAATTACGGTTTTCTTCTCAGAAAAAAAAGTATGTTGGAAAAAGAAAGCAATGATATGAAATTAGACTTTTGCATAGTTATTTTCTAAGCGCAAAATAGATGAGGTCACCAAATGAGGGTCAAACTTATTATTCAGTCGTAAGTTATTTTTCGCGATATAAGCTTGCTAAACATTAAAGTACGTCGAAGAGAAGCGAGAATTATACATGAAATTATATTTTTCAAACAAGCAAGACTATAAAGCAACTAAGAAAAAAGGCTATAATTTTCCTGTTCTGGTAGCAAAACACGGCTATTCAGGTCAGTTTGCTTTGCTGTTTATCCATAGCTAGCGGGGTAATAGCTTGATTCAATGTTCTGTTCGGAAAGCTTAAGTATTGCTTCAACTGCACGCACACCCACAAAATGCCAACGTCATACACCCACACACACACACACACACACACACACACACACACACACACACACACACACATATATATATATATATATATATATATATATGAATAGAATAATTAACACATTTTAGACTAACGTCATTTTTCTAACGGTTTTACGTTAAAAATCCCTTTCAGAGATTTTAAAAGATGAATGATTTAGTTTTTCTTTTGACTTTCACAGATAGTATGTTGGTTTAGATTTGGTTTCAATGGTCAGATACGTGTCACGTGTAATAAAGCAATTAATGAATATTTTAAATGTAGAGGAAAAACCTTACGTCTGTTAAGTGTGTGTATCACTTGTAATAAAAACACTGGATGTTTATTATGAATGTAAGTAGATGTGTCAAGCATATTTGAAATATGCAAGAGTTAAGCCTGCTTATATGTTGGTAACGTTGGTATGTATATGGATAAGAACACGAAATATAGTTCCATTCAAAATTTAGCGAAATAATGCATACGAGTGTTGAGAAATGCAACAATTTTTTTATAAGTAAAATGAGAGAATCATGTATGAACGTTTGCATTTATGAGACGGTAAAGTTAGTATGTAAAATAATATATATATATATATATATATATATTGGCTAGCTGATTGATGTTACATTCAGTGTCTCGTCTCCAGTACTTCTTCACCTATTACTTAATAGGAAGTGAAAAACATTTAAGTATGAAAATTAATACAGAAAATTTAATTAAATTGTAAGTAAAATGACGTCATTTGCGCTGGGTACTATATACCCAGGGTTAGTGTTCTAGGGTTAAGTTTAGAATATATAAATTAGAATTTTTAGGTATAGACAAACTAAAAATAGCTATATATACATAAGAATCTTTAGGTATAGACAAACTAAAAATAGCTAGATATACATTACTACTAAACTCCCTTCTAAAATTCAGGAGCAGGTGCTGGTAAAGATACTTCAATATTATACTTGTATTAATCCTTTACGGAAGTTTTAATAGGTACACCCTTTAAATCAGTTATTCTTGTACACTCAATATAGACAACCTCATTAATTCCCATAATAGAAGTATTCTAATGAATTTACGTAATACTGATTCTGGGTCCGGAATTTTGAATGAATGCAGCTGTAGCTCTGTAGACGTCTGCCCAGTGGAGGACAAATGTAAACCCACCCAGGTGATTTATGAAGCCCGCATTTCTCCATCAAACAACAAAAATAACTACCGAACCTATATGGGTATGTCTGCTGGACCATTTAAGCAGTGACTTTATAACCACAGGTATACTTTTTTGAACCCGGGTCAAAAATACTAGACAGCCCTTACACGGATATTCTGGAAAATGAAAGAGGAAGAGCTGGATCCTGTAATTAGCAGGAAACTAATAGGTTCAGCCCGTGTTCCGAGGAATTTTCATGATAGGTACTGTCTGTGTTTGCTAGAAATAGTTTTAATATTAAAGTATCCTTACCAGCACCTGCTCCTGAATTTTAGAAGGGATTTTTTAGTAAGTGCCGCCATAATGCTAGTTTTATGAACACTTAAATACTAAATTTTAAATTCCTAATCTTTAGATTTTAGGATATTAAAAACAAAAATAGAAATAAAAATATAAATATAAATTTAATGATTTTTGATAAATTAATTTAATTTTTAACTTTAAATAGTAGTTTAACCCCTCTAGCTTCCTCTGCCAGTCTCCATTAATTGTCTATCTTTATAAAATATGAATTCTTTTATTAAACCCCTTTTTTAATCAGTTAAGTGCCATACATGATACACGCTTGGACGATCATGTCTCGAAACAGACATGACTGACTGGGCAGAACATTATCCCGCAGTAGGTTGTCATTGTTTTCTGCGGTAGACAGGTTGCCGACCAAGGCTATAGAACCGAACAAAATCTGTTCTGCTATTTAACCCATAACTGGAAGGGAAAGACGGGTTAATACCTTTCCCAAGGGTATTTGCGCGTAAGTGAATACAATGGATTCAACTGGAATTCGAACTCGGCTCCCCGGCTTCTCGTTCCGAGCCGATATCCACTGTACCACAACACACACAGTATTTACCTTTTAATAACTTTTTTCACATCATAAATTTTGTAAATTTTCTATATATAATTTTTAAAAATTTCCATCAAATATTTTAAGATTAATTTCTCTCTTTTTTTTAGTTTGTCTATACCTAAAAATATTTTTAATTAGGTTAACTTAATTATTTTTTTAAAAATCTTATCTCTATTTTTTTCCCTTAATATGTTTTTTTCAAATAAGTCTCTTTTTTCTAAAACTTTATCCCTTTTAAACATTTAAAGTTAAGTTTGTTTTGACACGTATCGAGCGTTTTCTATTTGAAAATGTTTCCTTTTCTTTTCTTTCTTTTCTTTTTTTCTCTATTTTTTTCTCTACATTTTTTTATATCCCGCCCCTTCCCTTTCTGTTCTGTTTAACCAAGTTCTCAATGTAACGACCTCCCTCTCATTAACTCTTTTTCTTTTATTAAACTAGACATGTCAAATTTTCCCATTTTTCACATACAACTCTATCAAAAAGTAAAAAACCAAAAATAGACTGATTTTCCAAAATTTCTTTTTGTGACGTATATTTCTCAAATCCTCAGCGTTATTTATTTCTCTTTTTAATATTATTTTTTTCATTTTGATTTAGACTGTTGCTGAGGAGACGTGAAATCTCTTAGGGATTTCATATTGAAATGTACATTCAACATTTTTGAATTTTGAAAAGTTATTTTAATTTATATTGGCTCTGTAATTTTAATTACATTGAGCTCTCCTCCTGTATCATTTTGTAATATTATCATTTTTAAAATTTTTAATATTAATTAGGATCAGGTCCTTGGAATTTACCTTCCTACTTTTCCATTTCGGATTAAATTAATTTAATAAAATATATATATATATATATATATATATATATATATATATATATATATATATGCACAAAGGGTTGGTACGTGTAAGGTGTGAGAGTATGTATGCGATTGTATGTGTGTTACTTTAAAAGGTGTACACCGATGTACCAACAATGCATTCAAATTTACACTTCACTTTTTAGTGCTGTAGAGGGACGCATAAGAGTGTTCCACACACTCTATCACTTATGTAGAATGACTATTTTAGTAGCCATATGCATTGAGCTCAATAGATACCTGTGAATCTCTTTGACAATTAAAAGCCTGCCACAAGATTTCCTGTCTGCCGAAGTCTATTCTCTTTAAAATACACCTCTCTTCTTTTATCTTGTTGCTGTCGTTTTAATCGAGTATCACCTTGTATGTTTGATTGTGTTTGTTTTATGGAATATCAACCTCTGCGCGTCATTTATTGCTAACTAAATTTTATTTATTTATTGCTGTTAATACCTTGTTTTCTTTAAAAAAAAATTATTGTTTTTTTTTTATGTTTGTGTCTAGTAATACTTTTTTACTTTTCGAGTACCAAGATTCATTGGGAATATTTTTTTGTTTTTTTAAGAGCAGGGCTCCTAAGTCTTACCTTATTATTTAACCCATAACTGGAGGAAAGTGACGGATTAATACCTTTCCCAAGTGTACTAGTGCTTAAGTGAATGCAGAGTATTCAACTGGAATTCGAACTCGGCTCACCTATTTCTCTTTCCGAGCCGATATCTACTGCACCACCACGCACATCCGTCACTAAACGCTTACAGCACCTGGTATTCCCAAGCTGTTACCCATCTAAGTACTGAGCAGGCTCACTGTTGCTTAACTTCAGTGATCGAGCCAGAAACGGTGTATTCAACGTTACATGGCCGTAAGCCCCTGCATGTTTGTAACTTTTTAAAGGATACAAGAGTGGCTGAGAAAGATTTGATTCCAACTCATTGCAAAAAGACCCCAATACACTGTTACTAAAGATAAATTGAACAACTGTCTGAATATACTAAAGTACACACTAGTTAGCAGTTACAACAACAATAATTCCATTAACAGTTATTAAAGCTATAAAAGATATTTCAGAAATCACAAAAAATGTTCAGCTTGACCTGATGCAATTACGAAGAAAACAAGCGGCAGACACTAGGCTATGGCGTGAAACCGTTACATCTAAAATAACAGAAGAACGGGTGTACAGATTTTTTTAACCCAAAGGAATATCGAATTTGTTATCAGAATTCAAGTATGAACCAATGGAATAAATTACCCTGACTATTTTCGTAGATACGAGACGAATGTTTTGCAAAAAAAGGAACAATTGTCTGGGGAGAAAAAATTATTGTTAGTTCAAAAATTAGGTAGACAGGAGAACAATAAATACACAGACCTAATTTACCAAAAATCTAGAGAAAATCCCGTGTCGAGGAGACAATAAAAAATTTGTCAGGAACGTTCGACGAAAGAGACAGTTTATTCCATACTGGATTTAAAAACTTAAACATCGTAAAAAAGAGAATGAAAACTTTCTGACTTATATAGGTAATGTAAATTCACAATTTGAATTGTTTAAATTAGGCGACCTTTCAGTCGACATGTTTAAATGTTTAATCTTCGTCCAGGAACTTACAGCGGCAAAGGACAAAGACATCAGATCAAGGATTCTGACAATTAGGTTAACAAGACCAACATATTATGCAATAGAAGGTAACATAGGATGGTGGAAAGCTGATAAATGTAAAAAGTGACAATACGCGAATCGAAGAAAAGAGCATTTTTGGAGTCCATGCCATAAACTATCCTAAACTTGCAAAATAATAGCCGCAAACTTCCCAACGCGACGTCTGTGGGTGGAGGCTGAATTTGAAAAAAGTCCTTTTTTAAAGAATAAGGTTTGCTTTGAGTGTGGCTACGTCGGTCACAAAACCTATTACTGTTGGCAGAAACAGAAAAAAAGAATCAACAATTTTAATAAAGGGTAAATATATATATATATATATATATATATATATATATATATATATATATAAGAAGGAAATTGAAAAGAGTGAATAAATAAGTAAATAGAAAAATAAATGATCATATGGCGAAGTTATTGTTAGATACGGTGAAGTTATTATTGGATACTGTGAATTAACAAGCATAGAAAAATACGTTGTCCATCATTGAAGTGTATCGATAGAGAGCTAGAAGAATGCCTTTAGTGGCGACTTTAGCTGCAAGCTATCATTTAAGGAGATGAATTTCAAATCAAAGGTCTATGTTCTTCAATTTCCGACGAATGTATTTGGTACGGACTGGATCGGACTTTTCGATTTATGGGAACTACCTGTAAGATTATTTAGCAACAAAGTAGACTTGTCACTAAAGGGAAATTTTGAAGGGCCTGAAAAATTATTTCCGAGCTGAAAAACGAATTTCCGCTAGGGTTTTCTGAAGGTCTCTGACAATACACGAAAAGCAAGGTCAGATACGAATTGAAAGACAACACCAGACCAGTATTCAAACTAAAAAAGGCATGTACCATTTTCAGGTTTAGATTGCGTAAATAAAAAAAAACTGGAACGGTTAGCGAAAGTAAGTTTAATTTCTAAATTTGACTACATAGATTCCACTGAGCCTACAGTGTATATAAGGAAAAAGTGCAGAAATATCCGAGTTGTGAAGATTTTTCAGCCGGATTAAATGCCTGTGTATAAGACCACGCATATCCGTTACCATCAGGGCAGGGTATTTATTTTAAGATAGATGTTGACAAAGTGATTTCGAAAATAGGTCTGCAAGTGAATGTGAATGAACAGTGGTCAAAGTTATTAGCAATTAATACACACAAAGAGATTCAATATTTATTTGCGTGGCACAAGAGGGTGGGTAGAGGGTGAACTTCAGTATCTATGCTATACCTAGCTAAACAGTATTATGACCCAATCACTTATTACAATTTGCACATTCACCTCAAGAACCATCCATCAACTCTCAATCTTTTACACACCACAATACCACATCTTTACAAGAGACACCTAAAAAACAGGAAAATAAACACATGACAATAAAAATACATACAATAATATAATATATATATATAAGATTTAATGTAAAATGTGGTGACGGGAGAGGGATGAACCCATAAAAACACACTGAAATTAAACAATATAGTAAGACCCGTCCATCCCACAAAAAAGAGTGGCTGCTGTATTCCGCCAAACGGCGAAATCAAGATGCACACTCGCTAAAGAGAGAAATTAATACACACATCGTCTAAAATCGTCTCCCATTTGGGTTAATTGTGGATCCTTGTTTGTTTCAACAAATAATGGACACCATGTTAGCTGCGCTAGAATTAGCTATAGTGTACCTGGACATCCTGCTACTAAGTGAAAACAACGAACAACACCAAAAGCTTCCCAAGGCAGTTTTCCAGAATATTGATGAATATGACTTCAAGCTAAGTTCAGAAAATGCAAGTATTTATAATGCAGATTAAATATTTTGTCCAAATAATCGACGAGAACGGAAGAAGATTGAACTCGGAAGGTCCCGAAACTATTAGAAATATGCAACCCCCAAAGCACGTCACTAATCTTTTAGGATTGGCCAATTATTACAATATATAAATTCCCAAGTCTACGGCTATAACGTGTTGAATACACCGGTTCTCGTCCGATCACTGAAGTTAAGCAAGATTGAGCCTGGGCTTAGATGGGTGACCATTTGGAAATACCAGGAGCTGTAAACGTAAAGACCAAGCATGGTCCACTGGTACTCCAGTATTGCGGGTTGCGTGCAGAGCTAACAACTCCGCCCCTTAAAGAAACAGTTTGTTAAGGAGACAGTAACAACGATTTACTGCCCTACACACCATTTGGTGTAAAATGGTGATATATATATATATATATATATATATATACATTCGAAAAATGGATGATCTTAGAACCCTACAGAATGACTCATGGAAATATGGTGCACAATGGGATTTAGTCTAAAGAATGCATTCCAGAAAATAAAAAGCTGTTTGGTATCGCATTTATTGTGAGCGCATATTGAACCTAAAAATGAAATTATTGGAGCATCTGACGCTCGCAACTATGGAATCGGAGCAGTAATTCTACATAAGTTTCAAAATGAGATTAAAAGCCCATAGCCCTTGTTTCCAGAACCATTCTTGCTAGAGAAAGAAGTTATAGCCACAGGCTCATCCACGGAAAGAAATTTGCACTACAGACGTATCATAAATTGTTGTAAACAATTTTGGGATCAAGAAAGGGGAGACCTACACACACTGCTAACAGCGCTTGAGCATAATCTTGTTAAGCTACGATTTTAAGATGGAAAACCTACGCTAACAAAAAACAAACTTGGACACGCCGGCTGTTTGTATAATTTTATTACAGTATTTGCAGAACGATTAGAAAAAGCGGTGATAGCTGCTTTAAGGGTTGAAAAAGAATTATCAGTAATACTATGCAATACAATTCTGGAGTTACCCGTGACTCTATAGGATATAAAAAAGCAGAAGGACTAAATTATTAAAACAATGAAGAAACAGATATGGCTGAGAGAAATGTTTAAAAACGGATCGGAAATATCACCTTTCTCAATCTCCAAGCAAATGATATTATATGCAGATAGAGTGGCAATATCAGATACACTGAAAAAAAAAAAAACAAACATCGAAGGAATTTCACATAGGTCATCCTGGCGTGTCAAGAATGAAATCATTAATGCGTAGCTGTACGTATTGGCCTAGGATGGAACTGAAGTTTTTTAAAAAATGATAAAAGGGTGTAGAATTTGTTAACTTGCGCCAAAAGCACGACCAATAAAAATTCAGTCATAGCCAAAACGGATGTCCGTTGACGGGGTTACCCATCGACTACACTGGGCCAATTTATGATCACAACTACCTTATAACCTTGACAGTTTCTCAAAGTGGCCGGAAATATTCAGTGGTATACATCCGACATCCTCAAATATTATGAATGTACTAAACGAGTTTTTTAATCATTTCGGTGTACAAATAACTTTAGTTTCTGACAAAGAGACACAGTTTATCAGAAGAGAATTTATGAATTTCTGCACATCTTTGTCCATAGACCACTTTACGACCTCTATTTATCATCCGAGATTAAATAGGTAAGCAAAACGATTCGTAGATACTTTTAAATCAGCTCTAAGAAAGAATCAAGGTATAGTCACTGATGAGGGGAGTATATAAAAGTTTTTAGCAGCCTACAGAAATACTCCCAATCTGAAAAGAGATTCAGTCTTATCCCCAACCGAACTGATGTTCACGAGGAAAAATCCGTCAATGTTTGACTGGCTTTTGTCTAATGCAACGAAAAGAATGTTAGAAAAAGAAAACATTGCTACCAAATTTTATAAACCAGGAGACAGTTTTCTTTAGAAATTATTATTGTGACTGTTGGTTCCAGAAATAAAGACACAAAGACGGAATATATTTAGACAAATATATTACAAAACAGTAGTAAAAACTTGTACTAATATACTAATGATCGCAGCTGTCAAAGATATGCTTGAATTACTTTCTTTCTTTCTTTATTTCTTTATTTCTTTATTTATTTATTTCTTCTCTCACCCTTTTCTCTCGTACTCTCTCTGCTTCTATAAAGCAGAATTACTACTTTTATATATCTTGGATTAGTTCATGTGTCAAATTTGTGTCTACCCATAACAAGTACAAAGTTGGGAAAAGCTTCTGGGAAGACAGAATTATCACAAAAATACTTGGCAGAGTAATATATATCGCAATCAAAATACCAGTTCCAATATTTCCACCAGTACCGATAGAAGAATCTCCAATCCCGCCAGTGCCGGAAATGTCCGCTTCCCGAAAATCGCTAATGGCTCAGATCTCACCAGCACTAAATTTGGTGAGGCGTAAAAGTACTAGGAAGAGAAAAGTCAAATAATTAAGCCCTGACCCCAAAAAGAAAAAGTGTTAAGTAAAATCTCATTGAAAAATTAGCCCAGGTGGAGGTGTTGTAATGGAATGTCTCACACTCCCTACCGTGTTCGTGGGCTGACTATATTAGTTGCCGTAAATAATGAGCACAGATGATACCTGTGATCTTCTTCGGCAATTACAAACTTGATAATAGATTCCCTGTCTTGCTGTAGCGTATTCCCTTTTAAATACACCTCTCTTCTTTCATCTACGCATGTGTTGCTGTTCTTTAACTCGAGTACCACCTTGTTTGTTTGCAACCCCTTTAAAGGATACATCAGTAAGTATATATATATATATATATATATAGGGAGAGTGAGATAGAGAGAGAGAGATTCAATTTACGATGCTTTTTTGGTTTCTGTTAACTTACGAATCTTTAATTTTGTACTCAGTCTTAAATGTACTGTTTTGGATTTGATGTAATAAATTCTTCGAAAGAAAAATTCGCATTTTTAAGCTCATGATGGTCGTTTTCATGCAATAAAATCAACATTTAATTTTGCATGGTGGTTCTTGATATTAATCCGAGCAAATTGCTGTGTGTTGCATTGCATAGCAACAATTTATCCAAAATCAAACAATCTCTAATCCAGAAATCCCCTTGAAAGCCAACAAACACATAAAATTATTCTTTTCCTAATTGATTCTTTTTAGATAGAGGCATGTACGCAATTTTTTTTTAGAATCAAATAATAAATTTGTTTTTCATCGTCAGTAATTATCTTCTCCGAAAATTATATTTTTCGGGCACGGGAATTAAAAACAGACATTATTTAATGGCTGACCGACTTTTCTATACCAACGTACAGAGGGATGTATTTTCTCAGCTACGACTTTTTTAAAAATGATTCTGTGAAGTATACAAGATTTCATTGACAGTACTTCATCTATGTGTCGTGTTCATTAGCAATCATGTTTTTCCACAATTTTCTGTTTTTGTAACTTTTACCGAATTTTATTTCTATTGCTTCTCCGAAACTATGTTATGCCACCCGTTTACAAAAGCTCGATAGGAAGGTTATGCGTTTTTCCATGTGTTTCTAGGCGTTTAGTATGTTCTGCGAGTGTCAAATTTTCTAAGACTACTTTCCGTATTATGTCCCCTAAAACTGTCAGCTGTATCTTCGTATGCTATGTATTAGTGTCATTTCGCTTTACAATTTCGGAAAAAACTTTGTCGATACTCATATGTTTAGTCTGTGGTACTCATCATCCACCTGTAGAAACACATTTCTGTTGCTTCAAGTCGTATAAAATAACATGTCTATAAACCTTTATTTGTTACTTTACTTAAATTTTGAAACATATATTTCACTATCCAAATGAGCTTTCAGATTTCGATTCCTATTTCCTCATAAAATACTTCCTAGATAACACCGTTCAACATGAAATCTGGTTATTTGATGAAAAACACATCATTCTAAGTTACTTTTTATGCGCTAAATACGAAAATTGTCAATACCTTTTCTCCAACACATCATAATTCTTTTATAGGCAAGATGTCATTTTGGCTTATTCTAATTTTGGCAGTTGAATTACTCATTGTTGAATACCTCATTTTGTAACAGGAAATGGCAGGAAATGTTGAGTAAGTACTCCAAAACACAAAGGATATTCTAATTCCCATATTAAATAAGTGTTTTGAAGGTAGGGAATGAAGATCCGCAACACTGTCCTGTCAGTGACAATGCTAGCCAAGTTGAAATCGATGAATGTGATGTTAAGTTTGATGAGTCAAAACAGTTCCAACAAAAAAAAAGCTATTTGATCCGAGATTTAAATCTAGGAAAGGACTTAGCAGCATTGCTAGCCTCTCGACTGAGAGAATAATCTTTTAGGAAGAGGTAGTTTTGTTACCTTTTATAGAAACCATGATGCCCTATTCAGCCCATGTTTTAAAAAGTCATCGTCTTGTATATTGCATTGACGGGGAGCAATTTCTTAAAGTTTTGCTGCGCTTTGTAGAGAAATTGATATAGAGACACAGTGTGTTTTTTGTATGTTCTTGTATTTTTTACCGCCAGATCAACTTCTTTATCTTTGAAATATTCCATTAATAAAAACATAACAGAACTTTTATAATAACTAGAAGTATTTCCTTTACCATGAAATCTATAGATACATTTGATTTTAGGATTATTCCAATTGATTTTTCATCTTACATCTCAAATCCAATATTCGGCCATTATGAGCATATTCTGACCAATGTCAAAAAAAAAAAGCAGAAAAATACGATCCCATTTCATGGCGATATCTCATTAAAAGTTTCAAGCGAAGCTTAAAATGCGTCCTTATTTCCAACAAACTCTTTTGCATCACTACCGATTAGACACTCTACACGAAAGGAAAACGACACGCCGATGAAATTGGTAACTGAGAAACTCGATTCTTCTTCTTCTATGTGCCCTGTCCTTTCAGGACGCAGGCGACCATGGTTCTCCCCGTCTTCCTATCCCTCGTGGCTCTTAGTATGTTTGCTCCTGTTACACCACGCAACCCACGTCCTGTCATCTACCTGATCAGGCCCTGCAAATATATTATCCACTGCCTTCCTCTGTCTCCTTTTCCTTCTATCTGGCCTGTCAGTATCAGGTTCTCCAAGTTCTCCTTCCTTATTGCATGTCCTAGGGACTTCAGTTGTCTCTTCCTGATGCTCGGTATTAATTTCCTTTTTGTTGCTATTTTTCCAACACCTCATCGTTGCTTGCCTGCTCAGTGAACGATATCCGCAGCATCCTTCTGTAGAACCACATTTCAGTTGCTTCAAGTTTTGTCCTTATTTTCAATGATATTGGCCAGCATTCTCTGCCGTATTGAAGAACTGAGCAAACTTTTTTTTGTTTCTAGTGAAATTTTCCTTTGTGTTAGTACTTTACTCAGCTTCTGGAACGCGTCCTTTACCATGCCAATTCGCTTTCGAATCTCTGTGTCGCACTTTCCATCTCCTGTTAAAACACTTCCTAGGCATTTAAATTTCTGTACTTGGGAGAAACTCGATTACTCGAGCCATAACTGGTCTATTTTTCTGGGTCTGAAGATCGTCAATGTTTTACTCGGCCAGCAATCCGGCTATACAAAGTATTCCTGTTTATGTGACAATCGTGCCGACGATCAACACTGGCAAAGAACTGAGTGGCCAAGTCGTACCCCGAGTAAAATCATTTTACCTTCTCCACATTAAATTGGGTTGATGAAACGTTTGATTGTTGTTTCGACGATATCTGTATAATTTTTCCAGGCTTGAGCACTGAACAGATGAAAACAAATTTTCAACGTTTTAGACATCAGAAAACTTAAACTAGATGAAAACATTTTAAGCAGTATAATCTGAACAAATCAAATTCATGGAATTTATTTGTAGTGGTTGTGGAAATCCGATAACTACAAGGATCTTGTAGCAAATACAATTGAATGCTTTCGCAACATAGATGCCAACGTGAGCATCAAAATGCATTGTCGTCATAGCCACATGGAAATATCTGTGGTGGGTATTAGCGATAAAAAAGGTGAGCGATTGTACCAGGATATCAGATTAATAGAGTAACACTACCAATGTCGTTGGGACAGCTAAATGAGTGCAGACTACTGCTGTGATATAAAAAAAGACACTGCACGTCAGTCTTCCCGGCAGTCAAGAAAGAGGAAGTCTCTTCCAAATCTTTTCAAGTTAATTAAAAATGCATAAATTTCTACTACGAACAGTTTGTTAGTTACATTGTTTGTTGTCCTTTATAGAGAACATGATATTAGGAAATAGAGTGTCTTTTGTGGGCTTTTGCATATTTTTCCAACAGATCGGCTACTTATTTTTTGAAACTCTCCATTAATAATAACACAATCGGAATTCAATAATACCTAGAAGTATTGTCTTTATCATGAAATCTACGATTACATTAGATTTCGGGGATTATTCCAATTGACTTTTCATCTTAGATCTCAAGTCAATTATTCGGCCATTATAGGTATATTTTAACCAATGCCAAACATATGGTCATTCATTTACATTTCTCCTGACTTGATAAGGTAAAATGGATGTTATATTCAGAACCAGAATTGCAGAATTGATGAAGTTGACCTAAAATAATACACAACCTTGAAATTTTATATTTTCTTTATTTTTTTATTTTTTATTTTTTTTGTAGAGCAGAGTAATTTTTTATTCATGTTGGCCTTTTCTATGACAACCAAATGATATTCTTACACTTGATTTTAGTCCTTTTATCTTGCTTTTTTTACTGCCTTCCGTAGAAGTTATTGTAGGTTTTTTTTAGTCGGATATCAGAATTATGTCATCGCATATCAATCTGTGTTGGAATTGTGGCAACCGAAAATAAATCCTTGTAGGATTACTAATCAACATAGTCTTGCCTATATTACTTCTTTTAGGTATATTAATTGATTCCGATTAAGAGTTTTTGCTGTATAATATTAAATATTTATCTGAATTTCATTAAAAAAGCATTAGACAATATACCTGCATATGAACGATAAAAGTCTACCCTCTAGATTAAATAAATGTTTCAGTCCAGTATTACGCAGATATTTATACAGGTGAGCAAATCAGGATAGCATGACGATAGAAACGATGTGATAAAAATGTCGTGAACAATAGTCGTAATATAAATTTTGTTAACAATTCAAGTTCAAATTGATCAGTAAAATTAAGCAAAACAAAACACCAAATGTCTTTAATAATACTTGCCTTAAAAATATTTATACCTAAATACAGAATATATGTAATGGTGTTGTGTCAGATTGCATGCGGAATTGTATTGCTTTTTTTTAGAAAGTGTAAACCGATGAACCAACAATGCATGGAGAGAGACATTCCTACCCTCGGTGATACCGTCACGCTGAAGTACGCATGAAGTCGTGAAAATGACAGTCACCATAAAATCATCATTAATATTTACGCTGTCTGCACACTAACACATAATATTTTCGATTTTTGCTGTTAATAAATAATATAAATCATTGAAATAGGAAAAAAATAATGCCGAATAATTCATATTTCCATTAAATATACCCATGATTATTTAACGAATATATTTTATATATTTAAATAGATTTGAGAGAAAGGCAGAAACACATGAATGTATATGTTAGTCACGTTTCAATCCTGGGTATAATGCAATCGGATGTCTAACCGTACTGGTTGAGCTGCGATACAGATCTGTCTGCTGATACTTATATATATATATATATATATATATATATATATATATATATATATATATTCAGCAGACAGATCTGTATATATATCTGTATATATATATATAGATCTGTATATATATATATATATATATATATATATATATATATATATATACAGTATATCTGTATATATACAGATCTGTATACAGAACTGTATATATATAAATTTGTCTTTATTTAAGAATTAATTCACTGTACATTGCGACACGGAATATTCTGTTTCGAGATTGTGCCTCGTCATCAAGCAATGTTGATATATTTTTCTAAAAATCATTTACATTAAACTGTATCAGCCATTGACTAATTTACATTGAATGATTTAAATTTGAATGTATGAAACATGTTTTATGGATTCGAATGTAATTATTTTTCACATCATTGCCAGATGTCGAGGTAAACTCTCGAAACAGAAATTTGTGTGTCGTAAAAAGAATTAAATTACTTTGAAATAAAAACAAGTTTAATTATAATGCAAGGGAACGAGGAATTCAAAGACTGTTGGTACACTATACCTGAAGATATATATATATATATATATATATATATATATATATATATATATATATATGTATTATTCAAGAAGTAGTAGGAGGATTTGAACAATTATTAAGTAAATCATCGAGCCTTATTCGTTACCTCTTCGTCACCAGGACCCGTGGTACAGTTGGTATAACATCAACTTAACAACGACAACTGTCGTGTTCGATTTTTGGTAGTGGATGCGCACTGTTGATGAGTCCCAAATATAGGAAGAAACGGTCGTCCAGTGTTTTCTGTATTCTGTTGAGGTCGAATATAAGGCTCGATGATTTACTTAAAATATATATATATATATATATATATATATATATATATATATATATATATGCTGTTAAATATAAGAGGCAATGGAATTCTATTATGCTTAATCATGAGCCGTTCTAAACTTTAATTTCAGTTGAAAGTAAAGACAAACATTCTCCAACATTTGGATAATTTTTTATTGATTTGCTTCTAAGCCTTCGGCTCACATGAGCCATCTTCAGAGAGGTTATTTCGACTGTAATACAATAACATCCACCATCACCGAGGATTTTATTTTGTGTTGACATAAAACTCCGCTTGGCAACGCCAATAGTTACCAAAAATGATAAACGCAGTTCTTAAATTTGCAATGCGGTTTTATGACGTCACACCGCGTGATAGCGAGAAATGACAACAAGACCATGTAATCAAATGCAATGTAATGTGTTATGTCCAGATTTAAAGGGGATTCTATTGAGTGTTGTTTGTTTAGGTTGATGTACATGGCCTCCAACATCTGCAGGCTTTTCTTAATGTGTGTATGAGTAAGGATCACCGTATTGTTGACCAAAATCTGTCTGATATTACCTACATGTTTATGTTTTTCAGAGAAATGTTGTTTAATTGTACTCCGATCAGAAAGATGATATGTAAGTCTACGGGAGAGCGTGGTTGTAGTAAAACCAATATATGTACTGGGTTTTATTAGTATCAGAGATGCAATCTCTGAATGGGCATGTAAATTGGTACACTACATTGGTTTTTTGTAGAGAATTTAGTTTAGTGCTTGTAGGGTTATTAGAGACTATGAGGTCAATTGTTTTAAACTTTTTATAATATATAATGAGTTTAATTTGATTATTACTTTCCACTGGTTTAACATTTCTAAGTATTATGTTTTTGAGAGTTTTTTCATCTTGTTTATAATTATTATGTATTTGGTTGCAATAGTATAAGTTATTAGTGTTATGTTTATTTTGATGTAAACCATTATTATTATAAATATTATCATTATTGTAAGAGCTATTGTTAATTTTGTTGAGATACATTTTAATTTGTTGATCAATAACGGAGCTAGGACATCCATTATTGACTAGTGTTTGCTTAATGTTGTTTAATTCTTTATAAAATATAGATTTGTAAGAATAAACAATTTGTGTGCGTTGAAGTAAGTTTTTTATAACAGCTAACTTATAAGTCAACACAAAATAAAATCGTCGGTGATGGTGTATGTTCTTGTATTACAGTCTAAATAGTCTCTCTGAAGATGGCGCATGTGAGCCGAAGACTTAGAAACAAAGCAATAAAATTTATGCAAATGTTGGAGAATTATTTTCTTTATTTTCAACTGAAATTAAAGCCAAAATATGACGTTTAGAACGGCTCATGATTAAACATAATAAACATTCATTGTCTCTTATATTTTGCAACATATGTTTAGAAAATTATTTGCTGCCTCGATACACTATATATATATATATATATATATATATATATTTGTGTTTGTGTATAGACAGACAGAGAAATAGATGTATATATATATATATATATATATATATATATATGTATGTATTTGTGTTTGTGTATAAAGACAGACAGAGAAATAGATTTTATAATCATATTTAATAGATCGATAGATAGATAGATAGATAGATAGATAGATAGATATGAACAGTCTGAGATAGATAGATAGATAGATAGATAGATAGATAGATAGATAGATATGAACAGTCTGAGATAGATAGATAGATAGATAGATAGATAGATAGATAGATAGATAGATATGAACAGTCTGAGATAGATAGATAGATAGATAGATAGATAGATAGATAGATATGAACAGTCTGAGATAGATAGATAGATAGATAGATAGATAGATAGATAGATAGATAGATAGATAGATATGAACAGTCTGAGATAGATAGATAGATAGATAGATATGAACAGTCTGAGATCGATAGATAGATAGATAGATAGATAGATAGATAGATAGATAGATAGATAGATAGATAGATATGAACAGTCTGAGATAGATAGATAGATAGATAGATAGATAGATAGATAGATATAGAACAGTCTGAGATAGATAGATAGATAGATAGATAGATAGATAGATAGATAGATAGATAGATAGATATGAACAGTCTGAGATAGATAGATAGATAGATAGATAGATAGATAGATAGATAGATAGATATGAACAGTCTGAGATAGATAGATAGATAGATAGATAGATAGATAGATAGATAGATATGAACAGTCTGAGATAGATAGATAGATAGATAGATAGATAGATAGATAGATAGATATGAACAGTCTGAGATAGATAGATAGATAGATAGATAGATAGATAGATAGATAGATAGATATGAACAGTCTGAGATAGATAGATAGATAGATAGATAGATAGATAGATAGATAGATGAACAGTCTGAGATAGATAGATAGATAGATAGATAGATAGATAGATAGATAGATAGATATGAACAGTCTGAGATAGATAGATAGATAGATAGATAGATAGATAGATAGATAGATAGATATGAACAGTCTGAGATAGATAGATAGATAGATAGATAGATAGATAGATAGATAGATAGATAGATATGCATCTCTCGGTGTATGACAGAGAAAGTCAAGATGTATTAATTTTTATACAAATTTGTGTTACTGCATTTAGTTTAGATAGATACTTAAAATACAGATAGCTACCGTTATCAAGAGAGTTTTAAATATAGAATCGTCGCCGAAAGCTATAATCCATTTGTTCTTATCCCTGCAACTTTTAAACCGAACACAGAGACACGAATAGGAAAGCGCTAGATAATCGGAGCTAAGAATTTTTATTTAAGTGTCGGCTCAACATGACATTTGACGAGAGCTCACGTAGACGTAAAACATACATGGATGTCCGCCTAAGTACTTGTCAACTCGGGAGTTGAATAAAAACAGGCGATCAGACGCGGATTTTAGCAAATTGTAAAGCATTTTTCTCCCTTTATATTTATTTAACCTTCCATTCGTGCATTTATATATTTTCTACAAGATACCCATGCTCGAGAATACAACAGCTCATCCACCTAGATTTGTTTCAATACATAATAGGTTTTACGACACAAAAGAATAGATCGCTCTTCAGAATGGCTAAGACACTGGCCTAAAACTCTCAGGGCAACAGAAACTATGGACAATTTTTATCTTCTTTAGCTATTAAAAACGAAAACTTCCTAGACTGTTGGAAAAAAACACAGCAACTATACATATATAGCATCTACGCATCGCTTATTCAGTAATGAAGTAGAGCACTTTAACTACTGGAGTATGACACAACACAAGCTAAAAGTCTGCCTCCTTCAAACGAGCGCACAAAGCTCAGAGGTAGTATCGCCGACTGACGCCAAGTCGGTCGGGTTTTAATCCCGGGTAAAAGCAATCGGATGTCTAAACGTATTGATAAGCTGTGATACAGTGAAACAGATCTGTCTGCGAATGACTATATATATATATATATATATATATATATATATATATATATATATTCCATTTTTAAACGAGTTATTACGCGACCCAGGTTTCTGCTATTTGAGGTGTCTTCAGGCAATTTTCAATAATTGATTTTACCGTTTACTTCTTTCTTTTAAGAAGACTCACCTAATAGTGATTTTCTTTTTTTTGTTGTTTTTTTTAACGCACACGTGGCAGGGAATTTAGAACGCGCAATTTTTTTTTTTTCCATTTGCTTCTGGCCGGGATCGAAACTCGACCGATATGGTGTCAGTCGATGTCGCTACCCACTAGGTTTAATAATTAAAAAACGTACCCACTTACAACAATGCATTAAAAATAAAGGAAACTGTTTGTAGAGGGTCCTAGCAACTGAAAAAGTTGAAGAAAAATCAGTTTTTAATAAGGAGTTATAATTATATGACAATAGATTTTTTGGTACATTTTCATTGAAATAAAAAAAGCAATTTATATAGACACGACACTACAAACAGAACAGAGGATTTAAAATAAATAATATAAACACCAAAAGTGTATTATTAATAGATTTGTTACGTTTTTAATCGCAAACACAAAACAAGTGTAAACAAATAAGTGTTTTCGCAACATATATTCCTTTTTTGAAAGGTTTTTTAGTCTTGTTCACACTACTATAGTTACTGTAACCCTAACAGCGAGTTCAAAGTAATTGACATGGTCGCAAATTACAAATGTCACACTGTTGATTATCAAATTTATTGACAATAACATCTACTTGTAATGTAATTAGTGAAGAATTTTTAATAATAATAAAAAATTAATCTATCACCCAAACAAGAGAAAGTCAGATCAACATAAACACCAAAAATCCAAACCCTTCAATTTGGAAAGAATTTGTCAAGCAAAGGAAATCCTGGTTAGTTAAAGAGAAAATATATTTAGAAACATTATAGTTTATTTATTAGCGGCTACTAAACTTAAATGTTTATTAGAGTTTATTAAAAACTTCAAATAAGTTCGCGAGCTAGTGTATTAAATAATAAAAAAAAAATTTAAAAGTCCAATGAAGTCTGTCACGTAGACACTTGTTCTTGTTTCAAGCATTTCCTTTTTGGTCAGCATGCTTGATTAAAAACAGAATATCTACTCAAATACGAGTATCGATTAAAAAATATGTTCAAACAAATAAATTAAATATGTCGGTTGTTAAAACTATTTCGTTAATCTTCGGGAGTTTTCATAACATTATAATCATATATATGTATATACCACAGTCTTTAATTTAATGGGAAAGATTCACATATGGCTTTACTATTAACATATACGCACCAACCAACGTTTGTATCCGATATCTAAACAGAAGTCAAACTAATTTGCATTTCATAAAGAAGTTAGCATCCGCAGGCTCAAAATAATAATCAGTTGCAAACAGAGAAAAAAATCGTTTGACGCTGGCAAAGTTAGATTTAAACGTCTTGTGCAAAAATAAGATAATAATAGTGATTTTCTGTCAGATGATGGCAGCCTATATTATCTCCCCTTTTGAAAATACGGGCACAGGAAAGGATATTTTAATAAGTGCACGTCATTATTGAACAATCACATGTCCGCTTTTGTTGGTGGCGTTTAGAAAATTGGAAGTGTTTAATCCTAGATTGGAAATGATTGCAGAAACTGGCATGGCTAATTGATAGACGGCTTAGCTAAAGAATTTGCTCATGTAGGAAAGATTTACAAGAAGAAAGAAAAAGAAATTTTACTGTCACTTGTATTATAGGAAAATGTACTGATTGAACGGCATTCATTATGCTACGCAGAAAGGAAAAAACTGAAGGAGAAATAAATAAGAGGCCGACTACAAACGCATAAACTATTAGCAAATTATGAGACAGCACTTATTTCACAGTAATTGCAGTGGCATCGGTATATATATTCATAATTTCTAAATTCCAAGGAGATGATTATCTATCTATCTATCTATCTATCTATCTATCTATCTATCTATCTATCTATCTATCTATGCGCACACACAAGCACAATTTATATATATATATATATATATACATATATATATGATGTTCTAGCTTATATATGTGTGTTTGTTTATTTTTCCCCTGATAGTGATAGTAGGTTAGGTTTAAGGTAAATGAGTAAAAATACTAGGTCATTCCTTCTTTCATGAACAGTAACAACTCAAACTGTGTTCATAGATTCTAGTGTTACGCCTTTAATTTTTATTTTTTGCTCTATTTAGATAGCCTATTTGTTGATCACTTTAATTTACTACGAATGAAGGTTTTTCATTTTGATATTTTTTCTTTTTTAATCTGTTTTAGAAATCGTTTTGACAGTATTCGCTTGGGTGTACCAACATATTATATTTTTGCATATATATATATATATATATATATATATATATATATATATATATATATATATATATATGAAGTGATTTGTTTGAACATTATTTTTGATCGATACTCATATTTAAGTAGATATTCTGTTTTAATTAAACAGTATTTTATATTTAAATCTACCGACCTGATTATTTACGATATATCTTTATTATGAAAATTGTGTCATTCGGCAGGAATTCGAACATGCAACCCCTTTCCACATAGGGGAAGTTACCACGTCTTAAAGCTCTCGACCACGAATGACCTTCAGTCTAAACGAGGTTTTAATCAAGCCTATATAACACAACTTTCGATTCATCGCAATAACCATATCTGCTCTGTAATTTATCGTAATGTCAACAAATGTAAACATGTTACAGAAATTAACGAAGATTAACGAAACTTAGTTATAAACAATCGATAACTTGAAATGATTTGTGTGAATATTATTTTTGATCGATACTCATATTTAAGTAGTAAAGTCTTAAGAAATGGGAGAATTTCGCTAGAAACAAAGAGAAACGTACTGCATTGCAACGTGATGTCAGTTCTTTAATATGGTAGTGAATGCAGGACAGTATCTTCGAAAATTAAGTAAAAACTTGAAGCAGCTTAAATGTGATTCTTCAGTAGGATGCTACGGATATCATGGACCGAACATGTGAGCAAGGACAAGGTTTTGTAAAGGATAGAAACGAAAAGGAAATTAATTCTGAGCACCAGAAAGATACAACTAAAGTTCCTGGTATATTCATGGAGGAATGAGGGCTTGGAGAACCTGTTACTGACAGGCCACATAGAGGAAAAAAGAGACAAAGAAAAGCAGCGAATAACATATTTGAAAGATCTGATCAGGTGGATGACGGAACGAGGGTTGTATAGTTCAACAGGAGAAAGCGTGCTAAGAGCCACCATGGACAGCGAGATGTGGAAAGCCATGTTCGCCTACATCCTGAAAGGATATAGCACATAAAAGAAGAAGAAGAACCGAACATGAGTATTTAGTTCATTTAGTAGATATGTGTGTTTGTTTCCGTGTGTTCCTGTGTGTGTAAATTAAAAAAGTAAAATAAAAACAAATTCATCCAAAGCCCGATATTTGACCCATCCTAAATTATTTTATTACCCCTTAAATCTGAAAGAGACTTCCTCACACGTACAAGAGAATGTGTACTTATAACACTCACACCAAGCAAAACAATGAGTGAGGACCAATGTCTGCCGATTGAAGGCTGCGAAACCAGAAACATGTATGGCAGAATATGAAACATAAAAATATAAAATAAAATATACTTTATAATCGAACAGTTGCGGTTACTTTATATATATATATATATATATATATATATATATATATATATATATATATATATACACTTTTCTCTCGTTAAAACGACTTTAACATCCCCATATATATATAATTTGAAGAGGAAGAAGAGGAAGATGCTTAACATCTTTTTTTAATTTACTTTTAATAACAAAAAAAGATCCATCCAACTTTCTTCCACTGTTTCAGATTTTTATTTTATTCCCCACTACTCTAAAAAAGACATATTCCATTTCATTTTTTCTTGGAAACATTCTGGTATTGTCACTTAACGACCGAAACAAATTTCGCACTCCAAATTCTAAATTACCTCCCTTGTAATTTTTTGTTTTTTTCTGATCTTTTTTTATAAAAAAATAACATTTGTGACGATTACTTAGAACTTGGAAGTTTTGCAAAATGATGTATAGCGTTCCAAATGCAACATAATTTTATTATATATATATATATATATATATATATATATATATATATATATATATAGCCATCCGCAGACAGATCTGTTTCGCTCTATCACAGCTTATCAGTACGGTTAGACTCCGATTGCTACACAACGCAGGCTCGAAACCCGATCGATTTGGCGTCAGTCGGCGACTCTACCCCTGGGCCACGGGGCGTTTCATTTTTACTGAATTAGTATATATATATATAATTTTTATATTTCAAAATTCCTCCTGATTGAATAACGTCAGGACGCTCTATTTCTCAACAACGGTGCACAACTGAACCTACTATATGTGCAGTCCAAAATCAGAAATAAACAAGGCGCTTATTCGAAATAAAAATAAAATATTGAACCAATTTACCCATCACATTCTGTAAATTGCATGTTTGTGTGTGTTCAGGTGAGCATGTGTATGTATGTTGACGCAACAAGAACAACCCAGAATTATTTACAGAATGTTTAAAATAATTAGACCTACTTAACAAAAATGTTAAAATGAAAAAACATATTCGAAACGACCAATATAATTAAGAGCAAAAACAAATAAATCCTGAGACACATATTAACTTCATCCAAATTTAAGCAACACACTATACTGAGGGTTACAAAATATAACAAAAAAATTGGGCTTTGTGATGTCATTATAGAAAGAAACACCTACACATTTAAAAAAAACACCACGAATACATTCACAAAAAATTGAACAACTTCGAAAATGTGCTATATGCACTCAAGTGCAAAATATAATAAATGATATATAATGATCAGCCAAGCACTCAACAACAGAGTTTCCTACACAAAAGCAACATCAAATTATCAGATAACAGAAAGCACTTCGTATCACAACACATCTGCCAATGTAATCAAGATGATTTTAAAATTATGTCATTATATCAGACAGATAATTATTCTTCGCTTACAAATAGAAGGAAAAACTTCATAAACAAATTTAAACCAGCACTTAATAGATTATACACACGGACATATAACACGCGCGGAGAATTCACTATTCAGACCACGCATACACTCACACATACAAGTGTGTGCGTGTACTTGCGGTCTGAATAGTGGTCTCACACATACACATACGAACAAAATCAAAGGGAGTGATACAAACACACACGAAATCCTACACGACATAGGAAGTATATATATGTGTGTGTGTGTGTGTGTGTGCGTAAGTTTCTTTGTGTTCCTGTGTGTGTAAATTAAAAAAGTAAAGTAAAAACAAATTCATCCAACGCCCGATATTTGACCCATCCTAAATTATTTTATTACCCCTTAAATCTAAAAGAGACTTCCTCACATGTACAAGAGAATATGTACTAATAACACTACACTAAGCAAAACAGTGACTGACAACCAATGTCTGCCTATTGAAGGCCGCGAAACAAGAAACATGTGTGGCAGAATATGAAACATAAAAAAATAAAATAAAATATACTTTATAATAGTACAGTTGCGGTTTCTTTATATATATATATATATATATATATATATATATATATATATATATATAATTTTAAAAAATGGATCATATTTTATTAATAAAAAGTATAAAGAAGTATCACGAGGTTTAAAGTTTGCTAGGCGTTTTTCAATCGACCCTTCTTCAGAACAATAAGTGAAGAGGGCCAATTAATGTATAAATTATCGTTGCATGCACACGACAGGTCTCTGCATGTTTATAGTAACGGATCTGAATAATCTTCATCCTGCAATAAAATATACTATGGCGTTAGAAATGAAGAATTGGTTAACTTTCAAGTATGTTCTATTAGAAAGAAAAGATTCATGCTTTCTTACTAGTGTTTACCGTTAAACCACTTTCTCCGGGCTCTACTTAACTTAGGACTCGTTTCCTCCCAGAATCAAGAAAATTAATCTTATTAGCTATCTTACCCATTGTGGCCTTATGTTATGTTTTCAGTGCAAACAAGATGCTGAACTAAAGAAAATTAAACAACTATTATGGATGAATAACTATCACGAATGAGTTATTAAATCTGTCATTAAACGAAAAATTGCTAAGTTCAATTATGTTAAGCTCTGTAGGCCATCTAAAGGTTTTGTATATGCCAGACTACCGCGGATTGGCCCCCCGCAGTTGTCAAGCATTTTACAAATTCTACTACTTGCAGAACAAGTTATTATCCTTCGGGGCAGATGTGACTGCAATCTAGGAGATTCACTTCCTTTGCAAAGTTGTTGCTCTTGTGGCGTCTAGCGAATTTTATGTCTATTCAGGATACGGGGGCTATCAAACCAGTGGTGTTTCCTTGAGGGTTAAACGTAACCTGGGTGCCAAAGTAGACCTTGTCCATGTCGATCCAGGAATGGTGATCGTGGATGTCGAGCATTTTATAAATTCTGCTGCATGCAAAACAAGTTATAATCCTTATTGGCTGCGATCTAGTAGATTAACTTTCTATGCAAAATTGATGCTCGTGTGCAGTCTATCGACTTTTTTGTCTCTTCAGCATACGGAGCCCAGCGAACTAGAGGTATTTCCCTGTGGGTTAAACATAACCTGGTTGCGAATGTGATCGTCGGCAATTATTGCCATGAAGTGTAGTTTGTTTTAGACCTTTGCGGTTTATGCGCTTAACGACCAAGGGCGAGCGTGTCTCGTTTTCCATCTGTTGAGGCCGTTTCTAATGAGTTCTTTGCGCCTAGTTTTTGTGTGGGACTGGAATACCATCCTGTACTCTAAGCTAGATAGAGTTGGGGAGCTAGCGAGGGGTCGTGTAATCGGAGCCTGTTTAATCTGGTCGACGAGTTTGGTCCCAGTTTCGATCACTCTGGGGGTAAAAAGTGGATGTGGCCATTTTGTTGGCTATCTACCCAGGTAGCATCTAACAAGATAGAATGTTAGTGAGCACAATCGATCTAGAATTGTTAGACCGACTTACCTTTCACTGGTTAGGCTATTCGAACCACAAACCCGTTTTTTTACCGGATATCATTAAACAAGATGTCTGAGGAAGCTGTAAGGATGGTTGCAGAATTGAGCAAATAAGAGATCCATCGAGGTGGCGATTGATATACTTAAGAAGTGATTACTCTAAAGTTGACCTGCAATATGTGCAAGGGGTTTCGGCGACATTTTGGGAGCCGCTTTTACAATGGGCCTGGTGTCCGTGGTGAGGAGTTTTGCAGCTATTTTGCTGACTTTCTTTGGCTTTCGCCGTCAAAAGCAGCTAACTGCAAAAGTGAGATCACTGAAAAAGATTATCATTTGGCAGTGAGGAGGTTCGGCAGTTGTAAGTCTCTGGGACATGATGGTCTACATTATGAATCGCACTTGAGGCTGTCGCACATCTTTGTACTAATTTTGACGGTGGTGTTCAACAACTGGTTCCAGCAGGGCTCTGTGCCCGACTAGATCTCCAGCGGTTTGATCAATGTTGAAAAAGGTCAATGGTGTCGGGAGGGACTTAGATGATTACAGACACCATAATTCTGCTAAACACAGAAGTTAAAGACTTCAGCCCAGATCCCGACAGAGCGTTTGCAGCCAGTTACCGAGATTTTGTTGGGACCCCAGCAGACCTTTGCTTTGAATGTCCGCACAATTCAAAGCAACCTGCACTTAATCTGCACGATCATAGATGGTGTCAAAAACGAGGAGCAAGCAGAGATGATCAATTTAAATCGGTCGATCATAGGTATCTGGTAACTTTCCTTCAGACCGCCTGATTTAAAACCGACTACTGCAAGGGAAGGTGGAGGTGTGTGTAAAGTACATCTTTTCTATCGTTCTTTACCAGCTGTCGTTTACCTCAAACGTTCATATCAAGGGGGCTGGGAATGCCAAACGTAGCGAGTCAAAAATATGACATTCTTGGGCCGGGTGTTGACATATAATTCGATTTTTGGAGATAAGTGTTAGGGACGCTTTCCCCAGCCTTACTATCACTCCTCTCACTTCGAGGGCGAAGCGCCAACGAAGGGCCGATATAAATCGAAATTCTTGCTTGAATAACGAAAGGCATTGCGGGCAATTCCCTCGTCTACTGACCTTTTTAGGCAGCGGAGGAACTTGTGGCGTTTATTAGTGGAATAGGTCGTGAAAAAGACCAGCTTTAAACAGCTTTTAGGATAGTGGCTCTTGAAGTGGAGGTATTTTTGGATATCTGTGGCTTTGTGGTAAATGTCTATGATGATTTAATTGTTTTTGTTTTTAATGTCTAGGAACGGTAATTCATTATAAGTATATTCTAGTGTGAACTTGATTTTGGGATGCAATTTTTGTAGTATATTGTGTAGTTTGTTTATGTCTCTCCATGTTGATTTCCAAAAGATAAAACAGTCATCTAGGAATCGCTTCAATGATTTCGTGAATTCTGTTTTATGTCTTCCCCATATTTATCCCCTATTTGGTTGTATAGGGTTTCTTCTAGAGAACAATATGACCCATATAAACAATTCTAAAACATAAAGACGAAATCAGAAAAGATCTCTCTCTCTCTCTCTCTCTCTCTCTCTCTCACACACACACACACACACACACACACACACACACCAAATTCAAAATTAAAATCGTCAAAGCAATAAAAACAACCAGGTAGCCGATGAAGAGACGTGTAGATAAAGAAGGCGCCCAGAAGAGAGTTTTAATGTACTGAGGAGTGAACTCCAAACGATAATCATTTCAAATTGGGGTAAGCACTTGATTCATTCATCTATTTATTTATTCATTTAAGTATTTATCTGTTTATTCCTTTATACACGTGCTGATGTGAGAAGGCACAGATCATTCAACCAGCCAACCCTTGATTTATTTTATCTCATTTTATTTTATTTTATTGATTTATTTTTAAAAAATTTTTTTGCTTACTTACTTATTCATAAACAACAGCTTGGCGCTCTGAAACAAAAAGAACTCGATACGTAAAGCCACAAGTTTATTCGCTTGAAGAGAATCAACTTTAGACTCGAAACACGTATAGCGTCAAATATACCATTATAACATGTATAATAACAACAACAATAAATATGCATTTTAAATAAAACGTTCACGGCCTCTAACACTTTTATATTATACACATATATATATATATATATATATATATATATATATATATATAATTACCATTTATTGGCCAGTGTCAGATTAGATCAGTAAACAGCTGTTTCAAAAAGTGCTGAATACATATTAAAAATGAAAATTTAATATGTAGATGTTTTAAATATTCTAATTCGGAAGATCAGGTGATTATGCTACCTTGGTTTCATCCTTTCGGTATTACGCATTTTATGTAAACGTATAACCGAGAGTTGCGAAATAATATTGCATACACATTCGTCTAGGTTTGTACGAGTCCAAAACATATTTTCTAAAGTGTTTACATCTAGACATTACTTCGGAACTTTAATTTAGCATTCTG
Organism: Ascarosepion bandense; assembly: GCA_037127315.1. Lineage (NCBI taxonomy): Eukaryota > Metazoa > Mollusca > Cephalopoda > Sepiida > Sepiidae > Ascarosepion > Ascarosepion bandense. The sequence goes on along the minus strand of JBBBDQ010000409.1, from coordinate 1,688,676 downwards.
GAAGTGATACTATGGCTATCTTCTTTTCTTTGCACAATCCGCAGACTTCACCATTGTTTACTGGTCGGGTTTGTTTTAATATACTTTAAGTTTCATAAGAAACTTTGCGAGTTTTTCTTTTAATTTCTATTTGTGGTGAGCTAGTTTTGTACAATTTAAAAGCAATTTTGGCTTAAATGTTTACATATGATTGTACAAATTTCTTTTAATATTCTTAAATAAATCCTCAATATTTTTTTCTCTATTCCATTTTTCTCTTGAACTTCCGCTTTGTAAATAATTCCTTTGGTTTTACAAGCTCCGTCAAGAGGTCTATTATTTTGTTAACTGCAGTTACATTTTTCACTATCACTATTTTGCTGCACGATAATTTTTAATTTCCTGGCGTTTTGTCACTTTATGTAATTTTCTAAATTGCATGAACAGTTGTCTCTTAATTTAACTGTATTTCTATTAAAAATTCTGTGTAGTTCTGAGATATTAAAGAAATGCATATTAATCAATTCGAAAAATATTTCTCCCTATATTGGACATTACTTTTAAATTAGAATGTAGATTAAACCAAATAATGTTTCCTTTCCTCGCATTATTCTCCATTTGCTTATTTATTTGAAATTAATATTCTAATTTATTTTCAAAGCTAGTTTTATTTAAAGCCGTTTCGTAATATTTGTTTTATTCATAGAACATTGTTATGTGATAGGAATTTTTAAATAGTCCGTGTACTATTCTTTTAGTGATGTGTTTGATTATGTTAGCAGGGTGATTAGATCCAGTGTTCACATGCCTCAAATTTGGGTTGGTTTTTATATATAAAGAGATTGCTAGTTTGCGGATAAAATATTCCATCTAAATAATAAATATTTTTTTTTTTATTCGTTTTGATCTCTATTTCAAAATTGTAAGCTCTTCAAGAGATAGTTTTAATGAATATTATATTTCTGGATTAAAATATTCAGTATCAAAGGTAGAGAGAATGTGTAAATTAAAATATGTGACAGTCTGTTTTATTGTCAATGCATTCATCAGATTATCTGGGTATTGAACTCAATGTATACGTTTCTGTATATATATATATATATATATATATATATATATATATATATATATATATATATATGCTGTGTAGATATAGAAGAATCCGAAGAAGTATCTTGTACATACAGTGATAAGATAACTCTCTAAGAGAGCTCTAAATATATATGTATATAAATACATGTAGAGCAAATAAAAGAAAAAATAGACAGACACGTTATTTCATGGTAAATCGGAAGTATAGATCTATTTCAGGTGGAATAGGCCTACACTTCCGATTTACCATGAAATAACGTGTCTGCCTATTTTTTCTTATATATGTTCAGTCCGTAATCGGCGAGTATAATACATTTCACTGAGCTAAATCGGTTAAAGGAAATGCTTATTCCAGCAAAAGCTTTTGTAGCCAATGGAAGGAATATTGTGTGGTCTGATGAAATGTGCTAATTTCTCTCATTGAAATTAATTATCATTTATAACAAATTTAAATGACGTGTTGAGTTTTCCTTTTATATATATATATATATATATGTGTGTGTGTGTGTGTGTGTGTGTGTGTGTGTGTGTGTGTGTGGAAAACATATGTTCTACCGAGCTGTTGTAATATCGACTCTCTTGTCCGTCTGTGAGCTTTGGGATCCTACCAAAGAGACATCCGCAAACTTGAAAGATTATTTGAAAAAAAAAACTTTGTCAAACCCTACGATATAGTCGTCAGAACAGGATCAAGGACAACGAAGTTCTTCCCCAAGTAAAAGTGGTGAGCATAAAAACCATCATAACTCACCACCAACTTCGATGACATGCCGAATACAAGTTATGCGCCTACCACCAAAAATACCCTCTTCGGAGCTGTCATCCGATATAAAACTAATTTCACAACGAAGGAAATATCTATCGCCAGGTCATGCGTTTATTCATGAAACATAATATCGACGATGGTTTTTAACCTTAGTACTCACTTTTTATTTCCATACGCAGTATTTCTAATATTAAAACTTTAACACATGATTATCCATTGCCTCAAAGCAATATTTACATTCAATTCTTTGGTTAGTACTTGAAATAGTGAAGATGTTACACTAAAGAGATTTGGAAAATATCCATACAGGCAAAGACAGAAAAATTGTGTGCCCAAAAATTGAAAGCTGACAGTTGTATACATCTTCATCAACGGATTTGTTGTTGGACATTGGCTTCATTATTTTTACCCTTTTTGGATGTGCATGTGTGAGTATGGGTGTGTGTGTCTTAGTGAGTGAGAGAGAGAGAGAGAAGAGAGAAAGAATGAGAGTGTGTGTGCGTTTGTGTGTGATGCAAATGACAATTTTTATTATTTTTAAAATGCGAAGTTTTCAATATTTTTCAAAACGCATAGCATTTGTATCATGAAATATTTTATTTGTTTTCTCCATCGAAACACTCTCTCCTTGATAATCAGTCAGTCAGTTAAGTGCCATACGGATACACGCTTGGGCGATCATGTCTCAAAAGAGCCATGACAGACTGGGCATAAGATAATCACCTAATAGGTTGGAATTACTTTCTCCCAGCCAAGCTTATAGAACCGAAACTGTCCTGTTATTTAGTCCATAACTGGAGGACAGATACGGATTAATACCTTTCCCAAGGGTGTTTCGCCTAATAGAATGCGAGGAATTCAACTGAATTTCGAACTCGGCTTCCCGATTTCTCGTTCCGAGAAAACATCCACTGTACCAGAACGCATGCACACACAAACACACATATATAGTCATCCGCAGACATCTGTTTTGCTGTATCACAGCTCATCACTACGGTTAGAGAGGATTGAAACCTGACCTAAATGACATCAGAATTATATAATGATTGTGTATGCAAATCATTATACATGCATATATGTATAGATATAGGTATGCTTGTATGTGAATGTGTGAGTTCATGTGTGTATTTATGTATGCATGTATATATATATAGATATGTGTGTGTGTATACGCATAGGTGTTGTTATTTTCTACGCGTGCTTACACGATCTTTATTATTTTATATTCTCACTTGTTTAATTTAAATGTATTTACTTAATAATAATTGCTTATAATTAAAGTGTGATGTTCTTTTTATCGAGTAAATCAATAAAAATTAAAAATCAATAAAGACAAATCATTAATGTACACAAATGAATTCGAATGTTCAATCGCCAATTTCCTCTCAACAGCGGCTGCTTGAAAGTTCTTCTTTGTCTTTTATATTTCTTCATTATTGACGCATTTTCCTCTGCGCTTTCTCTTGAAATTTATTTCATGTGTTGAATCAGATAATATTTAATTATACGCAAGTTTACAATTGTGCTGTCTCTGATTTCTGACGAAAATTATGAGCGAAATAACCGGAACGAATGAATAAGAACGGTCTGAGAACAAATTAAACCTTTGCTTTATACTCTCCAAATAGATGTTCAAATTGTCGAACTTTGATATAATTGACAATTATTGTTAATCCAAGCTTTCATTCGTATGCATTTAATATAGAATATGTAAGCGCTTATCCCATTAACTATGGATGACATGAATTTAAATTACAGCAGTTATTTGGCTCAACATTGAATGACCGCCAGTAAGGTATTTTCCGCTATAATTCTAAGTGAATAACGAATCTTTATATTATATTGTGATTCATAGAAATTAAGTTATATGCTCAGTTGAACAGAAAGTCTTGAATCACTTAAGGAAACAGAAACAAACCATGAAATAGCGTTTATTCTTCCATATAAAGTCCATCATTCTCGATGATCTTCTGCCAGCGAGCAGGAAGCACCTGAATATTTTTCAGATTCCAATTCTCTGGCTTTGAAAAAAAATAACACTGTAAACAAGCTTCCTTCATTTTATCAAAATAGTTAAATCACTGGTTACGGTTGAATTGTGCCTTTGAGAGGAATATTTCCTAGTCATTCAGAACAGCATATTGACTGAATGGTGGATGTGGAAAAATCCCAATGCTATCTAACTATATGAACGTTTCGCAATTTCCTGGCAAAACAAAGCCTGTCTTCAATTGAACAACGCAGCGCAGGATACTCTATTAGCTTGCTGTACACGCTGTCTAACTTCTGGCAATACAATTCCCAGTACCAGAGAAAAAATTGCCAGCATCGAACTTTCGGTTACATATAACAAGTTCAACTATAAATTGATGAGATCGTGTTTACAATCTAGTCAGTCAGTCAGTTAAGTGTCATACGTGATACACTCTTCGGGTGCTCATGTCTCGAAAGAAATATGACAGACTAGGCAGAAGATTATGCCGTAGTTGATTGTCATTGCTTTATACGGTAGACTTATTGCCAAACCTAGCCAAGGCTATGGAACCCAATCTCTCCTGTGATTTAACCCACAGCTGGTGGAAAAAGACGGAATAATATCTTCCCAACGGTATTTGTGTGTAAGTGAATGCAAGAAATTTAACTAGAATTCGAACTCAGTTCCGCGATTTTTCGTTCCGAGACGATATCCACTGCATCACAACGCTGCGTTTAAATTCATAAAGCCTAGGTATCATAGCGAACAGCTCATGAAATTACCTCAAGATAGTATTTACATAAAAAGGCATAGGGAATGAAGTTGAAGGTGGTGGGAAAGTGACTGAAACCTAAACTTCACATCAGGATCAATCATACTGCTGATTATTTTTTGAAATTATCAAGAACCTCTAAATATATAGCAGGAGCACCAAACAGTTTGCGGCAGCAATATTCTATGCATGGACTAATGTTTTGTAAACTTGTATATGTGTAAGACAGCTTCTGAAGAGAAGTGATTATCTAACAGGACACAGTTGATAAACATTCTTAGTAGCTGATCTAGTCATGGATAAAATACACGCTTTCTTCTTTCGGTGAGTTCAGAATGTTAGCCCGAGAGGGGGAGAAGAATATAGACACAATGCTGGTGGAAGACAAAAAGAGAGAGCTCATATGATTAATAAGGAGTTTTTAAGTGTTAGAATTAAAAAGATCTTTCTTACCCGAACTAACAGCAGAGTGTATGTCGTTTTTTATGTCTGCAGCCAATTTTACTATATGTAACTGATCAGATTTATTCTCGAGACAAGATTAAATGGTTGTTTTATCAGCATATGTACCAAGTTGAAAGCTGATGCCATCAGGAATATCGTAAATGAAAACTGGAAACAAGTTGAGATTCACTATTTGATAAGAAAGCTTTCTTAGTAGTTCACCTATCAATTAATTTCATATAGTTTTATTTTTCATGTCAGCAATGAATGTTAAACCCGAGACGTAGGTCAGCATCGGCTATGCAGATGGAAGACATAAATGGGTTTCTCAGACGATTAGCAGAGAGCACTGTTTTTTTAGAGGTGTTAAAATAAATGAGCCATTATATGCTCGAGTTAATAATTGACTGTAGGTCGTTTATGACACCACCTGTTAATTTGACTTTATGGAAACGATCATGCTTATTCTATATAATAAGAAAATCCTTTTTCAAATGAATATACAATCATTTTTTAAATCAATGCCTTTATACGCAAATTTTCTCCTAACTTGCTAAAAGTTAATCAATTGCGCTGCAGGTCATAGTAACCCAATAAAATATCTAAAAATTAAAAGAAAAGTTACTAGATTATATTAAATCGTTATTTGGCATATATTTTCAAAATAACGATCTTTATCCGAAAACATTTTGTCCATATTATGTTTAATACTTCAAATATAATATTAGTAATATTTATGTGACTTCTCGCCGTTTCCACGAATGTGCAATGACACATTTTTCTGCAGATTGAAGTGTCTTCAATGTCATATGTTTCTTATTGATTTTCTAAGTTATCCATGGATTCAACTAAAATGTACATCGAAAACCACACGAGAGACAATAATAACATAAGCAACTACATGATATTATAAACTATTTCAAAAAAGTGTTGACAAGAAAGACCTGAAAAGTATCGGGGAAAATAGTTGTTGGTCGTGAGAAAACTATTCTTTTGAAATTTAATAAAAAGGTTTTTGAAAATTTGGAGTGAAATTAACGAAGGCTGCTGAGTCAAACAATACTATTTTTTAAAAAAAAATACGCTGTAATATTAGGATTATCATATCCAGCTAATTTATTGAAATTGAAATGCCATTTTTATCTATTTATTAGACACAAGTATAAGAAAAAAGTAAGCAACTTCACTATTAAACGTTGCGCTAAAATTAAGCAACACGTGCAATAGTAAGATCAACGCCGTAGTTATAATAACTGGGTCAATGAAAAAAAAACCTGTAATTATACAGAATGTAGGATTTTGACGAAAAGATCTCGAGAATATATATATTTTTTTAATCATTTCACCCCAAGCAAGGCATTTCACTGCCACTGTTGCGCAAGGGGTTACATTGGGGAAAGTGATGAGAAAGAATGGTTAGGAGGTTACACAGGGGAAAGTGATGAGAAAGAGTGGTTAGGGAGTTACATAGGGGAAAGTGATGAGAAAGAGTGGTTAGTTATAGGAAATGTCAGAAGGCTGGTGATAGACGGGTAAGGATATTGACGATGAGGGTTGCGTAGATGGGAAGAGTGTTTGAAAGAATGGGTGCAAGTTAGTGTGTTAGGAGGTGTCTATTGATCTTACATTTAAACTCCGGAGATTGTAGTTTTCGGAGAAGCAAGTATACGAAAGGGAATTCCACAGGCAGCAAATGCGAGAAAAGAAGCTGTTGGAGTAGAAATTGCAGTTACACCTTATCTGTTTCACTATAAAACAGTGGGACCTAGTTGCTATTTCGATCCAGAAATTTATATTCAGAATATGAAAATATACAACAAGAGCAAACAAGTAATTTTAGCGACTGCCTATGTTCAATGATTTCGCTGAAAGGCATTTGGTTATGAAAAAGCTAAACGTCAGAAGAAAATATTGAATAAACTAGTTGTCAATACATATGCAAATTTTAGTTTATTTTTTCCAGCTAACTCACATCCGCAAGGATTTTAAAATCTGCTCATACTTCTGATATTTCACTGAAAAAGAATCGGTTTTAGAAAAGCTAAGCGTCAGAAGATTATACTGACTGAAGTAGATGTCAATAGGTACACGTTTTTAGTTTATTTTTCCTGTTTTCATACATTCGCAAGTTTTTTTAACATCTGTCTATATTTCTGAGATTTACTGAGGAGGAATCAGTTTTGAAAAAGTTAAGAGTCAGAAAAATCTATTGAATAAACTAGTTGTCAATACGTACACATATTTTACATTCTTTCCTGTTTCCTCATATTCTCAAGGCTTTTAACATCTGTCTATATTTTTGAGATTCCACTGAAGGTGAATCAGTTTTGAAAAATCTAAGTGTCAAAAGAATGTACTGAATAAACTAGGTGCCAGTACGTACATATGCTTTTTCCTCCTTCTTCAAATTCTCACTGTTTCTACCAACTTCATATATTTCTGCAATTTTACTGGTAGGGTAATGGTTTTGAAAGTGTCATGAGAATATTTTTATTAAACTTGTCAATATATACACACTTTTTGTTTTTACTTCGTCAAATTCTCAAGGTTTTTAGCATCAGTCTATATTTCTGAGATTGTATTGATGGGCAATTGGTTTTGAACATACTTAGAAAAAATATTGATCGCACTAGTTGTCAATAAATACACATTTTGAAGTTTAGTTTTTTTATGCTTCTTCACGTTCACATTTTTTACCATCTGTCAGTATTTCTAGGATTTCAGTGACAGGGAATTGGATTTGAAAAGCTAAGCTCTGAAGAATATGCATAATAAATTGTTTATCAATACATACACAAATTTCAGTTTATTTTTTCCTGTTTCCTTACATTGTCAAGGTTTTTACGAACTGCCAATATTTCTGTAATTTTACAAAAGGGGAATCGATTTTCAAAAATCTAACCGTCAGAAGATTAAACTGAAAAAACTAGTAGTCAATACGTATACAAATTTAGTTTATTTTTACTGTTTTCTCACATTGTCAATGTTTTTAACATCGGTGTATATTTTAGAGATTACACTGCTTTATTTTTATTTACAAGCAGTTTAGCCCGGTTTCATTCGGGTAGTTTAAGGAATAATAAGAATATATAAGATATGATGAATTTACATAGCAAATATTTACACAACATCCACCCTCGTCCCTTTTATAGCAATAGATAACAATATAGAATGTCTCTATTACATTAGAGTAGGAGGTGGAGGGGCAACATTTATAGATAATATAAAGTGGGCTGATCGATTCTATATTATAGTCAATACATAAGCTGATCCCTGACTTTGTGTGGTTTTAATATACATTTTTCTACCCCTAATTTTAGATTTCTGAAAGATTTCAAGGTGTCGTTAGCGTTCTAAAATTTGGATCTACATCTGAGCGCAACTCCCGTCGAACTAGACCGCAAAATGCAGACACAAATTCAAATCTATCAAACAAACAAGTACTTACACAAAGCACACCCGCGTCACTTTTATAGATATATATATTTTTTTACATCTGTCTATATTTTTTAAATTTCACTGAAGGTTAATACATTTTGAAAAACCTACGCGCTAGAAGAATATTCTTAAAAAAAGACAATTTATCAATACGTAAACAGGTTTCAGTTTATTTTTTTTACTGCTTTCTCATATTCTCAAGGTTTTAAGCCTTTATTTCTGTGATTTGACTAAAGATGAATCGGTTTTGAAAAACTATGCGACAGAAGAATAAAATTATTTAACTAGTTATAAATATATATACAAAATTTTGTAATATTCCGCTTTCTAACATTATAAATGTTTTTTTCCATCTATATTCCAGAGTATTCACGGATTAAGGAATCAGTTTTCGAAAAAGCTAAATAGAGAAAAATATACTAGATAAGCTAGTTGTCAATAGCAGATATACAAAGATAGAAACAGGCGTAAGACGAGGATGTGTCTTTTCACCGGATCTGTTCAACTTGTACAGAGAGAATATTTTGAGAACCCTAGATGCTATTCCAGGATTTGTAATCGGGAGCCACAATTTGAACAACATAAGGTACGCAGATGATACAGTGCTAATTGCAGACACGAAAATGAAATTACAAGATCTACTGAATGTAGCCGAAGAGAGTGACAAAGAAGGACTACAAATAAACTGCAAGAAAACTGAATGCATGGTCATCAGCAAAAAGAGCAACGCAAAATGCCAAATACAGGTGGGGGATACTAGAATCAAGCAGGTACATTTTAAATACCTAGGAAGTGTTCTAACAGGTGATGGAAAGTGCAACACAGAGTTCCGACGGCGAATTGACATGGAGAAGGGCGCGTTCCAGAAGCTGAGTAAAGTATTATGACACAGGAAATTTCACTAGAAACAAAGAAGAGAATACTGGATTGCTATGTGATGTCAGTTCTGCAATATAGCTGTGAATGCTGGACAATATCATCGAAGATGAAGGAAAAACTTGAAGCAGCGGAAATGTTGTTCTAAAGAGGGATGCTGCGGATATCATGGACCGAGCATGTGAGCAATGATGAGGTGTTGGAAAGAATGGCAACGAGAAGAAAATTACTTGTGAGTATCAGGAGGAGACAACTGAAGTTCCTGGGACATGCAATGAGGAAGGAAGGCTTGGAGAACCTGATACTGACAGGCCAGATAGAGGGAAATGGAGCCAGAGGAAATCAGCGGATAATATATTTGAAGGGCCTGATCATGTGGATGACAAAGAACGGTTATTACGTGGTGTAGCAGGAGATAGTGTGCTAAAAGTCATCTGGGAGAGAGAGACGTAGAAAGCCATGCTACGTGCTGAAAGGACAACGCACATTGACAACGCAGTTGTCAATCTGTACACAAATATCAGTTTATTTTTTTATGCTTTCTCATATTGGCAATGCTTATACTATCTGCCTATATTTCTGAAATTTTACTGAAAAGGAGTCAGTTTTGTAACAGTTACATACCAGAGAAATATATTATATGAACTCCTTGTGAATACTTTCACATGTTCAGGTTATTTTTTCCTGATTCCTGACATTTTCAATGTCTTTCAATGTCTCTGATTATATTTCTGAGATTTCGCAGGTGTGGAAACGTTATGTTAAAAAGCTTGGCGTCAGAAAAAGTTATCGAATAAATACATACAAAATTTGAGTTAATATTTTGCTGTCTCATCACATGCTCAAGATTTTAGCAACTGCTTATATTACTGAGATTTTATTAAAAGTGGGTCGGTTCTGAAAAAGCTAATCATCAGAAAATTTTGGTGATTAAATTAGTTGTCAATACGTACAACGGGATTTAGTTTATTTTTCTTACTTCCTTACATTCTCAAGTTTTTTTTTTAAAAAACTGCCATATTTCTAAGGTTTAAATGAAAAGGCATCTATTTTGTAAAAGAGTCAAAAGAATGAACTGAATAAACTAGATATCAGTACGTACATAAATTTAAGTTTATTTTTTCATGCTTTTTCGCATTTACATTTCTTTATCATCAATGTCTATTTCTCAGATGTCGAATCGGCTGTGAAAAATATAGACGTCAAAGAATATCTTAAATAAAGTAGTTGTCAATATTTAAACAAGTTTCAGTTTATTTTACCTGTTTCTTTGTATTCTCGGTGTATTTACTATTTGCCTATATGCCTGGGATGTGCGTTGTGGTGCTGTGGATAACGGCTCGGGACGAGAAGGCGGAGAGCCGTGTTCGAAGTCCAGTTGAATTCGTTGAATTCACTTACGTGCAAATACCATTGGGAAAGGTATTAATCCGTCTCTTCCCCACAAAAAAAATATTCGCCAAATTACAGGACATATTGGATTCTACAGCCTTGGTTGGCAACAAGTCTAATGCAGGAAATAATGGCAAACTTCTGCGGGAAATTTTCTGACCAGTCAACCATGTCTCAAAAAAGTCATAAACACCCGAGCGTGTATCATGTATGTCACTTAACTGAATGAGATAACTGCCTATATTTCTGAGAGTTTACTAACAGGGAAACGGATTTTAAGAATTTAGACGTCCGGAGAATGTCTTGAAAAAATAATTTTTATGTTTTTGGTTTGTTTAGCTGCTTCCTGATATTCTCAATATTTTTTACCAATTTTTTAAAAACCATTTCACCCAAAACAAGGCAGTTTTACTGCCACTTGTTCGCAGTGGGACACATAAGAGAAGAATAATGGTAAAGAGGAACGAGTTATAGGAGGTGTCAGAAAATGAATAAGAAAATTATGAGAACACTGATGTGAAGAGAGCTGATGAGAGTAGAGTGGACAGGGAAAAGAATATGCGGTAATGGATGAGGGTCAGAGAGATATGATTTGGCAATTGACCTTGCATTTAAATTCTTGTGAATTGTAGCTGTTGGGAAAGCATATATACGAAAGGAAATTCCACAGGCAGGAAGTGCGAGAAAAGAAACTGTTGAATAGAAGTTGCGGTTACATTTTATTTGTTTCAATGTAAAAGGGTTGAACCTAGTTTCTATTCTAGTAGCTCAAGTAAATTCATGTAGATGGGCACCCGGAAGATAAGCTCGTCGGAGTAGAAGCCGTAAAAGTATTTGTAAAAGAAACAGAAGGAATTCACATTACACCGGTGAGAAAGTGACGGCAGCTGAGCTACTACTCAAATTACAGATACTGCGTTAGATTTTGTCAAGAACCACGAGATGAATATCACGAGCACCCGATCAGACGTGAAAGCAGTATTCAATATACGTTCGGATGGTTAATTTATATTTGTGCAGGATTGTTGATTCAGACGGGAAAAACTTTCTGGAAGTACACATTGAACCAACCTTCTTAGCAGAAAACTTAGCTATGGATTCGATATAGTCATTCCACTTGAGGTCTGTTGAGAGAGTTAGGCCGTGGAGGCGCAGTGCTTTGCTTTCAGGGAGTCTATCCTGATCCATGCTAATGGGAAGTAAGAGCGATTATCCATGGTGATTAACAGATAACAGCTTCGTTTTGAAAGTATTAAATTTACAACAGTCCAACATAGATTTGTGGTCATTTTCAAGTTCAGTAGCGAGGTTCGCTTTATCAGCAGATTTATGATCGAGGCGGGAGTAAATGGTGGTACCTTCAGCGTAGATACCTACTTGGGATCTGATTACATCAGAGAGATCGTTGATGAAATTCAGAAAAAGCTTATAACCGAGAATAGAGCCTTATGGGACACCTGCGATTGTATTATATTATGTTCGTTCAATGCTACCTTGATTAGGCGATTTGAAAGGAATTTTTTTTTTTTTTTTTTTTATAAGCGTTTCACCCCGAGCAAGGCATGTCACTGCCACTACTGTGCAGGGGGCTACGTAGAGAGGAGAAAGGCTGGTTAAATATAGGACATAACAGAGGGTGGGTGGTAGGCGGGTGAGGATACCGAGAATGAGGGTTGGGTAGATGAGAGTGTTGTGAGAATAGTTGGGAGTTAGTGTGATAGGAGGTGTCAATTGACCCTACATTTAAACACCTGGAGATTGTAACTGTCGGGAAAGCAGACTTGTGGAAGGGAGTTCCACAGGCGGGAAGCGCGAGAAAAGAAGCTGTTGGAGTAGAATTTACGGTTACATCTTATTTGTTTAACTGTAAAAGGGTGGGACCTAGTTGCTAATCTAGTATCTCGTGTAAATTCGTGCTTGGGCGGCACCAGTGATCTAAGCTCATCGGAGCAGAAGCCATGAAAGTACTTGTAGAAGAGGCACAGGGAAGCTACATCACGCCGGTGTGAGAGCGGCTGCAGCCGGTCTGCCAAGTTAGTATCAACCACGTTACAGATCCTCCTTTGTATTTTGTCAAGAAGCCCAAGGAGAGCAGCAGGGGCACCCGACCAGATATGGCAGCAATATTCAATACACGGGCGGATGGTAGATTTGTATATGTGCAGAATAGTTTCAGGTGGGAAAAATTTCCGGGCCCTGCACAGAGAGCCGACTTTCATAGCAGCAGATTTGGCAATGGATTCAATATAGTCATTCCATTTGAGGTCCGCCGAGAGTGTAAGGCCAAGGAGGCGTAGTATTTTACTCTCTGGGAGGCTAGCCTGTCCCATGCTAATGGGAGGTAGATGCGATAGTCTATGGTGGTTAGTTGATAACAGCTTTGTTTTGGAGGCATTGAAATTTACCAACCATTTCCTACCCCAGGTCACTACGGATTGGAGGTCCCTTTCCAGTGCGGCAGCGAGGTTCACTTTGTCGTCCAGACCTGGTTTCTGATCGATGCGGGAGTAGATTGTTGTGTCGTCGGCATACATGCCAACTTGGGATCTAATGGTGTCGGGGAGATCATTAATGTAGATCAGAAATAGCGTGGGACCTAGGATAGAACCTTGAGGGACGCCCGCGTTCGTCTGGTAGTTTTGGGAGGCATGCCCATTTAATACCACCTTTAATGTGCGGTTAGAGAGGAAGGACTGGATGAGGTCAAACAGATGTCCAGTTATCCCATAGCTCCGCAGTTTGCACAAGAGGCCAGCATGCCAGACCCTGTCGAATGCTTTGGAGATATCCAAGGCAACGGTTCGGGCTTCACCATTCTTGTCGAGTGCCTGGTATATGTACTCGGTAATGGTCGTTAGCATATCAGCAGTAGACCTGGTGAAGCGAAACCCATACTGTTTGTCAGAGAGAAGCCCGTTGGTCATAAGGTGCTGAATCACCTCGGCGTTGATAATGGCTTCGAAAACTTTGCCAAAGATTGGAAGGAGACTAATAGGACGGTAATTGGCGGGGTCCGTGGGTTCGCCAGAATTCTTAAATATAGGTACTACGCAGGAGGACTTCCAACAGGCAGGAAAGCAGGAAGCAGATAGGCAGAGGTTATAGAGTTTAGAGAGGACAGAGGAGAGTTCTGGGGCACATTTCTTCAGTACTATGACTGGGATTCCATCACCGCCGCTCGCTTTGTGTGGGTCAAGTTGCGCAATTATCTTGGCGACCAGCGAGGGCGAGATGAGGACGTTATTTAGTTGAGCCTTAGTTCTGGGTGGGAAGTCTGGTGTAGGTATTCCTAACGAGTCCAGTGTCGAATTGGTTGAGAATTTACGGGCAAAGCACTCAGCCTTGTCGGCTGGGGAGGTGAGAACTTCAAATTCATTGATTAGTGGGGGTATTGAAGTCTTGTTCCTGCTGAGCACGCTTTTGCAGAGACGCCAGTAATCTTTGGAGCCAAACTTAGAGGATGCTATGCGTTGCCTAATTCTGGTAGCAAACGCCCTCTTGGCTTCGTTCAGTACTTTTTTACACTTGTTCCGTGCTGAGGCGAAAAGGCGCCTGTTTTGGTTCGACGAGCAGCTTCGATAGAGCCGGAAGAAATGGTTCCGGTGGGCAATAGCGGCCGAGCAAGCGGGTGAGAACCAGGGGGACGAATTAGGTTTTAGTTGGAATTTTCTGGCAGGGATAAAAGCATCGATGCCAGCCTTAACCCAAGAGGAGACTTCGGAGGCACAGTCTTCGACAGGAAGATCAAAGACGTTGTTCCAGGGGACGTCGCAGAGGAAGTCCCTGAACGAGTCCCAGTCGGCTCTTTGGTAGCAGTATGATATTCTGCTGGTCTGGTTTTCTTGGGAAGAGTTAGTGCGGATTGATATGTTTACGGAGACTACGGCGTGGTCAGAATTTCCAAGGGGGCAGAGTTGCCTGGTAGTGCAGGAGTCTGGGATGGAAGTAAAACAAAGGTCGAGTAAAGAGTCCCTTCCGTTAGGGTTTTTAGAGAAACGCGTGGGGAAGTCCACCACTTGCGTTAGAGCTTGGGCTATTGAAAAGTGCATGGTGCGGATCCCAGCAAGGTCGGTGGCTGAGTTTTCAAGCCACTTGGTGTGGTGGGCGTTAAAATCGCCAAATACAAATATTTGGGCAGATGGGTGAGAAGAAATGGCCCTGTCGATGTTATTAGAGATGCAATCAAGTAACGTGCAGTCAGAGGAGGAGGGGGAGCGGTAGAGGAAGAAGAGATAGCTAACCGAGCTTAGAAGTGAGAGACGGAAGCACATGAAGGAATGATCAAGGGATTCAAGAGATGTGACCCTGGCTAGGGGGAGTTGTTCGCTGACATATACACCAAGCCCATGCATATGGACATTGGAGTCCTTCCTGAAGAGAGGAAGGTAACCAGGAACGAACAGCTCTGAAGAGGGGATAGAAGGGTCAAGGTTAGTCTCACATATAGCTAAGATATCGGGTGAGTTAGTTAGAAGGAAAGACTCTACACTATTAAAGTTACTGCGAATACCTCGTATATTTGTGAATGTAACGCAGATAGGTTTGGGCGATTTACGACTAGCTGGTTTAGGCTTGCTATTTTGTTTGTTAAATTTCATGTTGGTTGTAGTTGTGGATAGAGAGGTCTAGAGTAGGGTCAGATGGTCGTTAATTGCAGCAGGTGAAGGATGGAGAATGGCGCCGCCTGCTGCATAATGTGGCCTCGGGGTTGCCCATCGGAAACTGTTTGTCAGAGAAGAGAATGTGGGATGTAAGATGTTGAACCAATTCGGTGCTGATCACAGCCTGGAACACTTTGTCCAAAATCGGTAGAAAACTGATCGGGCGAAAATTATAGAGGTCGCTGTGTTCTCCAGAATTCTTAAATACATGAAATACATAGAGCACTTCTAGCAAGAAGGGAAGCAATAAGTAGAGAGGAGAAAAAGAGAGCTATCTTGCTATGTGACATCAGTCCTTCTGTATGGAAGTGAATGTTGGAAGATCTCATCAATGATGAAGGAGAGGCTTGAGGCATCAGAAATGGGGTTTTACAGAAGGATGCTGAGGATACCATGGTTGGAGCACGTGAGCGACGAGCTACTGGAGAAGATGCAAAAGGAATGAAAACTCATATTTGACATCAGGAAGAGACAGATGAGGTTCCTGGAACACGTAATGAGCGAGGAGAGGCTGGAGAATTTAATGATTACACGATGGATAGAGGGAAGGGGAGACAAGGAAATCAGCGCAAGACCTACTTAATAGGTCTGAGCAAATGGATGGCGGAGCGGGGTTAGGAAGATCAAGAGAAAAATATTGATTGCGACAAGAGAGAGATCCAAGTGAAAGTCCATGATCGCTCACATCCTGAGGAAATATCTGCTTTAAAAATTCTAAGCGCCAGAAAAATTTTTTGAATAAACATTTTGTCAATACGTATAAGAATTTTAGTTTATTTTTAGCTGCTTTTTAATATTCTCAAGGATTTTACCAACTGCTTATATATTCTGAATTTTAAATGAAACGGAATTGTTTAAGGAAAAAATACTCATCAGTAGAATAAACTTAACAAACTGGAGTTCAATACGTACATAGATTTATCTTATTTTTTCCTGTTTCGGCATATTCTCAATGCTTTTACTATCTGTCTATATTTCTGAGATTACACTGAATGGTAATCGGGTTTGAAAATCCTAAGTTTAGACGTATATATTCAGTTCACTATTTGTCAATACGTACATAATTTTAGTTTATCTTTTCCATATTCCCCACATTTTCAAGGTTTTTATCAACTGCCTATATTTCTGTGATTTTACTAAAGGGGTATCACCATTGAAAAAGCTAAGCGTCAGAAGAATAAACTGAATGAAACTAGTTATCAATACGCGCAAAATCGTTAGTATATTTTTCTTGCTTCTTTATATTATCTAGGTTTTTCTTTTCTATTGAATGCATCTCACCTCTTTATGTAAACGCGTTGAATATCATATTCAGACTGACGTTTTTACCTCTTATAGAGCTATAGAGACCATCAGAAAATCAATTCTGTTGAAAGAGGAGCACAGAAAGGACTCGTCATAGAGAAAGAACATCTTATTTATTAAGAAAGTAATAATTTTGTAAATATTTTGAAAAAACAAAAATATAATATAAAGAGGTTAAAACGAAAGTTCAGTACAATTCTAACTATGAGATATTTACGATGTGTTTTCGTAATATTTTTTGTTTAGACTTAACACTGATTTCTACCTTATTTATATTACTTAGTAGATTAAGTGATTCCTTTATCCTTTCCAGACTTGCAATTATAATATTAAATATACTCTTTTTAGCCGTGTGGGTGGTCGTCGTCAATGATGTTCTGATTTGGGTCATTAGGCAGTTTTGGGTCTTTCAAACATCATACTCTCCTCACCAAGTCGACTCCTTCAGAACAGATCAGTCTCCGATGCACCTCCCTTCTAAATTAACAGACTGCAGACACTGATTTATATTAGGCAACCGATAACCCTCTGTTACGCCTTTGATTAGAAGTTGACCAACAGCCAATCGCAATTCTGTGAGCTCTTTTATGTTTATTATGTTGGATTTCTAATTTTTTTTCTTCGATACTCGTCAGATACTTGAATTACATTTATGTGTTTTCCAGTTTTTCTTTGTTTTTCATGTTACTTTTACAAGTTCCATCTTCCCTACTGATAATTCCTCTTCTTGTCTTTTCAGGACGTGGGCGATCATAGCTTTCCACGTCTCCCTATCCTTGGTAACTCTTAGCATGCCTTCTGTTACGCCATGCAACACTCGTTCCATCAACCAACTGATTAGGTCCTTCAAATATGTAATCCGCTGCTTTCCCCTGTCTCTTTTTCTTTCTATCTGATCTGGCCTGTTAGTATCAGGTTCTCTAAGACTCATTCCTCATTGCATGTTCCAGGATCTTTAGCTGTCTCTTCCTGATGCTCAGTATTAATTTTCTTTTCGTTTCTATCATTTCCAAAACCTCATCTTTGCTCACATGCTCGATCCATGATATAGCAGCATCCTTCTGTCCAACCATATTTCAGTTGTTTAAGTTATTTCCTTCATCTTTGATAACATTGTTCACCATTCACTGCTGTATTTAAAACTGACATAACATAGCAATCCAATACTCTCTTTTTTTCTAGCGATATTGTCCTGTTTCTTAATACTTTGTTCAACTTCTAAACTACTTCCTTCGCCATGTTAATTCATCATGGGATCTCTGTGTCGCACTTTCCGTCTTCTTTTATAACACATTCCAGGTATTTAAATTTCTACCTGCTTGATTTTAGTATCCCCGACGTGTATTTGGCATATTGAGCTGCTCTTTTTACTGATGACCAGGCATTCAATTTTTATGCAGTCTCAGTAAAAAAAAAGTAAGCTTAAAATAATTCGAAATTTACATTGTTTTTTATGATTAAATTAAAACTCGACTTATGTAGAGTGTTAAAGTGAAAATCTAAACTTATTTATAAATGGAACTTTGTCTGTCTGTGTGTGTGTGTGTGTGTGTGTGTGTGTGTCCGTTACCTATAGACTTCTAAACGGCTGAACCGATCTTCTTGAAAATTGACACAGTTGTACTATAAGCGTCTACGAGTGTTCTTAGCTACATTTTCTGTCGAGCTACCCGAGATAAATATCGATAATCGAAAAAATCGGGTTATAGAAGGAGTGGTCCGATTGTAATCAAATTTGATACACTTATAGACAAAGACATAAGAAACGATATTCAGAAGTTTCAAGGTTGCAGTTCTTAGTGCAGAAAATCGATAATATATATATATGAAAGACAAGATGGTTGTGTGTGTGTATATCTATCTCTCTGTATGTCCTTTATACAAATCCACAATTTATATCCGATTCTTACCAAACTTCACACAAATATTCTTTAGGTTGAGTCTGATCTCTAGGACCATGGAGTTTTAAAGCTTTCATTACACCTGAGCAACGCTGGGCTATACTGCTAATAATTATATAAATATTTCGTTTTAAACATGTTAAACGAGTAAAGTTAAAATTTTGATTAAATCTATCGATTAACGTGATAAAATTAACGTATGAGATTAACAACCAATTAAATTTACGTTTTTAACATTTTGCCGAACAAAAAAGGGTGAACAATGATACTAAGTAAATCATTTAACAAGAATTATAATTCACATTTATCACATAGTTGGTGACAGAGAGAAAAAAACAGGCACAACTGAAGTTAAAAGATTTCTATTAATCAATAAAGAACAAAGATGAGGGGAACACTATGGGAAAAAAACTGACCCCTTTAAAGAGAAAAAATTAGAAATCACAGTTAATATGCAATATACCTGTTATGGGGAACTCACCTGTCTAGGGATGGTGGACTCTCCCTTCTATTATAGGTAACAGTGTAACGAGCAGTCAGAGAGTAAATACGAGTCAGCTAGCTTTTAATTTCTCTTTTAGATCTGCTGGTTACATCGGGGTGGATTCTTTGGGACCCTTCCCTGATTAAGGTATCTCTCTTGTGTACCTAGTAATAAATGTGAATAAATCTGTTCCTAGCCTGTACCCGGCTTTCATTTTTGTTATGATCAAGTCGAGATTCCCAACCTCCCCAGTTCAGCCTTTGATTTTTTTCAGCCTTTAATTATTTTTCTTTCGCCAACTAGCGAGTGTGCTTTTTGATTTCGCCGGTTGTCGGAATACAGCGGCCACTTTTTTCTGGGATGGTCGGGTCTGACTAACATTGTTTATTATTTTAGTTAAAAAATATGTAGTATTTTTAGTTTGTTTTTTTTATTCTTTTTCCGCTCCCATCAATTCATCTTTCATTAAATGTTTTAAATTATATATTATATTGTATATAAATGCATTTTTATTGTCATGGATTATTTCCACTTTTTTAGGCGTCTCTTGGTAACATGTGGCATTATGGTGTATAAAGGATTGGGTGGAGATGGATGGGTTCTTTTGGTGAATATGCAAATTGTAATGAGTAATGGGTTTTGATAGTTTTAGGCTAGGTATAGAATAGCTAGTGAGTACCAACTTTACACCTCTCCTTTCGGCATTGTGCGACAATTTCTGTAATTTTTATTATATGAATAAATATTGAGTAAATACGAGTCAGCGACCTAGCATGTTACTCTGCGTGACTAGGTGATGATACAAAGTTCCCACCAGTACGTCGAACGTAAGGGACCTATATTTGTACTTACATATAACGCACAATATTCTATGTTATACTCTACAACAATTTGGCGACGAAAATACGAGCAAAATTGACGTGTTCACATTAATATTCCTACAACATTTAAACAAACAATTAATAATATAGCATAAATTAATATTTTGCAACGACAAAATAAATATTCTAAATATACTTATAGGTATCTATTAAATACATATTGCATTTTTTCTTATTTCCTGTTGATGTGTTGTCTGTTAACAATATCTAGTTTTTTGGATTTTGTCCTCAACTTTATTGTCATATAAACGATTTTTCGGCTGTTTCTTCAGGTTATATCTGCTGGATTTACAAACCGAACGCTTCATTTACGACATGGGATAGGGTGCTCTATTTTCATATATCATATATATTTTGGATATTTGAGTTCTATTTAATTCCCTTTAGCAACTCAAATCACCAAGTGTTTGTTTACCTTTGCAATGACCAGGAATTGACCTGACTACTCTTTAGTCAGGTCACTTTTGAATAATTATAACAAATGATTTTACCTACTAGATCATGTGCCTTTACGTCATGTGACAGTAATGAACAAAACAAGTCCTAGAATTTAAAATTAAAATGCTAAGCACTGACTCGTTGATTTTGTTAGAAATAAACGGATATACTCAAATATACAAAATATTTGCTTAACATACACAAAACTCGCGAAATTTCCCACCACGATGCGAAATGTTTTTCTGCCATTAGAAAACTAGGGAGCATCTAAAAACCATATAGAAAGTCAAGAATCACATCTGTGAGTGAATTCCCAAATGACCTGTTCGGATCCCTGATAAACGAAATAAAAGACAGAGTAAGCTCGACCGTCGCCAGAGAGAAATGAGACGAGCGTAATTAACGCGTCCCTTGAGAAAGCTCAAACGATTGCTATTATTGTCTTCATCTTTCTCAGTCACCTCTCATCTCTGACCTTTCATTTCTCCCCTCCCTTTTCTCTATTCACCCTGAGCGATAACTTCAAAAATAATCCTACCCAACAATAAACGCTTATACATACATACATACGTACGTCCTGCCTACGTACACATAAACTCACCCTTGCAAGGACTACTACGAACTCTTGATACGCTTAAATTATTGATACTGTTTCTAATTGAACATTAAATTCTGCCAATTCATGTTATTCTTTTCTATTAATAAATTTCTATTAAAACAAGCAAAAGGTATAATTTTATACTTCCACAAAATCCACCTTCTGTTAACTTTCTGATAATTCTGGATAAAACGGGTAATTTGTAAAAAGCTAGTTCATGAATCACACGGTGCCAATTAAAACAGATTTATCATCTCCTTACTTCTACATGACAATACATATGAGATCAGCAATTCGAATCATTTTAAAAGTGTAAATATGGATATTTTATGTCATAGACAATCGCATATTGTTCTGTTATGTTTTTTTTTTATAATTTTCTTTCATTTCTCAATTGTTTACAAAGTTATATCGGTATAAATAATTTTCCCAAGAACTTAAAAAGAAATATGGCTATTTTGTTTTCAGGCGTTTGCTTTAATGGGAAAATAAGTGTAATCACTAGAAAATAATGAAAATGCAGAATATCTATACTATAAGAGTTTTAATAAAGCCACAAATGCTCAAGGAAACAGCAGTTTGGTATTTCAGAGTAGTGTTGTTAACATCAAAGAGAGAGTTTCGGAAATTGCATTCCCAATATGATGGCATCGAAAATTGACCCAATAGAATGTACTTTTTCAGTCAGAAAAGAACCGATCAGTTGAACTCATTAGTTAGACAGAATAAGAAAATAACAAACACACACATTTCAAAACTTGAAACAGTCTGTATCTGTTAACGATTGGAAAGGTGAAAAGAGGGACAGGTATTTCTAGCATAAATTGTCTATAAATTAACAACCGATGCTACTCCGAGAATCGAAAATGAAACATTTTCGTATTGAATTATTAACTGCATCAAAAAATGATATATTTTGACAAATGTAAATTAACAGGAAAATCAATTACAATATGCAAACAAACTTGATATAATTCCTGGGTAATTATCTAAGAAACAGAAAGATTTTAGATCAATGTATACAAATAATATTATTATTAAAACATTATTATTTAATATTATTATTAAAAAATAAAATATGAAGGTGAACTTCCTTGAATGTCTCCATTGTTTTCAAATATTAATTTCCCGGAGGAAAATGTGATTAATGTCGGTGCATACTTTGAAATAAGCAATGCATTGGATTACCAATTTTAAGGATTTAAAGGGAACCTCGGATTTTAATAAGTCTTTTTTAATAGTAGTAGAAATTATGATCATTTTTTCTATTGGTAAATATACCTAAAGTTACAAACATGAAGATGCATTATATATATATATATATATATATATATATATATATAATATTTTCACCCTAAGCAAAGAAGTTTTACCGCCATTGGTGAGCAGGAGGTTACAAAGAAGGAAAGTGATGAGAAAGGGACAATGTATAAGGGGTGTCAGGAAGTGGGCAAGAGAAAGACGAGAATACTGGTGTGATAAAGAAGATTTAGAGTAGAAGTTGAGGTTACATTTTATTCGTTTCACTGTAAAACGGTGGGACCTAGTTGCTAGTCTAGTAGCTCGAGTAGATTCTTGCAGAGGAGTGCATCATTGACCGGAGCACATCAGAACAGATACCTTAAAAGTATTTGTAGTAGAGACATAGGCAAGCCCTATTTTGCCATTGAGAAAGTGACTGCATCTGTTGGATTCTTTCAAGAAATCCGAGGTGAATAGCAAGGAGACCCGACCAGATATAGCAACAGTATTCAATAAACGTGCGGATTGTAGATGTATATATTCTCAGGATGGATTGAGACGGGAAAAATCTACCTGGCCCTACATAGTGAACAGACCTTCTTAGCAGCGAATTTAGCTACGGATTTTGATATAGTCATTCCACATGCGGTGTGCTGAGAGGGTTAGGCTGAAGAAGCACAGTGTTATGCTTTCAGGGGGACTAGCCTGATCCATGTTAATCGGGGGGTAGTAGCCATTGTCTGTGATGTTTAATAGATAGCAGTTTCGTTTTGGAAGTATTAAAATTCACGAGCCATTTCTTACACCAGTCGACCAAGGAATAGTGTCCCTTTTCAAACTCTCCAGAATTTTGATCGGGGCGAGAGTAAAGGATGGTGTCGTCAGCCTAGGTGCCTACTTGGGATCTGTATACATCGGTGAGATCGTTAATAAAGATCAGAAAATGCTTATGACCTAGAATTACTAATTTTATTTTAATTTTTTGATAACTATTAATCAAAATCACTTTATATTGTGCATATTTGTATTAAGTAAATTTATATTGTCTTGTGAACTATTTATATTTGCATAGGTGCGTTTGTATATTGTTTTATTTCTCAATTATCTTTTTATGTTTCTTGGGTTATATATAGTAAATACAATATTAGTTATCGCCCGAATCCTGATACATAGAGCGAGAAGCAGAATCAGGCCAGAGATAGTACAAGAAAAGTGCCGGTTTGTCAATAACAATGGAAAAAGGAACGCCATATTCATGATTACGATGCTCTCCAAAATAAGAGTACTCAAGATCATCTACTGGCAGCAAACAGTCTGCATATGGACAGGTAACAAATTCAGCAGATATACAAAAATAGAAAGGGGCATAAGACAAGGATGTGTCTTTTTACCGAATCTATACAACTTGTAAAGCGAGACTATTCTGAAAACCTTAGGTAGTATGCAATGATTCGTCATTGGAGGCTCAATAATGAGTAAAGTATAAAAAGACAGAAACGTTTTGCTAGAAACAAAGAAAAGAGTACTGGATTGATATGTGGTGTCAGATCTTCAATTTGGCATGGAATGCTGGAAAATATCATCAAAGATGAATGAAAAACTTGAAGCAAATGAAATGTTGTTCTACTGAAGGATAACGCGGATATCATGGCTCACGCACGTGAGCAATGATGAGATTTGGAAAAGGGTGAAAACTAAAAGGAAATTAATACTGGACATCAGAAAAAAGCAGCTAAATTTCCTGAGACATGCAATGAGGAATGAGGGCTTGAAGGACCTGATACTAACAGGCCAGATACAGGGAAAAAGAGACACGGGAAATCAGCGGATAACATATTTGAGGGACCTGAGTAGGTGAATGACAGGACGTGGTTGCTAGGTCTAACAGGAGAAATCGTGCTAAGAGCCACCAGGGATAGAGAGACGTAGAAAGCCATGATCGCCTACGTCCTAAAAAGAAAAGGCACATAGAAAAGTAATATTAGCCGTTCCCATATAAAGAAACGTGTTGCATGCATTGACTGAGCGGCAAATATCACTGTTGTTGAAACAGAGAAATATTTGGTTCAAGAGGTTCCTCGTGTTCAGGAGTTATTGGTTTTTGTCAGTATTGACGGTAGGTTCATTTGATTGAACATTTCGTTTGATAATACGGTAGAACTGCATCTTGATTATGTCACTACCTTTTGGTCAGAATTTTGCTGCATATGTTAGAAAATGATGATTATTTTTTAAATGGTGGTAAATAATGCTTGAGTTTGAGTTTTGTTTAACGGCATATCAACACCTCTGTGGGTTATTTAATGCCAAAAAGGTGGGGTTTTAAGGTATTTTTTAAATGGTCGGTTATAGTGAAAAGGTTGATTTAGTCAGATTTTGATTAAAATTTTGATTATTATTATTTATTCTATTTTAGAAAACTAAAGATGTCTCGTCGTTTTGTATTCACAAATGGATTATGGCAATAATTTTCTTTTTCTTTTAAAAATGTCTTTTGGTAATAATTTTTTTTCCTTCAAAAATGTATTCTTGGAAAAATGTTTTATTCAAATTGTATATTTTTCAATAAAAGTCTGTTTTTATACTTTCATCGTGATTTGACCCCAATTTGTGGATAAACAATTTCCCCTAGTAGGGATCTAACAGATGCTACCAACCCAGGTCACGGTGGACCTAAGAACAACATCAATTAAGAGGTGGTTCCATGCTCCTGACAACCTCGCAATCAGAGACCTTGCTGCTGGATGCAGTTTATTGTCATACCCAGGACCATTTAAATAATGGTGTTATTTAATAAATTATTTTATTGATTTTTTCATTTTCTTTTTTGTGTCTGTATAATTTGATAACCTATGTCGTTCGTTATTTGTTTAATTTGTTCTTTTGTAATATATTTCTGCGATTTCGACTTCGATTTTTATATTCTTATTCATCTTTCTAATCCTTGATTATCTTTGATTCCTAGTCTTTTTATATTTGTTGCTTTACTGTGTTTCTCTGTCTTCCTTCCTTTTTATGCATCTAGTTTTACTTTGATACGCTGTTTGCAATTTTTTTTCCTACGCTTTTGCCATAGATCAAGCTTGAATTCTTCTTATGATGTCTTTGTGTTATTTAGGAAGGTTCGCAACAGATAAATTGAAATTTTCAAACTGCATCCAAAATGTAAACAAATTTTTTCCGATTTATTTTCGGTGTTTCTTTTCTCTCGACTAAATTTTAAATAATAAGAAGACGTTTTTTTCATATCGATTTTCTCGTTTGTCTCTTGTAAGTTTTCAATAGAATATTAGAGAATCATTTAATCTTTCGTGTCAATAGAATAAATATATTTGAAAAAAAGACTTTGACCTTTTTCTTTTTACTGAGATGAGATAAATTATTTGTTTGAATTTTTATCTTTACTTTTTTGAGCCAATTCTTTTTAAAACTAATCTTTTAAATATTTTTTATTTTGAAAGATGTTCAGTGTAGCGAAAGTTTTTCTATAATTCTCAGCACAAAATAATAAATGATAGTCATTTATTTATTTTATTCATATTTTTGCATTTGGTTTAAACTTTTTGGCAAGAAATAGGAACTCTTCTGGAAAAGGAGATTAAAGTCAGACAGAAACTTTTTATTTCAACATAAATAATTTTTATTGTTTCAGAAAACATCCTTAAGAAACCAATTAAACGAAACAGAACATTAAATTTATTCTCATAAAATCACGTGTTTCTAAAATTTGCAAACCTGCAGATATTCCAAAAATATTTTATCACTATCTATCTACCAAAAAAGACGATATAATCATATATACTAACGAAAAAGATGAGCTCAATGTACAAACACATTAGAATTCTTGTTATCGCTATTTATTTGTAGCACACACTTGTGAATAATAAAAAAAAACGTATGCAAATTTAAATAGAAACACCATTCCAATGATTCCAAGAATTCGTCGAACTAATGTGAAAATTTTGCATTGGCTTCGATGCCGATACATATTTTTAATTTAAACATATTAAAATATCTTCTCCTGTACAATTCACATAGTAAAAGAACGTTTAGTTTTGAAACAATTAAAACAAAGACTGTAGAATGGATCGGCCAAAAATCTATATTAACTGAAAAAGCTATATAATAGATTGGTAGACAATTTACATACTCATTTTTCGCTTCGAATTAAAAGAAATTAATATTCTATAATGACTCATCGTCTTTAATTATATATTATACACAAACAAACACATGCACAAACATGTTTTGCCATTCATTTTAAAAGGTGATATGCTTTGTTTTTAACACTGCTACCACGATTTTAAATTACTTTTTTTATAACGGATTTTCTCGGATATATTACCTTCTAACACAAAGAAACAATAACTTAAAAAAAACTCAGAATACGTTTTACATGGTTAAACTAGCAGTATACGAATGTATTATTTAATCAAACACACACGCACACATGCACGCACATATATATAGTGTATAGAAAATTGTCACTTTATTGAAGTTGCGTCGGGGCTAAATTATAATCAGCAAATAAAATTTAGCTCTGACGAGTGAAAACATCATAAGGGTATCTCCACCAGACATCGAAGTCTGCATAACTCTGTATCATGCACTTTACGATAAAAGTTACGAATGAGCTCCCTAGTAAAAGAAATTTTAAAAACACTTTTAACTCCTGCGATATATGCGTGAATCTTCAGAAATTAATTGAGTTCTTTTGGTGACTGGCGTGTGTATACTCTGCTTATACACAACAGGTTAAAATAGTCCTTCTTTGGTTCCTTACGCCTATGGCTTCGGGAGTAGCGACTCCGACTGACAACAGACTTTCGAGTTTCAATCCCGGCCAGAGGCAAGTGGATGTCTCTAGCCACTGTAATGAGCTGTGATAGAGCGAAAAAGGCTTGTATGTGGACGACTAATATATATATATATATATATATATATATATATATTAAAAAATCTGAATTCTACATTAGTTGAATAGCTTTTTCAGCGAAAAACTTTTCGCTTCTTCAGCAACTATCAAAAACAAAAACATATTTATTCAATTCGGTACAAAAATCCATATACCGGAAGGAGCCCAAAACATATGCATGCACAGAACGTACATAGATAGATAGATAGATAGATAGATAGATAGATAGATAGATAGATAGATAGATAGATAGATAAAGATGAGCAAATGAAAAAAAAAGATAGAAAGAAACGGATGAATAAAGAAAGAAATAGAGATGCGAAAGCACAAAACAAATTAAAAAATGAGGTTATATTCAGATCGGGAGGATATATTCAAACGTATGGTATAGATAGATGATATGTTCTTTAAATCGGCTTCGTGGAACTCGTTAACCCGAGAGGAAAATTCATCAAAAATGCACGAAGAATCTGATGAAAACTATTGTTGAGTAGCGACTGTTTTCCATCCAATTAAACTCTTCTGAGCTAAACACCCAGAACAGAATTAGGAGGCGGTATCACATAGAGAGTCCGAAGTTGCAAATAATTCCTTTCTGTAAACTACGTCGACGGCAATGTTTTTACTTACAATATATATGTTATATTAAGAGCGGATGCATGGTGCATGAACGACTATGTATCACCCTCTACCACTAAAAAAAAAAAAAAATTAGATTTGCAATAATGAGAGAACACTCCAGAATGGTTTAACCTGCGCTCGGTTTTTAAAACAGAAACAAATTTAAAATTGACACGATGCATTAGTCAACATCCACTTGCCTATCCGTACATCCGTAACTCGCTGTGTCATATATTTTTTTTAATCATATCACACCGAGCAAGGCGGTAACGCCACTGATGTGCAGGGGGCTACATAGGAGTGAAAAGATTGGAAAAGAGAAAGCCGGAAAGCACATCCTAAACGGGGAACACCTGTTCAATAGACGTGGATGGAGTGTGAACCGGGTGATAGTTCAGTCTATCTACTCCAATTGAAAAAAAAAGTGAGAAAACTGGAAAAGAGAAAAAACCGTAAACCGCATCCTAAACAGGAAACAAAGGATGAGCCTCTTCACCGGTTCAATAGAGTGGATTGAGTGTGAACCGTGCGATAGTTTAGTCTATCTACTCCAATTGAAAAAAAAAGTGAGAAGACTGGAAAAGAGAAAAAACCGTAAACCGCATCCTAAACAGGAAACAAGGGATGAGCCTCTTCACCTGTTCAATAGACGTGGATGGATTTTGAACCGGGCGATAGTTTAGTCTATCTACTCCAATTAATATTGCATTCAATATACATATTATTGCGTAAAAACGTAGGATAGTATGTATGTTTCTAAATATATATTTTTGTTCTGTTATTCAGCATTAAGCACTGTTTTCTTCACACCTGTTTTATATTTATATATTGATGTTTATATACGCGCACTGTTTAGTCATTTACGTTGCAGTGTATTGTTATTCTGCTTTTAACAGTGTAGTATTTGTATGTCAAAATTGTGTTCAATTTCGTTATTATGGGCAATTATTGTATTTACCGTATTATTTTGTAAAATGTTTCTTTTGTATTCATATATTTATTTATTTAAATTCCTTGAGGTTTCTTCTACCTAATGTTTGTGCAATTTATTAGAGGCGGTGGAGAAATCATTTTGTTCAGGTTTTAGCATATTGTGTAGTACTTAATAAGTCTTTTATCGTTTCAGATATACTGATAACATTTTTTATTGAATTTAGATAGATTATCCTCGATTGTTGATTTGATAGCTTTAGCAGGAAGGATAATATTTTTTTTAATTATTGGGTTTGTCAGAAGGAGCCGTTTATTTGCTTTGGAATATGTTAAAGGCCTTTCGTTCTGGACTAAATATCAAAATATTGGCGTATTGGAGTATTTGGAAATTATTTTCAATGTATTTTATTATCATCCAAATAATCCGCATATCTTTAGGGTTCTTATGTAGAATTCGATAATTATACAAGATTTTATTTTGTTGTTATGATGAGAATAGAAATTTATAAGGTCATTTCTTGTTGTTAATGCGGTGTAACATGATGTTTAGGAAGGGTAATAGATTATGTTCTTACAATTCGTATGTGAATTCAATGTGTTTGTTGTGACCATGTGAATGGTTTAGAAATAACAAAAGATGTGTTATAGAAATATTATATATTTAAGAGTAAATATATCAGAAGAATATTACACAATTATTGCGTGTGTCGGCTTTCCAGGGTTTAATCAATTCGACTGTTGATATCTATTTGGTATATATACAAACTTTTGCACAAGGCGAAGAACTGGGATGAGAAAAAGCTGGTCTTCATCTATATTATATTAACTTAGCTAGCCTCATTTGCTGACCAAAGCAGACTATAAAAATCCCTTGCACCAAAACATTACATTATTACTTTTCATTCTTAACAAACACCATAATGCCTCAAGAACTTGTGAAGATCTAACTAAACTGATATGTACAATTTTTCTGTGGGGAAGAATAACAAATTTAAAATTGGAAACCCTGATGAATACTTATACAGTATATAATAATATTTACAAAAACTAAACAAAATTGTTGTTAGTAATAACCTCCCACACACCAATCTTTAACCGTAACAGAAACGATAGTTAGCTGATGTTTCCTACAAACAGAAACGTTCTCAAGAACAAAGACCCTTCCTTGCAACATGCGATCCATGAAGTTCTTAATCCACTTGCACAAAGGTGCTAAAACCTTGCAGTGGATGAAGGCGTGAGACAATGTCTAGATGTTAGAGAGGCCACCCATCGCCTGTAAGAGGTTACGCGAGTGCTAACCGACATTCGCTAAAGAAGGAGCACTCGCCCTGAGGTAGACGGCTGTCCCACCTTCTCGCACGAATGCACATTTCTTAAGAACTGGAAGTTGTTGTGGGCGTCTCCCTTCCAGAATTTACCGTTTCCATCCGCTTCCTAACATATTCGGTCTAGGAAGGCAATGCGAAGCGTATGCTGAATGAACCTCAACAGTATTGTTCAGTGATGTAATGAATATGTATACACCTTGGTTCCCCCCTCACAGATATGATTGGCTTGTGTCAGTCGAAAGCGAGGACGCAGAGAAGTCTATTGGTCTTAACCACTTAACTATCCTGAATGATATATATATATATATATATATATATATATATTAGATATTGCACATATATTTTTCTGTAAGTCCAGTATGGCAGTGCCAATTATTTCTTTGGATATTCCACTATGACCTAGTGGGCGGTGGTGCATTTTGTCTAGGCAGCGTACATTGACAATATACCAACGCTTATTACTGCTCTTAAGAGATCACTGCATTTTGCCGCCAAACAACTGAGTTTTGTCCAAACAGAGCGCTACTTTACAAGAGAAATATATGCCTACTTATATTTCTGTAAGGATTTGTTTGGGTAGCAATCATTGAATGCTTTAAAGTTTTAACATCAAAATTTTTTGCTAGTAAGTCTACGTATTTTCTAATTCTTCAAAAATCGAAGGCCTTAGATGAAAAAACATTTTCTTATATGATAAACTAATTAAATAGTTATAAAAAAATATTTTCAAAATGGCTCTGAGACTTTTTATAAGCTTGCTACTCCATGAAGCCATCGAATGAAGAACAAAATCAAATTAAAGGAAAATAGATAAAAACACCTTGTTTTTTGCTTGTGACAAAGAAAGTATTAAATTGATACCATATGAGGTTTTAGCAATAATTTCTTAGAATTCGACTTTAATACAATCTGTTTAGAATAGACAGGCGAAGATTAGTTTGGGACAACGTAAATCATTTATTAGATGACTTTCTAAAAATCTCATTGATACTATTGTGAAAATGATCCCAGATCAAATTAAAATGATTATTTAGAAAGATTAAAGCTATGAAGAAATTGATTATACAGATTGGCAAAGCTGTGAAAGAAGAAAAGCCACTGAGACGGTGTAAAAATTTTATTTTTTTAATCCTTGAGAAAATACACACACGCGTGTTTGGTAACTCACTTGCCAAATTTAACTGAGATGAAATTAACGAATTTTATCCCTTCCAACCAGAAGAATGAATCAATGACTGCTAGAGATTGCTCGTTTTTCTTTCTTTATACTTTTCTTTGTTTTTTTGTTTTATTCTTTTGTCATTTTGCTTTATCCCGTCACGTCGAAGACCATAAATCATAAAACAAGTCAAAAAATAGCAAATATCGATTAACAACTTAGCACCGACTCCTTCTCACCTCTAATCACAGAAAATAAATCAAAGAAAAAAGTTCAAGATCAATGAACGCGTACTTAGCATCGATTTTTTTGAAGAAGATGACTGCCATCTTTCAATGTGTTCGCCATTTTTATCACCGTCTCTTCTATTTTGTTGCAAATACTATTTTTTTACGAACTACGTTGAAATAATGATCAGTACAAACAAAAACATATCATTACCGGTGCTTAAAAAAGAAACAAGCAAAAAAGTGACATTCTTCCAAAGGTCTGGTGTTGATTTGAAAAATTATATCTGAGAGAGAAATGCGAGAATACTTGCTTGTGTAGGCCTATTCATGTTTGAGTTCTTTGTGAAAGGAAAACCGGATGGAAAACAATAACAAAATTTATTCATGATTATGCACATTTCAATAGTGTTTCAATAATAAAGAAAACAGCAATAGTTGTGCTGAAAACTAGACAAAGCGACATTTATTTAGCGTGTACCTATTACCCTAGTAAAAAAAATCGCTTACATTGATATTTCGTGTCGACTTTCTGGAAAAGATGCCAATTATTTTTGCACATAGCAAATATATTTCATTATACATACATACATACACGTACGGACGCTCGCACAGGCAAACATACACACATGCATGCACGCACGCTTATTTATAAAAAAAATTATTAACACGAAAATGAACTGAAGGCAAGGATTATGGCAGCTTTCATTAACTAAATAATAAAAGATATGCAGAAACTTTGGAAGTCGTCTAGAGGCCGTGGTTGCAGCCAATGCCAATGTTATTATAATCTTTTGTATTTCAAGATATTTTCGTGTAATTTTAATAAATATATAATTACTTATTTAAAATTAGATGTCAGTATTATTTTCATTTCATCATCATTTCAATGACAATTTATCCATTGCATTCGTTATACATAAATATGCTATATTGACGCACGGACGCGCGCAGAGGTAAACATACATGCATGCACGCACGCTTATTTATAAAATAAATCCTATTAACACAAAACAATGAACTGAATATATGGATTATGGCAGCTTTCACCAACTAAAACTAAAAGACCGTCTAGAAAATATGCAAAAAAATTCCAAGGTTTTCTGGATGCTGTGGTTGCAGCCATGTCAATTTTATTATCTTTAGTAATTCAAAACATGTATGTGTAATTTTGATAAATATATCATTACCTCTTTAAAATTAGATGTCAGTATTATTTTCATTTTAGCAGCATTTTGATGACAATTTATCCATTGCATACTCTATGCATAAATATGCAATACTGACGCGGTATTTATTCATACAGTGAAATTTTATTAAAAATATGCGGCAATGAAAGAACAGAGTTCAGGAAGATTAAGATCTTGATTGATGTTGCATTTGATTATTTAAACATCGTTGGTGGCTTGGGAAACTAGGACCTAGCAGGGTCATCTACAGGCGAAAAGTACGATAATAAACAATTAAAATATAGTTTATGGTTTTCATCTAGATTTTCATCAGAAACTCTATGATAACAATTTTTCCAACACATAGCATGCATTTATTCATGCAGTAATTGTACTATGTTTGAGGGATTATTAGAAAAACATCGGAAAATCAACATGAATCTTCGGTTTCCAAGGAAAAACCGAATATTCGGGCAAGTAGGCGACATTAATTAAATTATATTCTTCAGTAAATAAACGGAGCGGCAACACAGGATGCGGGTATCCACTAAAATCAAGGTTTAAGTAATATATATATATATATATATATATATATATATATATATATATATTGTAACAAAGTTGTGGAACTCGTAGGTTTTTAACCTGTTGTTCATGCATTTACTTTTATAAAGAGTGCTCGATACAAACATAGATCTTTATATTATCATAGTTTTTACAATGGTTTATTAATTCATACTATCACTACACAAAAATTCGCGTTTCGAAGCTGACCATGTATTTTGGTCGCTTCTCTTCGGGTGATTAAGTTGGTATGAAAATTATCTGGTGAAGAAAACCGTTTATTTGTGAATATTTTTTTTTTAGGTGAAAGTGGGATTGGGATGTGATTTGAATTCTGTTGACCTAGTAAAGTCAATTGTAGTTCCATTCTTTTTGAAGCATACACCACATTAAGCATACATCACATTAAAAGATCATAAAACAGATTTTCAAACAAACTTGCCTACGAGAATGATAAACCCGACAAGACCAGAAATTGGTAAAATTAGAAAAAAGATCCTCGAACGAATAAATGAACAAATAAAACAGAAACATGGATTACTCCAGTGGTCAAGCACAACAGACGTCATAAATTGGTTTAACAACATCAAAGAAAAAACAACTGTTCTTTGATCCAATTTGACATAGTGGATTACTACCCATCAATCTCTCAGGACTTCTTTACCTTAGCACTGGAATTTTCCACACACTACTCGGACCTAACAAAGGACACATATAATATTATAATGGTGGTCAAGACCATCTATAACCAAGAACAATGGATAAAAATAACTCTGTAAACCAATGTGACATTACAATGGGTGCGCTGGACTCTGAGAGTCCTCCGATCTCATCGGCTTATTTACACTATACAATATCACCGCACACCAAGACATAAACACACAAGACATAGGGCTATACAGAGACTACTGTCTAAAGATAGTACAAAACTCCACACACTTCAAAACAGACAGAATAAGAAAACTTATCCATAGAGAATATAAAGGCTTAAGCCTAAAAGTAATAGTTAACAAAAATTTTAAAGTAGTAAACCTCCTAGATGTAACACTAGATTTAGTTAACAATAACTACCAACCATACATAAAACCCAACGAATGCCCACTATACATCAACCCAAAGTCAAACCACCCCCTAGTATAATCAAGCATATACCCTCCTCCATAGAATATAGAATTAGTCAAAACTCGTCCAGCAAAAAAATATTTAACAAACACAAAGTTCTCTACAACAAGTCCTTAAAAAGCGGCTACAAAAACCAAGACATTCAATATATAACAAACCATAACCACAACAAGAAAAATAGAAATAGAAAAATGATTTGGTACACAGCTCATTTTAGCCAAATGAAAAACACCAAGCTAGGACAAAATTTCCTGAACTTAATCAAAAAATATTTCCGCGCCAATAACCCTCTTAGTAAAATCTTCAACAAAAATACACTTAAACTAAGCTACAGTTGCACAAACAACCTAGAAAAAATAATAACAAACCATAACAAATATATCCTAAATCAACACGCAGATCAAAATAAAACCGACGACCAAAATACAATAAAAAATAATGAAAACATGTGCAATTTTAGAAACCCTAGAAACTGCTCACTACAAAATAAATTTTAAACAAACTCAATAATCTATCAATACAACATAACATCAATTGAAAATCCAACTATAAATAAAGTGTATATCGGATCAACTAAGAACACTTTTAAGCAGCGCTGGTACATGCACTTAACTTCATTCAAAAACAGCTTATACCGAAACCAAACATCCCTTTCTACATACTTTTGGAAGCTAAAGGATTCAAAACAGAAACCCAAAGTAAAATGGAAAATCCTAGAACTTGCAACTCACTTGACGGCATCTGCCCTTTATGTTTAAGTGAAAAGCTACGCATTCTAAAGTACCCCAACAGTAGCGAACTATTAAACCGTAGAGACGAATTAGCAGTATTATGCAAACATCGCAAATATTTCTCGTTAAAATTTAAATAAGCAAATAAGCACCCCACCCACACGACTCCCCTCCAAAAATGCAATAAATACACATAACCAACCCTATTAATAAATGGAACAAAAGACGTAGAAACAAAAAACAACAAACCCAGGCCACACCAACAATAAGTCCAACTACCTCTAAATAGTAGAAAAATAAAAGAAAATATCGACACTGCAAAAAACAAAATATCATATACTCCATTACAAAATAACCAAAATTAAACGATAAAGTGACCAGCCCAAAAACAAAACAACACATACCCACACCTAACGCAAACAGCAGCACCACAACTATATCCAGACAAATTAAATAGGAAAACCTATCCTGAACTAAGCCATCTCCCCACAAACACCTAACTCTAAGACTTTACTGAGGTCAACAGATTACAAATCACATCCCAACCCCACTTTCACAAAAAAAAAAAATTCACCACAAATAAAATTTTTTTCACCAGTTAATTTTCATACCAACTTGATCACCCGAAGAGAACCGACCAAAATACATGGTCAGCTTCGAAACGCGAAAATCTTTGTGTAGCGATACTATGAATTTATAAACCATAGTAACAACTATCACAATATATATATATATATTAGAACATGTACAATTTTTTTATATGTTTTATATAAATTTTTAATGAACATTTGTACATTTTCTAAAATATGATTTATAATAAATATTCACAGCTCTATATATTATATATCGAGCACTATTTTAAATTAATGTTTTGAGTGTTGTAAAAAAATTTTTTCTTCGTTCCTTATTCACTCAGATATATATATAGATATATATATTGTCACTAGCAGACAGACCACTGTATCTTAATAATATCCGTAAGGCTGAAATTTCGATTGCTTTCTTTTTTTTACCTGCTGTTCATGCATTTACTTTTATAAAGAATACTCGATACAACGTAGGGTATTGTATTGTAATGGTTGTTAAAATGGTTTATAAATTCATGGCTGGAATTGCTTTTAATGTTGTGTGGGATTTATTTTCTTTTATTTCTACGTTATTTGATCTTTTATTTGAAGATTGATTATGTGTCCATCCACCTATAAATAGTAGTAAAATAAAAACTATCGACACTTCCTTAAAAAACTATATATCTCAATATAAAATTACCTAAACTAGACAAACAGGTGACCAGTCCAAACCTAAGCTACCCCACACCCTTTTCCACACCCAAAGCGGCATCTCTAGAACCACAATTGGACGACTAGATCATTTAAACTTCCACCCCACATTTACTTACATCGTTCACATGAAAAGCGTCACCACTCCTATCACACTTAGATAGCAGTAAAATAAAAAAAATGCCTGCCTTTCCTTAAAAAACAAAAAAAAACATAAATTCCAATATAAGTAATACCCAGACAAAATAAATAAGGAACCTGCCTTAAACTAAGCTACCTCTCCTAACCCAAACATATATCTCTAAGGCTACAATACGACCGACTAAATCAGAATAAGCTCCCACCTCACATGCACTTAAACATCATATCCCCATAAATAAACCGTTTTCAGCATTTAATTTTCATTTCAACTAATTTACCCGATGATAAGCACACATAGCAGTTTCGAAACGCGAAAATTTTTGTGTAGTGATACTATGAATTTAAAAACCATTGTAACAACCATTACAATATATATATATATATATATATATATATATAACAGATGCATTGATAAATGGGTGCTGGATACATGCAACAGCGTACCTACGAAATTACAGATGTGACTTTGCGAACGCACGAAAGGGTTAAAGAAAGAATAAAATAGAAGTAAATGAACTATATGACCTCAACTTGCAAGATTAAATGCTTACGATAATGAGTTTCTCTATCCTTTCTACAAGAAATAGTGCCTTTTCCGAATGCATTAAAAGTAATAAGTCTATAAGTCAATATTCAAGGGTAGACTGAACCTTCTCAGAACAACACGCTTCATAGTTGCGATGATGAGATTGAGTTTTGTTGTTAAATCTGCAGATAAATGAAAAAATATAGATTGCATTTTCTAATTTGTTTTTTTTTTTAATCATTTCACCCCGAGCAAGGCAGAAACGCCACTGATGTGCATGGGGTTACATAAATGTAAAAAGATTAATTAGAAAAGAACGAGGAGTACAAGCTAGTTAGAAATGAACAATAGAAAGCTGAGAAAACAGGTGCAATGACAGATACATGGGCGGAGAGAAAGTGAAGATTATAAAGGGGAGGGGAGAGAGCTAGAGTCCAGTGGTTAGTAGATGAGTATTAACTTTGCATTTAAATTTCTGGAGGTCGTAGCCGTCAGGAAAGCAAGAATACGGGAGTGAGTTCCACAGGCGGGAAGTGCGAGAGAGGAAGCTGCAGGAGTAAAAGAGGAAGCTGCAGATTGTATTGTGTATTGTATGTAGCCAATAGAAATTCTGATATTGAGGTATGTGCCTACATGTCTCTTCATAATTCATGAAGTTTTCAGAAAATCTCCAAAGAATATTTGTAGGTTTAAAATATCTGTATCAATTGCAAATATCTCTTAAGCACAATCTCAGTGTGCTTACAGGCCATGTCCCAAACGCATCCATTATACAATAAGTATTGCGAGTGATGTTCCATATATAATTAGACCCCGACTGGCCAGAACTTTTCAAGCATGTCAATGTTATTGTGGTTTTCACTGTACATTGTATAATCCAGTAATGTTGTTTTTGTTATCATCATTTTCTTCACCATTCATCATCTTCTTCACCTTATTATTGTTATTCATTTCGGGTGTATATTCATTTCTTTCCGGATTCCAACAAGAGATCTAAGGTCAGAAATGTTATCATGACATTTTCTACTGAGCAAGGTTTGAGAAAAAAAATCACAAAATAAAAAAAGAAAAAACATTACGTAATTAAAGCTTCTCGCAATATGTAGGCTCTACTTGTGAGTACATTTTTTTGTGTTTCTTTAAGGCTTAAGCTAGCAGTAATTCCATCAAATCGTTTATCGGAAAATTTTCAAATCAATCCGATGGCTTCAACTTTAGTTAGAATCGTTGGTGTTGTCATACACAAAATCTTGAGGATTTTATTTAAAGGTCCTTGTATTTTGAAAGGTTTTGAAAATCTTTAGTGACACATTTTAATAAGGATTACTATTAACATCACCAAAATTAAATCAAGATTTTTCTATGGTCAAACTGAGTGACAAGTCTTCGTGAAGACCTAATACAGATTGCGGAGTGTTACTGTGCTGACATAGGATTCGCTTTTCTATCTTCCATGATATTACCCGCGCTGGAGTTTAGCCACGCAGAAGATTATCTTGCCATCGTTGTTGCATCTGTTCAAGTGCTTTATTCTTAGCTTATTTTCATATTTCTGCTGCAACCGTAGGTTCTAGACATCTAGGTTTTGATTTTCTTCAAAATTATCTTTTTTTTCATGTTCGAAATTTTTTTTCGTGCTGTTTGACTAATTTTACCATTTCTTCCGTTGTTGTTTCCATGTATGTTACTAAGGTAATAGATGTTGTCTTATATGGTAACTCTAGCTGAATATGATCTTCCAACTCTCTTTATGGTACAGACGGTATACATCAACGTTTAGATAATGCATATTATGCTTAGAAAGAAGATCTATTTTCTTAGAATCCGTTCGTCTGATCTAGAGTAAAGGTCTAAACGTTGAAAGTATATTGTACCACTGGGATGGCAATGTTATTAATGGCCAAAATTTTGTTCTGAGGATTCAGTTTAGTTCTTAACATCAGTCGTAACCTTTTATAGCACTCTTTGTGTGATATTGTTTTTATTTTTTATGTTGGATTTGCGTCAG
The DNA here is from genome assembly GCA_037127315.1 of Ascarosepion bandense. Lineage (NCBI taxonomy): Eukaryota > Metazoa > Mollusca > Cephalopoda > Sepiida > Sepiidae > Ascarosepion > Ascarosepion bandense. Next base: position 1,649,705 of record JBBBDQ010000409.1, on the reverse strand, counting down.
TTCTATTTACACCGAGGTACGTTTAAGCTTCCTCATGTTACAAATCTTTGATTGTTACCACAAGGTCTAAGCTAACAAAGGAATATTATTGTAGTGATCCTTGTAAAATTGTGTTTTATCACTTTGATTCAAACCGAAATTTATTCCATTATCGACACTGAAATATTTTACCGCTTTCAAGAGATCTAGCTCACTGTCTTTCCTAACACACAACTTTATGTCATCCATGTAAAACAGATTGTTCGTGCTGTTAATTTCGCGGGTTAATGCTATTAAGAATATACAAAATAGTAAGGAAGACAAAGAGTCAACTTGAAATATTAATCTGTTGATGTTTAATTCACAAGACTTATGAAATCTATTGATCTGATTGAGGTGAAGTGTCGTATTTTATATCGACATAGTTTGTTTGATGAAATTGACGACTATGGGTGATACGGTTCTTATATCTTAAGAATTTAAGATCTAGGAATCTAATGCCTTACGATAATCTATCAATGTAGTATTGAAATTTTCTTTATGTTGAAGCATTTTTCCGAGACCACCCGATTAATAAGCAATTAGCCTTTACATCCATAAGAGCCACGTTTGCCCCAATGTCCTTTTTCTAAAAAGCAATTTGACTGTTTTGTCAGAATAGATGTGTACGTTTTGAAAGTAGAAGAGAAGAAATGTAATAGATTTGTGTCATTATTCTTGAGTAAAAAGAAGATTATACGTTTGGTGATTCTTTCCAGAATATTAGTAAGATCATCGACTATTTTTATAGTTTTTTATCTAGTTTTCTTTGGACTGAATTACGATAACAAAGAGAAAAGTTAAGAATTGCATCTATTTCTGAAGTTTTTCTGCTGTGTTCTTTTCTCTGTAGACATTAAAATTCATCTTCTACGATTCCATCTCATGTGTGTTGTATTTTATTTTTCATCTGTCCTACCTATTGCGTAATCCAGTCTGTTTCTTTATCGTGTCCTTTAAGGCAAGCTTATCTTTCTCACAAAAATGCATAATCTCTTCCATTCTTAGCGGTGGTTGTCACTTCAGTTTTTGTTTGACTATTTTTCTGTAAATTTATTTCGCGTCGGTTTGAAAGTTCTTGTATTTTCTGTAGAATTTTGATGTTTTTTCTTCACTCGAATTGTTTGCTTTTTTTTTTTAGTTTTTTTTTACTCATCAACTTTTGTTAGTCCTTACTTTGTGACAGTTTATCCCGGACGGATAATTAAAAAAAACTCCCAACTTGTTCAGTTTCTTGAAGTAGATCTTCATGTCTGTGAGACTGCTTATTTATACCTTGATGTTTAAGTGTTTTAGATACTGCTATTGCTGATAAATATATTGTTACGTTGAGTCTTAAATGTGGGTCTACATTATCCAGAAATTATTTGAGTGCTGAATCTTAGAGTATAATAGTTTTGTGATTATGCGTTGTTGCTTGTAAATATCGAAGTTATATGACCAATGTCGAACACCAAGAAATCTTGAAGAAGTAGAAATTAAGGAGGTCTTCATACATAGCCATTAGTAAAATGCAAAGAATATTGATAAAAAAAGAGGATGAATAAGGTGTCTTAAATACGAGAACTTACAAGAGGTGAAAAACTTAGAAGACATAAACTTTATTAAGGAGCGAGTACAATGAAGTGAAGCGATCAGAAAGACGGCAGATAACTTTTGGAATTTCATTTATTTTTTCGGGGCCTAAGTTCGCTCTAAAGCAAATCATCGGAGGTGTTCTCAAAGCAAAAAATTAAAAGAAACAAATTATTAGCATAGGACATAGGTCTATATAGAGTCAATACAGCAGTAGTTTAAAGAGAATTTGTTATAATGTACAATTATCAGGAATCATCGACTATCAAATCTCAGAATGTTCTGTACTTGAGCTAAATGAACATAAAAATCGTCACGATAGAATGGGCAATATTTATATTGGACAAAATGCAAACATATTAGAAAATATCTTAACAAACATCATCGAGCAACGGTTACAACAAAAATACACGATCTTTACGGACAAAAAAATTAAATAAAGTAGGCTGGATATACTTGCTACAAACCATATAGCAAACAACTTGAGTATTAACTGATATTACTTGCCCAGCCTACTGTAACATAGAAAGCAAAGAACGTAAAACACTATTCAATTATAAAGACCTGTAAATCGCGATAGAAAAATATTAAACAGTAATTAATAATAATAGTCGTTATATTAGTTTTGAAATAAATTGCTATGGTGCAATCTATTAGTGAATATGAGAAAACCCAACGAGAGTGTATAGTATTCAGGTCAATGAAACATTCCCTAGGACTGCAGTAATATAATCAAAAGAATTGCAAAGTGTGTGAAAATTCAATGAATGAACAAGTTACGAGGGATGAGAATACGCAGGCAAACGAAAAACAACAATATTACTGGTGTGAAATTTGAAGGAGAACAAAATTATTATGTTCACAATATCACCTTGATGACAATATTATACAGCTAACAACGCTTATGGTTCTCGGGGAATTAATTCGACAAGCCGGTTTCCAATTTCATTCAGGTTTATGGCATACACATTCACATAAATTCAGGCATTGATTTCTTTTTTCTGCAGCCAAAATCAAAATGCATTTAAGTACGAGCTTTGAAAGCCAAATCTGAAAATAGACAAACTGGATCTCGTGAACTATCATTATTCAAATTATGAACAGAGAAAAGTTTTTGTGTCCACTATTGTAAATGATTCCTAGGTCATATCCTCCCCAATAAACACTTAAAAAGATGACGAACAACTTCTATATCTTTTCTTTCTTTATTTTTTTCATTCAACTAATATTTCTGTTGTCTTTCAATATTTCCACGTGACTAAAGCGGAATAGTCAATTATTTATGCGTTATTGGCAAGGGCCGGTAAAATAACCTTTCTTTCATTTTCTTACTAAGATCAAGTAACGTATTCGTTATGAATCTTACATTTTTCCCACACGATCAAAAGAGGATAGTCTATTATTTATGAATAATCTGCCGTGTGTCAGGAGAATTATAATAACTTTGTTTTATTTTTTTAATTGCTGCTCTTCTCATGCTACTTATTTGAAATCAAATTTATAAAGATTTAAAGTTATAGGAAATGTAACCAAATCTAATACATATTTTACCTAATTTTTGTCTCTGAAACTTTCAACGCCAAATAACGTTTGAAGATGTCGCGGGTTATTTATTTCTTGTGTTCAGTCCTTTTTCCAATATATTAGACAAATTAATTCTAGAATACAGAATAAAATTTTTCTATGGAAGTGATTTCAAACGTACACTGTTATTTTCATGCAAATTAAATTGATCATTTCTCGCTTTAAGTACCCAATGTCCAGTACAAAATACTAGTTTTTGACATTACTACTCGAGTAAGTTTTACAGAAACCTAATCTAGACCAAGGATGTGCGTTGTGGTACAGTGGATAGCGGCTCGGAACGGGAAGCCAGGGAACCGAGTTCGAATTCCAGTTGAATCCATTGTATTCACTTACGCGCAAATACCCTTGTGAAATGTATTAATCCGTCTCTTCCTTCCAGTCATGAGTTAAATAGCAGGACAGGTTGGGTTTCTATAGCCTTGGTCGGCAACCAATCTACCGCAGAAAGCAATGGCAACATACTGCGGGATAATGTTCTGCTCAGTCAGTCATGTCTCTTTCGAGACATGATCGCCCAAGCGTGTATCACGTATGGCACTTAACTAACTGACTGGATCTAGTAATTTCTAATAACATTTTTTTAATTATGTGGAAGATAGATATTTCAAAAAGATTGCTGCTATCCTCAACTGTTGGACACTCCTTCCGAAATCTTTCATCTGTTTGGAGAAACTTGTTTTTGCACTTGTTTCGGATTTTGGTTAACCTTATTATTTTGGGAAAACTTTTATCTCACATGAAAGCAGTGTTAATTCCTCCACGAAGTTGTCTAACACCTGAACATTTAGAAAATTGTGTGAAACTCAATGTATGTTGTCAATGTTAAGAACTTGCCGCAAACCATGCAAGGGGAAAATCTTTCCATAAAATAAAATAAAAATAATAAAAAAATTAAAAATACTTAATTGGATAGTTTTATTTAAATTAATGTGGTTTAACTATCAGTGTATATTACTATATAATATTTATTGAACAATTATAGTGAACGAGTAACGAAATCAAACCGAGAAACACCGTTTTAAACGATTTCAGGTGGCTTGTTCAAAGAAATGAGCGTACTTACCCGTCGACGAACTGTTGTGAAAAAAGTGAACTCGCTTGTCTGGTAGCCATTTGTTTTGTAATATCGAAGTCCCGTTATTTCTCGGGAGGAGGTGAGTTGGGAAAGATAAAAGAGAAAAAGAGAAGCTACCTGTGTGTGATTCCTTTAGTGCACTGTTGACAGTAAATATAGAGAGCACTGATAAATTTTGTGGCAACGGTGTTTTGGAGGAATGTTAGGGTTCGTCTTTGTGTCTTATAGTGGGTTGTCTGGTCTAGTGAAAAGTAGTTGTATGTTGTTGCAGATTAACGGAATTTGGCCTCGTTGTAGATAGCCCACTATAAGTAATAAAAGGGGTTATAAAATCAAAAAAAGCAAATTGAGTTTAGAAATAACATTTTATATATACACATATCAATTGAGGTTTTTTACATTTAAAGTAAAGACGTCAAAATGTTCATGGCAATAAAATGCTGAAAAGAGAATTTGTCCTTATGAATGTGGGAGCGTTGTAAATAAGGAATGTCTTTGATGTATCCCCTCCTTTGGTCGGTAAGTAGTTTAGAGACAGAGAAGAAGAAAAGGAGAGGGAAAGGGCAGCGAGCATAGTAAGCCGCTTGACGTTGGTGAAGGGAGATACTAATTACGCTCGGCTCTCTCGAGTCTCTGTGTATCTGTCTGGGTCTGTCTGGCGATGCTTTCTGTATCGTTTTTTTTTATTTCGTCTTTTGTATCGCAGCAGATCATTTGGGAATTCACATCCGTATTTGAGTCTGGGCTTCCCATTAGCCGATAAATAAAATTAGCGTAGGCTCGCGAACTAGAATTTGATATTTAATTAATTTTTAGTTTTCAACCAGAACATCTGCGTGGAGCCTGGGTGCGCACCGACGAGTTTTTGGTCATTTGCCTTTTGGTCGTGAGAGTGCAAACATCCGGTCCCTCGCTTTGCTCGGTATGTATCACCACAGTCTACAACAAGAAGAGTTACTTTGATCTTCACTTGTAGAGAAGTAAATATGCTGTTGGCACACTGAATGATTTTAAATACTAAGTCAGCACATAGCAAAATGTTGCCGACTCCTGTTTTATTCCTATGGTCTGCAGATGATGAATCGATTTCACCTTCGAAAATCTCAAAATTAAATTAATATGAGTTTACTCAAAAATTGAATATCTTTGTTGCTTTTCATTTCAGAGTACGCTTTTTTTTATTATTCAAAACGTGAGTTTTGTTTCGTCTAATTAAGTACATATCACATTAAAGCAGTTGTAAAATTTAATTTATTATCACTGAGTTGATTCATAAGTCGAAAATATGCCAAGGTCTATGGTACGATACCTCTCTGTAATGCAAATAATAATAGTTAATAATCAGAAAAAAAGAATTACAAAGATAAAAGTAACGGGAAAATAGTATAAGTATGGAACATCAATTTTTAATCGATAATTAAGTCAGCGGACGAACAGTAAGACATAATGTACTGAAGTTCACTCGTATCAATATTATTGCTTGTGTCTAGCCAGTTAGTTAACCGTATGGCGTATTTTGTTGTCTACTGTGGCGGTAACTTTCAATAAATGAACTGTATTCAAGATAACATATTTTGTCAGTAATGATTAGAACGCAAACCTTCTGAACAAACCTTCGATGTTGCACATTGCGTGCAGACGCATTGCTATACTTTTTAACTCAAGTAAACTTACAATTGGATGAAAATGTTGCTTTGGGAATGATGGAAATTCGATTTTCAATGACAAAAATAAACAGTGGAGCTTGTGACGTAATGGTTCGTGGCTGTCTTAATTCAGTGGTCTAATTACGCCAATTTATAGCTGAGAAGATGGAGAGCTGAGTTCGAATTCTAGTTGAATTCGTTACATTCATTTATACCCAAATCCCCTTTGAAAAAGGTATGAAAACATATCTTCTGCCTCAGATTTCTTCTTGGGACAGTGTGAATTTTATAGCCTTGGTTGTCAACAAGTCTACCGAAGAAAGAAATGGCAAAATACTGAGAGTAATTCCTTTGCATAGTCAGTCAGGTATCGAAAGAAACATGATCGCCCAAGCATTCATCACGTATGACATTTAACTGGACGAATGAATCGCGTCAGAATCCTCACATTTGAAAATGAAAAAATGAAGATTGTTTGGCATTTGTTTGGAGGTTTTGAGGCAATATATCAAGTAGAAAAGATTTTTGAACTTGAGCATTGGTATAAATATCCTTGCATTATGTATAAGTTCGAAAAGTGGTCAAGTGCACTAATGAAATATAAGCCAGCCTTTAATAAATTTGCATCTATATAAATGCACAGAGCTACACTTAAGAAAAAAATTAAAAAAAAAGCTTGCTTGGGCTTCATATAATTTTCTCACCAGATATGTGTTATGAGCATCGAGCTAAACCTGCTAATACCACGCATGCGTGAGGCTATGATTAAATATGTCCATCTCTAAATGATGAGAATTTCAGTCCGGGTCTGCGTTAATGCAGTTGCTTCTAAATCAACAAGAATTTTTTTCGCGTGATTCTGCCCATAGGTGGCGTGCTGAACGCAAACATCGACCCAATACATAACCAAAAATATTTATTCACATTTTCTTCGTTTGCCATTTTTCTTCTCAATCACTAACAAAGGATTTTACGCGAGCATATGCATGTGTGTTTCTCACAGGCTTTTGGACATTTTACCATCATTATCTCAGTATGACATTTGATTCCATTTCTTCAGGAATAATAAAGAATGAGATAAAAAAAAATGAAACAAAATATAATAACGTGATGAAAAATTCATTTTCATTCATGAGAATTAATCAACTGGATATTGGAAGTCTCGAATGTGAAAATATCCGTCGAGGCGATTCCATGCTATTCACGAGAGAATGAGCATAATCGGCAAAAAAAGCAGTAATCATGGAGCTTCTATCTATCTATCTATCTATCTATCTATCTATCTATCTATCTATCTATCTATCTATCTATCTATCGTATGCAATTATATATATATATATATATATATATATTCTTCTTTGTTTTAATTTGAATTCCTATATATTTGCTACTTTAAATCTTTGGTGTCAGCCAATTTCCCTGACGAGCCGTTAGGCGAAACCGTGGTTGGATGTTGGCTCTTGCTCAGATTTTCTGTCTTTGTATATATATATATATATATATATATATATATGTGTGTGTGTGTGTGTGTGTGTGTGTGTGTGTGTGTGTGCTTAATATCTGTCTATCTGTCTATTCTTATCTACATTTATTTATATCTATCTATCTAACTACCATCTACATTTCTTCATATCTATATATATTTATAAATATCTACATTGGTTCCTATATGTCTTCACACACACACACACACACACACACACATATATATATATATATATATATATATATACACACACACATTTGTTTTTTCTATCGATATCCAATATATATATATATATATATATATATATATATAGTATTGACATCTTATAATATTTAGCGGCAAGATAATTGTTTATTCAGTAGTTTGGTGATAAAAGGTATTTTGGCAAGCAATTTTTATTTTTCCATCGTAAAGTGCTCGATATCGGGTGGAGATATAGCGTTACCTATTTAGTGCAAATAGCTTTCGCTTTAACTCAGCAGGTTCATACTGACTTCGAAGTTTCGTGAAGACATCTTTATGATGCCCTCACTTAACGAAACTTCTATGTTGGCACGAACCTGTTCATTTAAAGTGACACATTCTTTTGGGCTAAAACTATTACGCTCTCGCACGCCGATTGAGCACTACTGAAAATGGTTGATTTTATAAAACAGTACCGACTCTTGCATTTACACATCATTCATTCAGTAATAAATTGAACACTCTCGGCTATTAGCGTTTTTTCACATTGTGTTTATAACACGGTAAAATCCACCATCCTCCATCATACGATTAGAGGTAGAATCGCTGACTGATGTCAATTCGGTCGGGTTTCAATCCTGGCTAGAAGCAAACATATGTCTAAACTTATTGACCAGCTGTGATAGAGCGAAACGGAACTGTCAGGATATATATATATATATATATATATATATATATATATGTGTGTGTGTGTGTGTGTGTTTTTCTTTAATCCGAAGTGGAAGAGTAGGAAGGTAAATTCCAAGAACCTGATCCTAATCAATATTAAAAATTTTTAATATTAAAAAGTGATGCAGGTAGAGAGCTCAATGTATTAAGAATACAGAGCCAATATAAATTAGAGAACATTTTCGAAATTCAAATGTGTCCGGATGTACATTTCGACATCGGATCTCTAATAGAGACTCTACATCCCGTCAGCGACATTGTTTTTTCCAAATGGCGAAGGCCCTGAGTTAAAGTGTGGAGGGTAAAATTAAGATTAAAACTTAAATTGAATCCTTTTAATTTATATTCTAACATTTAGTCAACGGGTATTTAAATTCAAAATTTAAGTATTCGAATAATTTGCCTTCTGGTGGCACTTACTGATGAATTTCCTCCTAAGAGGGTGTTGGTGGGGGTGTTTTAATATTGAAATTTTTTCCAGTAAACATAGACAGCACCTATCACGAAAATTCCTCAAAATTCAACAAACTGGGATCTAATTTAAAATTTAAAATTGAACAGGGAAAAATCGATTTCAATTTTCAAAATCCAAAATTAAGGTTAAATATGCAAAAGTAAATTAATTTTAAAAATCTGCTTAAACTCAAACAAATTGTATAGTAGTACAAATAAGCGATAAGTTCAATTCCATCACAATACCACTTTCATTTTCCTATTCTGTGCATCTAAGAAACCCAAAGGAGAAAGTCTAGTCGCAAGATCATAAAACTTACAATGCTATCTGGTAATGTTAAATCTGTCTACAGGATTCCAAGAAAATTAATCACTTGTGTTCACTACCAACACACTTTCTTCAAAATTCAAACGGACAATTCACAAGACTTGTTTCTTTATCCTACTAACATCCGCACACACACCTCACCAAATAAAAGAAAAGAGACTTTCCATTCCTGTCCACACCACCTGATAAGACATTGTAGTTTCAATGTCGAAACAAATGTACGATTTGTAGTGGATATATAAAAAAATATTTGCACATGTTCTGATAATATAATTTAGAATATATATATATATATATATATATATATATATATATATAAACAGTTCGTTATCTTATATATATATATATATATATATATATATATATAAACAGTTTGTTATCTTATATATATATATATATATATATATATATATATATATATATATATATGATGGAAAGATATATGAACTTTCATATATGAAAACAATTCATGACAAACTCGAAAACATTTCGTGTATAGCATTTCATTCTGTAGAACATCATCAGAAAAATATATGTTGCAGCGAATACACACACGCACAAACACACGCACACTCACAGAATCACAGATATATTATTATTATTAATGCTGAGAAAGCTGCTACGATCATTTGTTGTTTATTTTTCAAATCAGATTTTTTGGGATATATTATCTTCTAACACGAAGAAACAATCAGGTTTTTAATGGTAAAACTCAAATTACGTTTTGTTGTGTTCGAATATATTCTTTAAGCAAACATCTATCTATCTACCTATAAAGATGTTTGTTACTTACCTGAACTAAATTTCAGATATCAGGTTGAAATGTAGACCTAAAATTTGAACACATCATAAGGTGCCTTTACGAAATTAGGATGTCGGTATAACTGTGCTCAGTTAAGTAGCATCTAGCATTGCATTAATTTTATTAACATTCTATCTCTACTCTGTTTTCGAGGAATTTACGACAAAATTTGGATTGCAAAATATCCTTTTATCAGCAAACTTGTAAAACTATTTCCGATGCCGGAAATGTTAGAAGAAATAAAGAACAGATAATAATTATATATTTTTCTTTCTTCTTCATCCACTAGAAGCTAGCCGAAGGATATTCTAAGAAAACCACGAAAGAAAAATGGATTAATAAAATTAAGGCCACTAAAAACAAATAACCACTTGAGAAAAGTTTTCTTTTTTATGACTCTTGAGTGCTCGCCCCACTACCTACATATGAATTTTCATAAGATAGTATTCATATAAAATACAAAATGTATTGTAACCTATTATTCACAATCATGGATCATATGCATTATAGGTGAATAATTTAACTAGAATAATTCAACTAGCTCGATATTTTATTTTTAATAAGTTGAATAATTTAACACATTGTTTTATAGATTTTGAAGAAAGTTGGAAACTAATTATGGTGCTCATAATTAGAATCAGAAAGGGACAGCTGAAATGTGAATATCTTATTTTACAATGATGATTACCCTGTGCAAGGCTCGAGGATCACTTGAGGAAGTGGATTGCAGAGTAAGGGGTACAGATAATGCGGAAATGTATTTTTATGATTGTTTAATGCTGGCTCTAAGTTGGGTCAGCAATTTAAAATCACACGTTTCTAACCGGTCATTATCGCCAAAATGAATATTTCGGTTATTATGAAGAGTTAAAAATAATAAGATTTGATTTGAAACAGCATCTTCCTTGCATGAAAATTGTTGTAAGCCACCACCCCTGGTCAGAAAAATTGGCAAAATTCACACAAATAAAGTTTTCTTTTGATTTTGCTGAATAATTAAAAGAGAAACCAATGTTATTTTCTCTTTCAACGAAAGCTAGATAATTTCTTACGACGGTTGTATAAAAACTAAATAGAATCTTCCTTGCATGAAAATTGTTGTAAGCCACCCCGCTTGGTCAGAGAAAAGAGGGAATTCTCACAAATAAAGTTTTCTTTGGGTTTCGTTGAATATTTTAAGAGAGAAACTAATGTCTTTTTTCTTTCGACCAAAGCCAGATAGCTTCTTAGGACGGTTGTATACAAAACGAAACAGCATCTTCATTGCATGAAAATTGTTGTAAACTACCAAACCCTGGTCAGAAACAAAGACGGAACTCTCACAAATACATTTCTCTTTGGATTTTGCTGAATAATTAAAAAGAGTAACTAATGTTTTCTTTTTCTTTCGACCAAAGCTATACAGTTTCTTACGAGGCTTGTATGCAAAAAGAAACAGCATCTTCCTTGCAAGAAAATTGTTGTAAACCACCACCCCTTGTCAGAAAAATGCAACATTCTCACAAATAAAGTTTTCTTTGGGTTTCGTTGAAAATTTAAAAAGAGAAACTAATGTCTTTTTCCTTCGACCAAAGCAGATAGCTTCTTACGACGGTTGTATACAAAACGAAACAGCATCTTCTTTGCATGAAAATTGTTGTAAGCCAACACTCCCTGGTAAAAAAAAAAGACGGAATTCTCACAAATAAATTTTTCTTTGGATTTTGCTGAATAATTAAAAAGAGAAACTAATGTTTTTTATCTTTCGACAAAGCAAGATAATTTCTTACGACGGTTGTATGTAAAATGAAACATCTTCATTGCATGAAAATTGTTGTAAGCCACAACACTTTGGTCAGAAAAAAAAACGTAATTCTGACAAATAAATTTTTCTTTAGATTTTGGCGAATAATTAAAAAGAGAAACCAATGTTTTTTTTTCTTTTGACCAGAACGAGATAATTTCTTACAACGATTGTATACAAAACTAAAACAAAAACAGCTTGATAATTAAAAACGTCTCAGGTCGAGTGATTGAGATAATAAAACAGATGTAAAAAGCGATCACACACCAAAGGTTCGATAAGAAATACACCTTGTAGTGATAATTATATTTACTCGTTTGGGCTGGACCACGCTCCTTGGACAGTGGTAAGAGGCAGGAAGATGACTGGGATGATCAAATGACCAGTGAAGATAAACGCCTCGTTGGGATTTCTGAAATGTCCGAAAAAAAGTAACGTGCCATTAAAAAAGTGGTAAGAGTCACTCACAGAAAATGAAAGACGATATGGATTAGGGATCAAAATGTAGATTCTTGATTAGTCATTTAAAAATAATAAGATACCGAGGTTGCGTCACAAACAGCCTAGTTCTTACGCTGACTGGCGTGTGTATTCAATTATTTATAACACGCTAGAATTTCCCTTTTCTTGTTCCATGGATGAATAACACACACACATACTTATTTATCTAACTATATTAGTCATCCACGTACAAGGCTGTTTCACTGTATCGCAGCTCATCAGTGTGGCCAGATAATCAATTGCTTCTGGTCAGGAACGAATTTAATGTCAGTCGGAGTTGCTAAGCCATAAGTCATAGACGCATGGAATCAGAAAAGAGATATTTCAACGTGTTATATATATATATATATATATATATATATATATATATATATATATATATATATATATATATATATATATATATATATATATATATATATATATATATATATATATATATATATATATATATATATATATACACACATATATATATACATATATATATATATATGTGTGCATATATGCATATAAATACAAATAGAACAAATATGAGAAAAAATAAGACAGACACGTTAATTTCATGGTGAATCAGAAGTATGGCCTATTTCAAGCAAACCATCGTCAGCTTCCGTCTTTATTTTACAAAAGATTTCATACGAATGTATATATACGAATGTATATATATATATATATATATATATATATATATATATATATATGTATGCGTGTATGTACGTGTGCGTACATACACGCACACACGTACAGCGGCAGTGGATAAAGCCAGCCATTCATAGATGGACAACTAAAAGCACGGACAGTTTGAAGTTTTCTCTGCCATTCTGACGATGAGATTATAGTCTCGAAATATTAATATAAACAAACAGGTCATACAAACACCACCCAACTTCCTTTATTTCATTCAACGCATTATAACAGCCTTCAAGACAACTATTTTAAACAATGCTTCAAGCAAATTATAAAACTTTATATATATATATATATTAACACATATTGGCCTATCACTCGTTTTTGAGGACGCCTATCTACCGAGGCGGCTATCTAATCCTTACTGCATACGGCTTCAACGCACAGTTCTTCTTCATCACTCACAGTGCACAGCTGTGTTTTAAAATGTAACTACCTGAGTGTACCTGATTAAACGACAAGACGCTGAAAAACTTGGCTTGTTATATATGCTAGTCAATGGTCCAATATGGCTATTAATATCTAGTGTTGTTGAGGTGGCAGTATCGGTTATGTTTCAGATTATTCTAAAAACCATTGAGAAGAAATAACTGCAGATTCGAATCTGGTTATTGGTTGCTTGGTTGTTATGTTGTCTTTTAACTTTCATTGTTGATTAGTTATATGATAATTATTAAATTTTTTGTTTTTGTTAGGATTAATAATTAGATTTATAAGTTTGTTAATTTGTTCATTGGCTCAAGTAATTGTGAAAGTAATAATCAACAACAGATAATTTAATAATCAATAATACGCAAAGTGTAAAAGTTGACAAATAACATTATGCTACCCTTTCTCAGCCGTAGAGGTAAAATCTACATAAATGCAAGCCATTATATTTAGGTCATGCGTGGCTGGAAGAGTATTGAAAAAATTGTTATTGCTTACAGCCAATCACTTTTGGGTCTCCCCTTTCGGTTTTTCGTTTAGATTTATTGGAGTTTTAAAATCAAGGTTTTTATTACCCGAGATGTACTGCCTTTCTAGGTTGTTGGGCTCCATCCACCTGAACTATCTAGTTATGAGGCCTTAGTTTTCCGCCTTGATCCATCCACAGAACTGTACCTGAAATAAGTTTTCAGAGTCTATTTTAGATGCATGTCACGGGAGTATATTTTAGACACTGGGATCTTGTATCTTCAATAAAGCCGCGCTTACAACCGTGGAAATATATGTGATGTACGCATGTGAACATAATACAGAGTACATAATTTACAAGATCATACAAAATTAAGAATTTCTAAGTATGAAAAAGGTAATAAAAAACACTTGAAAACGAGAAATATTCCCACAGAAATAAACACAAACATGGAAATGTTTAATTAAAATATTTTGAAAATAACTGAAATAAATGAAATTGTAAATTGGGATTTAAGCCTAAAATGTTTGGAGATTATTAAGTCATTATGCAATAAATTATTTTATCCAATGTTTTCGACAGTACGAACCCCTTAATAATTAATTGATCTTTCTAATCTAAACTTGTTTATGAATGGAACTTTGTCTGTGTGTGTGTTTGTGCATGTCCATTACCTATGGACTTCGAAACGGCTGAACCAGATTTGAGTCGAGGTATCCTCGATAAATATCGAAAATCGATAATCGAAAAAATCGAGTTATAGAAGGGAGTAGTCCGATTTAATCAAATTTGATACACTCATAGACAAAGACATAAGAAACGATATTCAGAAGTTTCAATGTTGCAGTTCTTACAATAGTGCAGAAAATTTGATATCGATACCAGGAAATCAAAATTTGACTTACATCCATTCATTTTTCTTTCCGTTTACGGTTTCGCTTTAACTAGATAAAACTATTGCTTTTTAGTCTTTCGTGCCAATGTCCAAAGGGCCTGAGCTCCAGGACCATGGATTAGATTTAAAGGCTTTATTACACCAGAGCAACGCCGGGCTATACTACTAGTAAAAATTAAATGAACGCAGAGAATGAAAAGTAGATAAATATGATTTTACGTAACCAAAACAGAAATTAAAAATAAGACAAACAATCCGCAGGTTAGCTGGACCAAAGGAAATAAAGACTATTAAATATTTTAAAGCAAATACGATCATCAATACATATACTACTTCAAATAATATAACAATCCTAATATATATAATGTAGAAAATAATCTCAAACTAATATGTATATAAAATAAATCAACATTTACACACTTCCGTCTATTAAACATGAAAATTATATCACTTAGCGTCCTTCATAATTTTCCTTGACTTTCTTTTAACCTGATGTATATGTATTAGTGTCCCTAAACTAAAAACACTCTGAAAAACTAACAGCATTTTTACTACTGTTAATAAATACTCTGTTGCAGAATGAAATAAATATATTTATATTGATAGATTCCATCAGATGAGGAAATAAGTTTACTTTGTTTTTATTCATACTCTGTTTTTACCAATGTATTTTAAGCTAGATCTGAATATTTAAACACCCCCACACACAAACATAAACACGTGTGTGTTTAAAATTTCGATGTTACCAATGTTTTTACTGTACAAGATTAACACACTCTTAAAATTATGTCAAAATTTTACACACACATAATTAATTATATACACATATATACACACATGGGCAAATTATGTAAAACACTGCTGTAGTTACCTTTCCTTTATCATACGTTCAGTTTTAGAAACACTGATGTGACTGGGTTATCAAGTTCTGCTTTTTCCTCAGATTAGGTCGTTTGCAGTGGTGTTCAGCAATAGAGATCTATTTCCGGGATGTATGACGAAATTTGTTTGGCCTTGAAAAACATTGAGTCATCCGTGATGGCATCGATTATTGGTCCAACGGCCATTGTTTGGAATGGACAATAAGCGCA
Organism: Ascarosepion bandense; assembly: GCA_037127315.1. Classification (NCBI taxonomy): domain Eukaryota; kingdom Metazoa; phylum Mollusca; class Cephalopoda; order Sepiida; family Sepiidae; genus Ascarosepion; species Ascarosepion bandense. Next base: position 1,633,965 of record JBBBDQ010000409.1, on the reverse strand, counting down.
CGAAAATTATAAAGCTGCATAAAAACACTGACAAGCATTACAGGGATATCACGAGTATTGTTGGTGACAGATTTTCAACAGTTAGTCGTGTAATAAAGAAAACGTAAGTGAATCCATCAATCCAAAACAAAGAAAAATGACATTGGCAGAGTAAATTATTGCCAAGAGAAAACGTTATTAGAAAATGTTTAAAAGATCCTAGGATGACATTATCAGTTTTGTTTTAATTAATTTGCATAAGGATATATATATATGTGTGTGTGTGTGTGTGTGTGTGTGTGTGTGTGTGTGTGTGTGTGTGTGTGTGTGGATTCGGGGTGAGGAACCGCAAAAAATAATGAACAAGAAAACAGATACTGAGATAGAAATGTAGGTTATATTGAACGTAATATACAAACTTGAACGCAGGTTAGTAAATCCAGGAATACTATTAGTAAGAAAATAAATATAAACAAATCTTGAAGTGAAGTCGTTGGAAATAGTATATCCGTGTATATTATTCTAGCTGAGTAGCGCTCAGATCTAGTCTGACTTCTGATGCGGTAGTTTCTGGGTAAGTTTCGATAACTTACGTATGAGTTCCGTTACTCTCCGATAACTGTAAAGGTGTCTACTAATACTCTCAATATTTATCTTTATAAACATACAAATGTTGTGGCACAAGGCCGAATATGGGAGGGTAGAGGGTGGTACTCACTTAACTACCCTATACCTAGCTAAACACTATCACGACCAAATTACACATGACAATTTACACATTCACAAGAAGATCACCTCCCAATCCTTCATACACCACACAACCAGACATTTACAAAGGGCACATAAAAAGGGGGAAAAACCCATGACAATAAAAATGTATTTATATACAATATAATATATAATTTAAACATTTAATAAAAGATGAAATGAAGGGAGGGGGATGAACCCAAAAACAAACTAAAAATTCAACAAAGTTTTTAAAACGAAATAATAAACAATGTTAGTAAGACTCGTCCATTCCAGAAAAATAGTGGCTGCTGTATTCCGCCAAACGGCGAAATCAAGAAGCACACTCGCTAAGGAATGGGACAATCAAAGGTTGAACCAGCCGAGATAAAAGAAGGTAAGGAATCTCCACTTGCATCATAAGACAAGAGAAAGCCGGGTACAGGCTAATAACACATTCATTCAATTTAAATAGGTACACAAAAGAAAGCTACCTTAACCAGGGAGAGTTCGAAAAGAATCCACCCCGATGTAACCAGCAGATCTAAAAGAGAAAATCAAGGCTAGCCCCGTTCATGCGAACCAGTCTCGCCACAATTACCGAACTTTTGCTGAAGTCTGTCGAAGTCAAACGGATCTAATCAGTTTTAATCATATTTTGAGCTAATGCTCAAATTATTGGATCAGATTCTGATGTGAAAGACGCTGACCTCGCAAGAATTCCTCCGTTCGCGTCGTCCAAATCACCATTCGAGCCGTGGCTAGCAGCGTCAAAAACACCATACGCTTCATCCCAGAAAATGGGGCGACACACTGTCCAAAATCGCTCGCCTGAGAAAAACCAACCTTGACGCAACCTTGTGGCCCATCAGGTAAGGCATTCCCAGATCCCATGAGACGGACGTTGGTAACACACACGTTTGTCGGCGTAGGGTTTGCGTCCTCTCCACAGAAGGGAAAATAGCAAACGCTCGATCGCCTTTTTACGCCATCTATAAAGTGGAAGTACTGACAACCGGTAAATGATAATGAGAAAGACGTATGTACCACACGCCTCAGCGAAACCCTTTAAGGACAAATTCCTTCGACGCCAAATCTCGACCGACCCGCCGACCTTTGCCAGTACTTCTGATCGATTTTCTCCAACTGGAGGTCGGGCCCAAACCACACTCCAAGAATGCAGACAGGGCGCTCTGTCCGGGAGGGCAACACACTTCCAGACACTTAACCGCAAGCCGAACGACTTGTTCCGGTTAATATTAGCCCCTGTCACCTGTTCGTACAGTTCAAGCGCCTTCTGTACTACCTCGATGTCATTCCGGGAGGACACGAAAGTAGTAACGATATCTGCGTACGCGTAAACAATGGCTCGAGCACCACCTGATCTATGTCGGTTTCACGAACTAACATTCCATCCAGATAGCTAGCCCACGTTCACATCTCACCCTTGTGATCGAACCGATATCTATCGACGAGCACGAAATCCTCGATGAGATCGACCAAGCTACGATCACGTGCCTTCCCTCTAGCTCCCCACCCTCTATCCCCCACTAAGACGAGTCGCGTTGAGTTCACCAGGAAGGGCTCCAACCGCCGAAAAGACAAGACGCGCTCCTCCCGGTCACTTTGCGTTTAAACTGCAACCTGTCAAAACGCATTGCTTTTCACCGCAATATTGGCAATGATCAGCCGGCCCTCGGCACCGATATGGACAAGATGAACCCTCGCGTCCAGGGTAAGCTTAACCAGAAAATAAACTCCTCTGGACAGCCGATTCCCATATGCTGAATAGACGACAAAGTCGTTAGACAGCAGACAGGCCTCGGCCTTGCAAACAAAGTGAGCCTCTTGGATCGCGACGTTATCCACACCGAAGAGAAAAGAGTAAAGAGAAAAAAATTACTTCTGGTCACATACGGAGCGAAAATCTGTGGGAATAGGGACTCCGAGGGATTGTCCCAGACAACCAGTGCCAATATTGGACGTAATTCTTCCGTCCAGGACAATTCCGCCGACGTCAGTGGGGAAAGTTAGTTTTGCAGTCCTATATAACGAAGAGTCAAGGATAACAGGGACCCTCCCGGCACAAAAATTAGATAATTTTTCAAATAGTTTGTGCCCATCTTGTCTATCTTAACGTTAGGGGACGCCTCTATGGCTCCCTTGACAAGGTCCCAATTCTTTAAATTAACACCGGTATTTCTAATGAGAGTTAACACCCCGGGTGCCTCAGGAAAATTTACAGGATCTTCAGTTGACTTACCGTCAACCGAAGTAAGTTTGAAAAGGGGCCTTAGAAGAGCCTTTTTTGAGAACTAAGTTCCTTTTCCAGGGCCTGTGGTTCTACTTTGCAAACCTCTGAGTTTCTGAAGAGGTTTTTCCTTTTCTCTTTTTTCCCTTTTTAGGAGGAATTTTCTATATTGGAGGAAGGATGATTGATTTTGGGGGAGGTTGTTTCAGGTTGGGAAGAGGGTAATTCCATTTGGGAAGAAGGGGCCTCTGACTGGGAAGAGGGCACCTCTGGTGTGGAGGAGGGTGTGGCGAATGGAAACGACTCCTACCACGATAATTATCCTTTCCGGTGAAACGGGTGCGGACGGAGTCCTAGTACTGAGTCTGTCCTGCTCCCTCCTGCTGTGATCTGCAAAATACAATTTTCCCTACTTTGTAAAGCCATTCTCCTCCTCCTCATGACCCCTCTTCAGGAACGACGACCGTGGTGGAAGCATTTCCTCCACCTCCATCTCTGCATCCAGGCTTGGTAGCTGTTGTTGCTGCTCCTGTCGATGCTTCTGCCGTACTTCTTTCTGTGGTTTTTGTTGTTCTTCTTCTTTCTTTTCATTTTAGAAGGAGAAGCCGCATTCCTTCTTGGAGAGTTCTGTTTTGAAGGAGAAGAAAACCTCTTCTTCCCTTTCTTCACTATCTCCGTCCATCCAGCCTTTGTCGGGGAGTCTGACGTTTCCGTCAGCTCTACCGGTGCTTCTTTTGTTGCTCGTGTCACTTGAGATTCTTTTGTTTTTCCTTTTCCTTCTATCTGGCTTTCCTGCTTTCTTGAGGGGCACATTTTGGTTAGGTAGGCTACCGCTTCACAAAACCAACAATGCGCCCTACGGCCCTCTATAGGAACAAACAGCTTTCTTCCACCACATAGGAGGATGTCGAGCACCCGAAGAAAATTTGCCCTCTCTACAACGACATAAGCACTGACGCCCTGAGTAGAAACACCAGCCTTGCTGATTACTCTATTCACCTCCTCGACTGTGACAAACTGAGTCAAAAAGGGTCCCACATAGTTGCAGCTAATCTCCAATGGTAATCCGTGGATCATTCTGTGGGTGCGTCTTGTGTCCATATATTGGGTCTGCAATCGTATTCCATTTGTCTGCAGACACATTTCCGTTAGTTTTTTTAGCTTCTTCCTCTGTGCTCAGGCACGGGAACTCCTAGGTAGTAATCTCGGGTTAATACCCAGGCTTTTCAGGTTTTCCTGCATAATTTCCCTGCTGACGCCTACAAACGTTTGTGTTTTCGGATCTGAGATCAGCAGGGAAATTGTCCTTGTTGCTATCCCCTCTCCCACTTCGGGGATAATAATTAGCTCCTTTTCGTTAAAGTACTCTTTGTACTTTTCTTTCATTTGCATATAATAGTTAGAATCCCTCTTCATGGGGTCATTCTTTGAAACTGACGGTGAAGGAGTCACCGTCGGCACAACCGCCGAAGAAGTAGACGGCTGAAAAGACGAAGCCATAATTGGGCTTGCCACACCCTCACAACAAAAAAACCTTCAAAAACGTTAAGAAATAAAACAGACGAGCAACAAAGAGAAATAAAACAATGTTTAACAAAATGACGTACTTACAGGTAACGAAAATTCCAAGTGCAACTTTGTGTCAAGGAAATCCTCTCGACGAATACTCTCTACTGCCAACTGCAAATACTGTTCTCTGTATGGCAGGAGTATATGTACACACAGCTGAGTCCATTATCATATACAATGAGGAGATCCCACAACAATATATATATATATATATATATATATATATATATATATATAGATAGATAGATAGATAGATAGATAGATAGATAGATATGAAAGTAATGGAAAACATGTCGAGCTTTTGACAGGCATCTATTTTCAGGCATTACATTACATGGGACTTAAAGAAGGACCGCACAAAAAGGAAATGAATTCGCATATACTTCCATGTGTAGATGCGTAAGTTTCAACTTATAATAGAGAATGTTTTTCAAATTTACCCCAGTTCAAAGCCGGATCAATATTTACTGAACAAAAATAGAGACATATTTCTAGATAAATACGAATGTTGTGTAGGCTTTCAGTCTTGTATGTCTTTAGCTCGGAGTGCAAGACGCAAATAATTTCTTATTAAATATGTTTCAATGTCATATATATATGCTCTAATATCAAATTAGAAAGCTACTTTTATGAATATGAGGAATCTAAAAAAATAATACAACCTACACAGACATAATATATATATATATATATATATATATATATATATATATATATATATATATATCAAAAATCCGAAAAAAAACGGCTTGGAGATATATCTCAAAAAATTTATTTATCCGTCGAAATGGCTATCCGATGTAAGAAAATTAGAATTGTTTTATGTGATATATATATATATATATATATATATATATATATATATATATATATATATATGTCTATCTAACTGAGCAGGATTATGCAAACATCGAAGTTCTGTGACGAAACCGCAATGATGTCTTCACTAATTGAGACTGTTTTATTATTCTTTTGCCGATGAGTGGAACATTTATAGCAACATGTGACCTACTCGACTGCAGTGAGAAGTTTTAGCCATATCGATCTCTTAACGATAAAAAAAACCTGCTTGCCAAAATACATGTATATATACAGCCTTTGAGATTTTAAAAACAAATCACTCGACCGACGTTCGAGAGCGAGGGAAAATTTACTCGCCCCCAAATCATTTTACTCTACCGACTCCGTTTCCTTAAGAGTCGCCTCATGTCAACATAGCGTTAGTCGCTAATCATAGAGGAAAACAAAAATAAAATTGTAATTAAAATTTCGAACGTGCTAGAAAGGATTTAAAATTAAAAAAAAAAAAGAAAATTTTATTTTTCCTCTTAATTATAGCATAAACATTTTGATGATAAAACTTTGTTTTTCTTAAGTTAGAGCCCTTTTAACATCATGATATGTTTTTTTTTAAAGAAATTGAAGGTTATGAATTCAATACCGCATGAATTACTGGTGAATCAATTTGATGTGACTCCTGGGCAGCTCGAGTAACTCGTAGCGAATTCCGGTGCCCATATCTAATTTTAAATAAAACGTCTTGCAAAATGCTTACCTGTCATATCATTTCGCCTTTGGTCTTTAATTCAATGCCTACCGATATATATATATATATATATATATATATATATATATATGGAAGAATGGTATAAGAATGGTATACTTTGAAAAACAATAGCTACTCTGGCATGTACATATCGCTCATTCAGTAATAGATTAGAGCACTCTGGCTATTGGCCGGGTATAATGACAATATACACACTAAAAAGTCTTCCTTATTCTACAGAATGCCCATAGCCCAGAGGTAGAATCGCTGACTGACGCCTATTCGGTCGAGTTTCAATCCTGGGTTAAAAGCAATCGGAGTTTAACCGTACTGATGAGCTATGATACAGCGAAACAAATCTGTCTGCGGATGACTACAAATATATATATATATATATATATATATATATATATATGTGTGTGTGTGTGTGTTTGCGTCTGTGCGTCGGCCCGTCTGTGTGTCTGTATCATTGGGTATTTGTGTGTGCTTTTCGAGATAGAAATCTCGTATTATCTTATGTTGACTATCAGACAAAGTTGTTCCTTTGTTACATTAGATTTTGAGCCTCTGTTTTAATATATCTAACGTTTTCGTGGTTACCAATAAGGTAAATGGTAATCCGTTAAACATCGTCTTACATAAAATTAGATACGACTGTACAAATCATCGCCAATTGACCTTTGTTTATATTTCGTCAACCCACGAAATAAAAAGCATGAAATAAAATTTTACTCATGCGTGAAAAATCAGCTACTACTCATATATCGCTTGACGAATTCACTCACTCTTTCTCTTTCAAATACACACGAACGCCCAATATATGCATCGAGTTTTGTATTTCCTCTAAAATCAGAAGACATGGGTGGACTGCCAAGAGAATGTGGAATCCAAATTGGATGTCGCTAGCTCTCCGAAAGATAATCCCCCTGAAATCTTCTGGGATTTCACGTCATTTACCGTTTTAGAAACATTGAAGTGTTTTTCTTCCGCTTGTTCACGAAGAAATTCCTAGATACTTTCAAAGAAAACGTCCCAAAGAAAATATCAGAAAATGTCCCCAAGTAATGTACATCATGTCCGAACATTATTGAACACAATGTGACACAACTCCCCATTTCGAACGTGACTAGATTCGCAGGCGTGCTTGAATTACTTTTGTTTAATTGTTTCTCTGGTTTTGTCCTAGGGGCTGCTTGATAAATTATCTATCGCCGAGGAAAGTGTTATTGTTTAGAGTAGATTACGTGACAGATGGAATTTTTATCCTAAAAGAAGGAAAGAATTAAATCGAATCTGCGATTTTGAAAAAGTATATTTCGCTACTACAAATAGTCTGTCAGGTTGCCGTTAGCGTAACAAATAAATGAATCATTTCAGACAAACTAATTATTCACACAATTTGAGAAGAAAGATGAATGTGCATGGATGTCTGTTTTGGTAAACTGGCTTTTTGTAAACACTTACTGTTTTGCCTCAGAAAACCATACATGAGTTTTATATATCATCAGGAAGTATATGCTTATATTGTAATTAATAACAAATTTTGTCATTTTCAGTTTTCCATTTAAACATAACTCAGTTTTCACAACCAACACTGAAAATTCTTTTTAATTTATTTACATTGTTTGGAGTGTTGCCCTCATCTTTATTGCCGTCTTTATTACGTTTCAGCCGTTGTACATCCGGACTTTTTCAGGTGCTAGAAATTTCAAACTGAGCGCTTTATTTCGATCACTGGGGCATATCATTCTCATTCAATGGGTCACTAGTCTACTGCAGCAAGAAAGGGTAATCTACTGCGAGAAAATCTGCTTTATGAGCCATGTCTCGAAAGAGCCACCATTGCTTAAACGTGTATTATATATGTCTCTTAACTGACAGACTGAGATGTTAAATGCAATATAAATGAGTAACTTTTCTCCATAAATCATCTTCTGTCTTTGTTTTCTTATCTCTATTTTAGTCTCAAGATCACCTTGCATCCTCTTAGATTTAATGGTTTGCATAAGTTGAAATGGTTAAAAATATATGGCAGCAATACACCGATATAGAGTGTTTTGAATATATGGGCTGAAGTTCTAAAATAAACAACATTGAATGGTGCCGAAATTTTGCACCTCAAGAGATCTTTAGACGATTCTTCCTTTGGACTAATTTACCTGGAAAGATGAGAGTCTTGCATACAATTTAGATATCTATATCCTTAATGTCAACATCCACACACATATATTCATTTACGTGTGCATGTATAAGTATGTGTTCGTGTTTCCCAATACCCGGCAGACAGTAAACCTAAGTCGGTTTGTACACGATCAATATTCCAAACTTTAGATTAGGATAAAAATCCAAGTTAAAAAAAAATTATCCAAACAAAAACGAACTCGAAGAATTTGGGCACAGAAGCTTGCGGGATATTTTGTGGTTAATTCAACGAATAGATATTATCATTTCCTGAAAATATAGCACTTCATATTTCGTCATGTCATTTTTCCGTTTTTTCTTTCCATTTTTTGTCACTATATATTGGTGTTTTTTTTTGTTTTTTTTTTCACACTGTGCGGTTGTTCTCTTTTGCTCAACAAAACGATATTTACGCCTTAAATGACTTTTTATCTTATGCTGTTTTAAATTCATTACTTATGTGCCTTTTTTATTATCGTAATTCTGTTCAATTCGTTTGTCTCTTTTTTCCGTTTAGTCTTGTCTTTTCCTATTGTGAATTCCTATATCATTTCTTTCATTGAACATTTGGTCTCCGTTTTTACTCTTGCTTGTTATCTTATTACTGTCTCTTTTACTTTACAAATCAATTTACATATTGAGTCTTTCTTACTTCATTTATTTATTCTGCAGGCTTTTTCACAATTTCTTTACGCCTTCTCTTTAGAATATTTCTATTTATAACGTGTTTCATTGAAGATTTTTCACTATTTTTCTCCTGGAAATTATCGCTTGTTTCGTCTTTGTTTTATTGTTATATCTTTTCTTTCGACTTTTTTCTATTTCTTTTATATTTCTACAGTAATTTCTTTTTTTAATCTCTTAAGCATAGCAATTGTAGTCAAATTGAACATCTACTAGTAGTATTAGTAAAATGAATAACAATAGTAGTACGAGGAGACAACACATCCCCATCCTTGTTAACTTTTACCATTATTTTCTAAGAGGAATGACTTGAGACAAAGCGTCTACACGTTATTTTTCTTGGACTCTATAGTCTTTTTTTCAATAACTGCACTGCCTTTAGCGTCTACGTTGTTTGTATTGACTTTATTTCAGTTGCTTGTCCCAACAATTCTTTGAATGCAATGACAGTCATTGTCAGCTCTACACATATTCTCTTCACAACTGTCATTCGTTTATTTGATGAAAATTAAGCTATTGAAAATTATTTTTAATTTTGTTTTACAATCAATCTCTCTCGTTTCCTTCTTATACGTTTACGTCAATGGCATGATATGTTCTTTTCGTCAATTATTAATGCCCACGTATTTGATTGAATGATATTATACGTCTGCATTTTGAATAATTGAAATCATTTTTTCTTTTCTTTCTTTTTTCCATTGCTTCAATAACTTTTTGTTTGATGCAAATTTTCTCTGGATGAATTAAGATTGTCCACTTGTATATTTGATTATGAAAACACGTTTAGTTAGTCTGTTTTTTTCTATTTTTATTTTTTTTAATTTTTTTCAAGTTTTACATCAGTTTTAATTTGACAGATGTACATAGAGATTCAGCAAGCTTACTAAACACTTTAATAGTTTTAATTTAATCAAAGCTATTTACAGGAGTCAGCTTCGAGCTATGATAGAAATATTTATTATTCTATTTGTTTGTCCGCCGTTATGAGCGTCGTTATATCTATGATATAACATCAATATAGCACGGGTAGAACGAAATATCTGAAAGGAAAACGTATGAGAAACATGCTTTGTTCACAGAGATACAATTATATCGCTAAGCCATAAAGAAAACTTTTATACATATATACACGTTTGTATATATAAACATATGTGTTGTGGATTCCGGATGAAGAACCGCACAAAATAATGAACAAAAACAGATACTGAGTTAGAAAAGTAGGTTATATTGACCGGAACATACAAACATGAACGCAGGTTAGTAAATCCAGGAATACTATTAGTAAGAAATAACTATATACAAGTCTTGAATTAAGTCGTTGGAAATAGTTTATCCGCCTATATTATTTTAGCTGAGTAGAGCTCAGAGCTATTCTGACTTCTGATGCGGTAATTCTCTTGGTAACTTCGGTAACTCTCGGTAACTTATGTATCAGTTCCGGTACTTTCCAATAACTCACAGGGATCTCTACTATAACTTTCATATGCGGTTCTTTCTCTGGCAGGAGTATATGTATACTCAGTCGAGTCAATTATCATATACAAAGGGAAGATCCTACAACAATATATATATATAGATTGTGGAGAATATACTACATAGATTTACGCAGCAAAGCAGCTTAAAAAGAAAAACAAAAAAAAAGGGTCTTTCCTATAACATGCAGGTACTGCCGTGTCTGGAGAAGTCATTTGTAAAATATAAGACTTAATTGGGGCAAATTCATCAATGTCGCATATCTGCTTAAAATTTAATGACCCTTCAAAAAAAAAAAAAAAAAGAAAACTGGCAAAATGACGTTGTACGGTGTTAGCTATGCAGATTTAGCTTCTGATCGGGGCATAGGGAATCCAATTTAAAGAAGGAACCTTTCCGCTAAATCGCAATAAAGAAGTAAAATTTATATTACACTTTCGTCAATGTGTGAAGTGACGTCACTAAATAGATGTCATCTAACACACGTTATTTATTTTTCACTAAAGGATGATAAGCGTCATTTGCAACCGTATAACACTAATGATTTCATGTGGTTGGTGTCAACTCTTTTTTATGCATTTTCCTTCTTTCCATTCTTCAACTTTCATTACTAAGCGCAGAGATACGCACTATTATCAATTTTATATTGCGTAAATTATTCCGATATTTTCAGAGGTTGAGGTATATCAGTTATCGTTCAATATTATTCAATGGTCACTAAAAAAGAAAATAAACATCAAATTGTTGAATTTATTTCGCTTTCATATAACAAGAAATCATGTCAGTTGTCCAGAATGAAGTGAATATTTTATACCAGGTCTTCTGAATATTTATGATTTGATACCCTAAAACAGGCTGTCCTGGGTATGACGGTAAACTGCATCAGGTAGCAAGGGGTCTGATTGGGAAGTTGTAAAGATCATGGAACCATTCCAAATTGCTTTTGTTCCCAGGTCCAGTTTGACCCGGAGTGGTAGTAGCTGGTAGTGTCCCAGCTATGGGCAAATACTTAACCTCCAAACTGGGGCTAAAACACTATAAAAATAAAAAATAGACTTTTATAGAAAAATATACATTTTTGAAAAAAAAATGACATAATTTTACCAGAAATATATTTTGACTACAAAACTAGAAGACAAATGTCGAAAATAAAAAATAAAATAAAAATTTTCATCAAAAGCTGACTAGATCAATCTTCTCACGATAACAAAACATTTAAAAATACCTTAAATCCCCAGCTTTTTGGCATTAAATAAACCACAGAGATTGATATGCTGTTAAACAAAACTCAAACTCCAAGACAGGCTGGTTTTGCATATAGGCTTGTTTTCTATCTCCAAATTCGTATCGTTTTAATAATTACAGATGCATCATCATTCCTACAGTATCACACACGCACACATACACTCTCGTATATATATATATATATATATATAGAGAGAGAGAGAGAGAGAGAGAGGCACAATGCCATAATGGATAGCAGGTCGGTTTGTGGAATTGAAAAACCATGCTCGAATTCGAGTACGTTACATTCACTTAATATCGGTAAATGTAGATATATAGTGCCTCTACTACATTAATGGCTTACGGGTTACGGGATATATATATATATATATATATATATATATATATATATATATATATATATACATACAACAAGTAATATATTGTAGAAATCTCGAGGAATTTAAATAAAACATTACAGTATCACATAGTTTGTCAAAAAACATTAGGCAAATCGCATTATTTACTCACCTCAATGAATTTTACCATAATTCTCATTGAAGATTGGTAACTTAATTACAAGAGAACGCAATCTACGAAAGTGTATAGAAATTACTTTGATTGCTAGATCATTTACTGTAATTTTGTGTCCAGGTTATCAGAACAGTTCAAGTTTCTTTTCAAATCTTTTAGTATAACAATGTGGCGTACCTAACGACAATACTTATTTATATTTAATGATAAAATCATAAGCAAAAAGAAACTAAATGCAATTACCAAGACTATATTCCCAACAGTTTCTAACAAAAACAATTAATTTAAAAGTTTAAAATTCCATCGTCACCCCACTCTTTGTACGCATGAATGTAAGCGCCTTTTAGTCCGAGAAAGACTGAAACGACGATACGCCTCACAACATGAAAGTTTTTTCTAGTTTGATATCATTTCTAATAAAACTCTTCTGGTATATGAAAATGCATATATCAGCTTTTTCGCATATATATATATATATATATATATATATATATATATATATATATATATATATATATATACTTTTTAAGGCATGGGCTGTCAATAATCTTTTTAATGAGTCTATCGGGACCTTTTCCCAATTAATCCAAGTGATCCAAATACAATTAGAATTATTGATGTCCTCATGTGCAACATTTTCAGATTTCCACTTGAAGATCCTTGAATTTTAATAAATTTTTCAAGACTTCAGTGATGAATTACAATTTGAAGGAAATACCTTGTCAATAAAAAAAAAATCTTTTTTTACGGTGAATGATAATGATGTATAGGTGATAAGTTTTGATTATTTTATCTGTATTCATTGTAAATTGTTACATGTCCTATGTATTTAATCTATGCTTTTTGTACACTCTAAAACTTCGTCGTTGCTCACATTCTAGTCTATAGTATCCCCAGCATCCTTCTGCAGAACTACATTTCTTTTGCTTCAAGTCTTACTATCATCTTTCATGAGATTGTCAGCATTTGTTGCTATACAGAAGTACTTACATACTGATCCAGTATTGTTTTCTTTGTTAGTAAGGACATTTTTCTTTCTCTCAATAATCTACTGAGCTTTTGAATGCATCCTTGTCTATGAAAAAGTTCTTCAGATTTCATTGGTCGCATTTTACGCTCTCTGTTAGAAAATTCCCTAGTATTGTAAATTCTGCACCTAGTATCTCCAGCCTGTAGTTGGCATTTCAGGTTCCACTTTTTACTGAAGAACAAGCATTCATTTTTTGTAGTTTATATGTAGTGTTGGATGTGCGTTGTGGTGCAGTAGTTTCGATTCAGAACCACAAATCGTTGAACCGAGTTCGAATTCCAGTTGAATTAGTTGCATTCACTTACGCACAAATACCTATGGGAAAGGAAATAATCCGTCTCTTCTCTCCGGTTATGGGTTAAATAAAAGGACATATTGGGTTTTATAGCTTTGGCTGGCAACCAGTCTACCGCAGAAAGCAATGGCAACCTACTGCGAAATAATCTTCTTCCCTGTCAGTCATGTCTCTTTCGGTACATGATCACCCAAAGTGTGTATAACGTATGGCACTGATGTAGTCTTGTCGTTCACTAACTTCTGTTTGAGGTCTTGTAGTTTAACTTACAATAAAAATTATATATAAAGTTTATGCAAATTGAGAAGTAGCAGAGTTAGGGTCTCATATCTTAGATTCGGTGTGCGAACCAACAAGCCCCTTACACCGGACATATTCTACTGAAACAGTGACCACTACTATATGACATGTTTCTTCTTTTAGTTTGCTTTAAATGAATGCTGTTCTTCAGTGGAACAATTGGTCAGTTTGGGTTGCAAATATTAATAGGAAATCATTTGTACTCTCTATGGCATCTCTGGCAGACGCCGGACTGTTTACCTCTTTCTCCATGCACAAAATATAATCATTTACATAATTCAAAGTAGCTTAGCTATTATGACAGGCCTTTTTAATAATGGGTATGAGAAAACGATTGTATACAGCTATTAGTTCAGTTTTGGTGCTATGTATAACATTCATAAGCTTTTCTGGAGCTCATCAAGTTATTTCCAAATGACTCAGACATTTTAGGCTAATATTTTCCTTTGGCACCAAATTGCGTAAAGCAAAAATAAAATTAAATGTATTCTTTGAAATTAAGCTTGATCTGATCATTCATCAATACATCAGTCATGGCCGGCTTCATCTTGCCACTGTATAAATTTCGTTCTTAACAGGAATTTTCACCATCCTTTCAATATATATATATATATATTATTATTATTATTATTATTATTGAGTCTCCCGTCGATTTCGACGTATGAGTATCTGACTCAGACTGTCACACAAAGAATTGTTCAGAGTAGTGAAGGCTTGTGTAGCACAGTCCATATTTTTGGAACTACTGATAACAAACAATTGGTGCAGAAGATCGCCATCGATCTAATGAACAGCAGACCTCAGTTATTTAACCCATAACTGGAGGAAATAGACGGATTAATACCTTTCCCAAGGGTTCCAGTGCGCAAGTGAATGCAGATTGTTCGACTGAAATTGGAATTCGACTCACCGATTTCCCTTTCCAAGCCAACATACACCGCATCACAACGCATATCCATCCACATATATACATATATATATATATATATATATATATATATATATATATATGGTGGGGATTCCGTTGTCCGAGTCTCTTTTCTTTAATCCACTCTGCTTTGTTTTAATTCCAGTCGAGTTCATTACATTCATTTACTGGCAGTAGTGCTTATTCTTGTAATCATTCTCAGTGAATTTACATTCTTAATTATGTTTCACTGACTCATTATATACTTTCAAGCTTACTTAATATTTTTAGCATCTTTGTCTGTACATATGTTTGTAATCTTATCAACCCCCAGCTAGGAGGAACCACTACTTGTGTGCAAGGGATTACAGTGAGAGAAAATAGAACAATGTACAGGGGATGTCGAAGAAAGGATAAGCGATAGATTTGAATCAAGTTGATAGAAAATGGAAATTAACGTTGCATTCAAACTTTTGGAGATTGTACCTAGCAGGGAAGCAAACAAACGGTAGGGCTTCCACAAACGCGAAGTGCAAGAAAACAAACTATTAGAATAGAAGAGGCGGTTACATTTAACTATTTCGTTAGTAGCAGAGTGGGACTTTGATGCACGAGCAAATCCATGTAGAAGGAGAACCACTGAAATAAACTCGGCAAAGCAGGTACTATGTGTATATTTTTAGTAAAGACAGAGAGAAGTTATCTCACTTGTTTTTTGACGCAAATATTGACCACTATTGGTAGCAATACATTATCTCGATTAAGGACCCCTCGTTGTACAATTTAGGGGAAACATTTGTAGGAAAACCTCACGTGTTTTATGACGCAATTATTGGCCATTATTGGTAGCAATAAATTATCTCAGTTAAGGATCCCATCCCTCGATGTACGATTTAGGAGAAACATTTTTAGGTAAATCTCACGTGTTTTATGAAGCAATTTTCGGCCACTATTGATAGCAATACATTATCTCCATTAAAGATCACTCGATGTACGATTTAGGGGAAAAATTTTTAGGGAAACCTCAGGTATGTTATGAAGCAATTTTCGGCCACTATTGATAGCAATACCTTATCTCGATTAAGGTTCCCTCGATGTACGATTTAGGGGAAACATTTTTAGGGAAATCTCACGTGTTTTATGACTTAATTTTCGGCCACTATTGATAGCGATACATTATTTCGATTTAGGATCACTCTATGTACGATTTCAGGGAAAGTTTTTAAGCTGCTTCTTGTAGCCTTAGTCTTCCTTGTTTCCTGTTTTCGCGTGTAGCTACTCAATAAATTCGAACAACTCTGGCTATTGTGTTGCGGAGGATCTATAAATGTTTAGCATTATATTCGCATCTTTCATCAGCGCTTTTGTTTTGGATCGTCGAACGTCTTTCTGCTTATTTTTGTATTTCCTCAATTCACACCTCTAATTCACTAGCATGTAAACAAATACTCAGAGCCTCTGTTTACGTGATCGAAACGAACATGTTTGCACTTTTCCCGCTCTTTGTTGTGCGGCCATTTTTATATCCATTTTTCGAACATTTTTTTCATCCATTTAGATTTTCCATTTCTTCATCCCAGACGCGGCATTTATTATTTTCTGTTTTGTGCATTTTTTTTTTCGCTTTCATTCAATTATGATTTGTTTTCTGTTCTACCGGGAGCTATTGTTAGGGAATTCCATTATAATATTTTATGAGATTTCTGTATAGCGATATCAAAGATAGTTCGCCTTCTAGTCTCTGTCAGAGTTTTAATTTTGCTCTGCGAGAAGGCTTTAATGTTTCATTTTGTCTTTTGTTAATGGGAGATTTTTGTGTGGTTACTCGCTACTCCTAATTTGTTTTCAGTTTTCTCTCAATCGTTGTCTGCTGTTCGAAGAAGTTTTGTTAAAATATCATCGGTTTATGTTTTTAATCCTAATTTTGTTCTCTCTCTTCTGTTTTATCCTTCTGTTTTGCATAGACCTGTGAATTATCATTACTCTCAAAAGGAATTCTACTTTTGTCAATGTTACTAAGGTTACTTAATAATTTATACTACTTTTCCCCATAAATCTTATCAAGATTCTTAAGTTTTTGTTCCTCTTTTTATTTTTGCCAATATTACTTTTAGAGTTTAAAGTGTAACAGATTGTGTTCAAGTTTTCACTAGTACAATCAAGTCATATTAACAGATCAGATTTGGTTTTCAACCACTCTAAAAGAAGAGAAGCCTATGAATTCAAAGCAGACTGTAGAGCCCCGTCAAGCTAAATACCCAAGACATTTGTGGTGACCCTACAACTCTAATTGTTTTTAAGGGTTCATGGCATAACTGTTTCCAAGATTTTCTGATTTGGGAGTTCTTGATAGTTATGTGCATAGGATGTGTATTGTGGCGCAGTGGATATCGGCTAAGAACGATAAATCGGGGAACCAAGTTCGAATTCCACCTGAATTCATTGCCTTCACTTACGCGCAAATACCCTTGGGAAAGGTATTAAACCGTCTCTTCCCTCCAGTTATGGGTTAAATAATAGGACAGATTGGGTTCTATAGCCTTGGTCGGCAACCAGTCTACCGCAGAAAGCAGTGGCAACCTACTGCGGGATAATCTTCTGCCCAGTCAGTCATGTCTCATTCGAGATATGATCGCCCAAGCGTGTATCGCGCATGGCACTTAACTGACTGACTGATAGTTATTGAAATGCGTCGTGTCTCTTTGAATTAATTACCAATTAGTCAACATCTTTCTCTATATATTTGGGGATCAGCATAGCTTCGTGTAATGGGAACTGTTTCATATTTAACTAATCTTGATTCATGTTTTAGAGCGGTTTCATTTTTAATATTAGTGTAGTTACGATAATAATCTCTATAATTCACACCTTATGATTTTCTCGGGCAAGGTTCTTATATTTTACGTCCGTTCTTCTAGAATGAGAAATTAAGTTATTTTCTCATCTAGCCCGAATGTTAAAATCTATCAAGAACTTATTCATAATATAAACAATGTTATGAAATCTTTTTATTTTTTAAATTAACCGTTTTGTATTTTCGTTAAATACAAACCTCTTATTTATAATCACTACAATTTAACTTGGCTCTTTGTTATTTTTTTAATTATTTACAGTTTAAATTTTACTCATATTTTACACTTTGAAACGTCTATCAATTATCGCGTATTTTTACGATATTTACTCACCCCGTTTTCGATTTACTTCATTCATGTTTATAATGCAAGAGAATATTATTGGTTCGCTAATAGTTTTTATCTGGAATAATTGCTCTTTGGTTTGAATTATATGATCCAAATTAAAATTATTCGTGAACATCTGCATATTTATATTGTACCTTTTATTTATAGATAAACATCCAGCTGAACATTCGAAATATGAACAGGAAAAAAGATAAATGAAAAATAATGCTGATAACCTCTCAGAAAATAAGTTTTTTTTATTAAAGTTAGATGCCGTATTATTCAGGCTGTGATAATTTCACTGTCCTGTGCAACTAAAAGATCTATAATTATATAAAATATAAAAATGATTAATAATTGATGATATTATGAAATAGACATATTACACAAATATCCGATGAAAGCTATTTTCTAGATGGCTATTTAAAATTTACTTGTTTGTTGATCTATGTGTAATAATATGATAAAAAAGTTGAAGCATAAACAACAGTATTTTCTCCTACGGTCTGTTTATTATTTTTATGATCATCATAAAATAAATAGTTAAATGGGGGTTCTTAATATCTCAGGGCTATGTTCGTGATTTTGCTTTTATTTTTATCTATATATTTTTGGTTCGGAAGTAAGTTAGGGTATATATAAATAAGATGAAATAAGTATAAGAACAGTAAAAATGGTTGAGATGAAATCGGCGTTGCGCTGTATTGGAACGACCAAAAGGCAAAATTCATTTGTCGTATTGCAAGGCACGTTCAAATGCTGTCTATGAGAAGTGGAAACAGAGATCCTGTTCCCTCTCACATTGGAGTAATAAAATTTCTCAGGCGGCTAAAAACGCCTTCCGGCTCCTTTGTTAATTGCAACATGGGAAATTGAATTTTTTTTATATTAATATTCATTAGTATTTTTTATTTTATCAATAATATTTCATTTTTTTCACAACAGTCTCGCTGACAATGCCAAAAGTTGAAGGTTTAGCTTTATAATTTCTGAAAAATATATGATTCAATTATATCTTACTAATTATCTTTCATTTTGTCTTTGTTATTTTCATCCATGGAAATATTTTCACCTCCCTTATATTTCCATGGATGAAAATCTGAAAAACTAAAGATGAGATCTGAAAACTAAATCTGATTTATCTATTTGACCTCAAACAATGATACTGCTAGTGAAGTAACTGTACAGTATGTCCTTAATGTCTGAACATATAGGAAATTCCATTATATATATATATATATATATATATATATATATATATATACATATATATATTACCTCCACAGATTAAACACGGTTTTGTCGAAAGAAGTAAGAACAGAATTCTTTAGTCTGGGATATATTAAATAAGAACGTGTACACAAATATAGCACCCTTAATTTAAAGTATAAAGATTGAATGTGCTAAAATTAAAGGAGACGTGAAGCTATTACATCAAGTACAGGTGGATCATTTAAAATGCATCAAACTTTGCATCACATATGAAGGAAAACATATTAAAGATGTTATTTGTTAATATTCCAGTTTAGGAAAATATTTCTTACAGCTTGATTTCTTGAAAATATGTTTTTTACCTATGTGTTCAGATTGTAGGAACACCCTCTATGAATTGCTTGAAATTATTACTCTTAATTTTCGAAAAGTATGAGTTCAACTTCTATTTTAACCGAAATATTAGGTTGAAAATGTTTTATATAAATCTATGATACGGACTTCAATTCTCTCCACAGGATTGCCCCACCGTACAATGTATGGTTAAAGGTTTGCTTAGTTAATTTGATGGTAGATTCATTTGCTAACATAATAATTGTGTGTTTAATCCAAGTGCCGCACTGTGCGTAAGTCCAACCAATTCAAGCAATGACTTAGGTATAAAATAGGAACTAGAAGTGACATGTTTAGTAATAGTCAGTTGAATGAAGTACATTTAGTTAGAAAATCTCGGAAGGTTACCCGATCGAAAACCTGCTGATGAAGGCTGGTGGGCATAATGACCGAAGTGTTGCAATATTAAATAATTCATAATGAAAATTTCCGTATATAACTATTGCAAATTAGGATATATCACTAAGAAGAATTGTGTAAGAGGATTTATGGTTAAAACCATACAAGTTTAAATAATAACAGCTCTTCTTAAGTACCTACTCGTATTACCAACTTAGTAAAGGGTAGAACATTTAGATGGATGAGTGGTTTGTCATTCATCAACTACTAAATTATAGAGTCACGCCATCTACCAATGAAATATTCCCGAAATTTTCAGAACATATTGAAACCAAATAGTGTCATGATTTGGGCTGTTGTTTCTTCTGAAGGTTCAAAATTGAAGAATGGGGCAAAGTGAACAGCAAATACTGGAGAGATTTTTGCCCTTGGTTTCAGTCGTAGGGAGAGTCACTAAGAAATCACGGTGAAGACTGAGTCCGGTAGAAACGGCCTATTTGATGCAGAACTAGTGCAAGGGAAATCCATTAAAAAAATCAATTAGCTTCCCTTTAAGCCTTGACATTAATCCAGTGGACTTTACAATATGACCTATACCGAGGAGCAATGTTTCACGTTTCTCATGCTCAAGTGTGTGGGAGATGAAAAAACATCTTCTAATGAAGTTACAACATGAAAAGAAATTAGGGGTTGATACGAAAGCAAAGTGTTCCCATTTTATACTGTAAATTGTTGGATGACTCCGTCAGTAGGTATCGAATATGATGCGTCCTCTTGTCATGTGTTAATGCTCCAGATAATAGTCAACTGACACAGAGACGCGCTTTCTGTCTTTCTCTTTTTGCCTTAGCTAACAACTGTATTGTGTCCTGCCCGAAAATTGGTTGTTTTCCACAGCCCGCGGCAAAATCTGTTGCCGCTAGAGGATTCATTTTCCTTGAGCTCTGTTAATGTTCAGAGCATTCATACTACTCTTTTAGAAATCTTTCTATCGTAGCCGCCAACATATATGTCAGAAGCAACACTGCCGTCAAGGATGTTTTGGAGAATACAGCCATCTTCCATGGTGGATATGGCCAAGCCAGTCTTCTCAAAGAAATATTAAGGAAACCAGCGTGTGAGCACGTGTGTGTTGGGTAATTTAGCGTTTCACTTGATACCGAGAATGCAGTCGTGTGAAACAGTCCAACTTTCCTTCTTCACTGGTGTATGTTGCCCCGTATTCACTGTCAAACAACACAGTGCTGATGATATAGAAAAGGTATCAAAACTTTCAAAATTAAAATTGTATATTAGAGTCTTGTTAGCGCACATCCAAAATCTCAGATGCGTGCTTTTGATTAGAATATCCAAAAGTAGACATGATGTTTCCCTAAAACAACAGATAGAAACAAACAATATCAATTTCATTCAGATCAGCAAAATTATGTAGCCTAGTTATATGTGAATCGCTGTTGAACTTTCACCTGAAAATGGTATGACCTCAAATGATAGACATCATGACCATATTATCCCGCAACGATATAAACGAGACTATTCCCTATGAAGACATGACATTCGAAACCTTTGATATAAAAACAGCGTTAAGAAGGCTGTGAGCTTACTACCATCCTCTTAAGAAAACTTTAGCATACACTGCCTGTTGATGAGTGTTACTGCTGACACTGCATGTTGCACATAATGACAAGTCCAAAATGTTAATACTTTAGGGGATTAAATCTTTGGGTCATGAATTTTGTGACATAATATCTGTGTTTCGAACCCCTGGAACGGTCATTATGCGCTTGCCACAGAAGGAAAAGGTAAAAAATAACTGACCAGTACAAAAATATACGAACTATACATGATAACCCAAGATATTGACAGCGAAAAAAGGAACAATCAACCACTGTACATTAAATAAAGTGTTGAGTTCAGAATTCCCGGTAGGTTACCTTTATCTACATAAACCTGTTGATTGTCCGAAACGTTGTGATAACAAATAAAAAAATGAGGATAACAATCCTGATGTAAAACGTGTAAATATTGAAAAACCTCGTAGCAGAAATACCGATACAAATTAGCGTGGCAACATTCATTAATAAAACCTAAATATTTTTTTTTAGACTTGTGATAAAATGAAAAATGTATGAACGCATAATTTGTGCCTAACAAATACTAGCAAAATTATATTAGTAGTCGTTGAAGATATTTACTAACGTAACTTATATGGGGAACGAAAGCTAAAAGTATACAGTACCCAGCAACACCACAGCGAAATTTTCCTGCCAGCCATCAGCATGGATGATACAAGCAAACTTGAGAGCAAAACAGTGCGCTAACTTAACCTCATTTTACAACCTACCAGAAATGTAAATATTTTAAAGGATCTGTAATTGCATCTGTCTATGGCTATATCGTGTTGAATAGACCGGTTTCCCTCCAATCACCGAAGTTAAGCAATATCGAGTATGGTCAGTACTTAAACGGGTGACCATTTGGGAATACCAGGTGCTGTAAACGTAAGGACAAAGAATGGTCTACCGATCCTCCAGGTTTGGGAGTTGGGTGCAGGGCTAACAACCCTGCCCCGTAAAAAACAGTTTGTTATAGCAAAAAAAGGTTGCTGCCCTATGTATCATCTGGGTGTGATGGATAAATGGTGATAATTGCATCTACTGCTTGAAAGGTTGCGTCTCTGTGTTTGGCCAGAATGTTTTTCTCGTAAAAAATTTTGAATATACCATTCGTCCGTCCATTAAATACTATTTCAATATCTGGGTAGCTGCTTCTGCTATTACTCTCAAAGTTCTCAACAAAATCCAAAGAAGGATCTGCAACGTTATCGGTTTCCTTTCTTACACTTCCAGCCAACGGAACTCTCTTCCCTTTACTTGCTTTCCGGATAGCGACAGTTTCCAAAAATTTAAATGTAACGTCAATTGCTATCTTCTATCTTCTTGAATCCCGTTCATCTTTTATAGTTTCTTATATACACCTTGAATCCAGTCGCTCCCCTCACTGAGATCCTCTGTGAACTTGTAACTGCCCCGACTTGCTCGGGGTGAAATGAATCGAAAAAAAAATTATTATTTGTTATTGATCTAATAAGACAACACAAAATAATCTACCTTACTAAACAGGTTATTTCTAAGTCATTTACTAGTAAAATTATTATAATTATAATAACTGACCTTAATAAAATTAACTTTTTAATGTACAAGTTCAAAAGATAATTCTACAACCAGCATTGATACAACTATATGTGTAAAAGATAGCCTGTGTTACTTTCTACCTATTTTGTCATGCTTTTAGGCCTGAATGATTTGTTATGTGATAGAACCAACGTTAATAATTACCATTATTTGTGTCTTTCCCCCGTGAGAATTTAATGACCATTATGACAATTTAATTATAGACTTAAATGTACTGCATTTTTTCAGAATTCTTGCACTACTAAAGACTACCATTGTCTGCATCTTTCCAAAGATGTGACTTTTGTGTGTGTGTGAAGCTATTTGCAAGGAAGACTGGCATCATTTTCTTTTCACCAATGATTACAATTCATAGTTATTGTATTCGTGGTTTTCATGAATGGCGGAGAAGCAAAATCATAAAGAAATAAAAATGTAATTTCGGCATAAGCTATCGTTTCGTTATATTCATATGTAATATATTTTGTTTTCGTCTAAATTGTTGCTTTTCTTTTTTATCGTTTCATTCTTGAAATTCTTTATTCTACTTTTTCTTTATTCATATTTGATTTTTGCCTGATTTTTATTTTTAATATCATTTTTTGTTGTTGCTTCAGTTCGTTTCTTTTTGTTCTTTGATTGTTTTTTTCCCAGCAACCCATCAACATTTTTACAGTTTTCTTCCGTCTCTCAATATAGCTTTAATTTTTTGTAACTTTCTTCTTTCACTGCACAGACAGTGTAATGATATCAATTTGAATGTCACATAGATATTCCATCAAATTTCCTGAATCGAACGTCTCACCTCAGTTCTTTTTTCGTTTTTATCTGTTTTTTTAACTTTTTCTCCTTTTTGTTTTCTTCAAATCTTTCCTTTCGTTATGCGTCTTCAACTTTGACGATTCGAATTATCGTAGGTTTCGACAGAAAATTAAAATCACGTAGACACATATTCAAGATACTTACAAATGTACTTATCCAGGCGTCCATATATAAGCAGACGTTTTATGAGCAACTTGTGGATAATATAAACTTCAAATATGAGACAGAAAAACTGTTATGAATATTGCGACGTTATAGAATGACAGTGTTATGAAATCAAAGCAGCATTTAAATTATTACTACTTTTTACAAAGAAAAGACGACAGCCATATGTTACTGATAGTAGGTTAATCATAATAAAAATTACTAGAATAATATCTTTTGCAAAACCATAGACTTGAGAAAAAATAGAGATTCAAGTGGATAAAATCGAATAAGAGGAGAATTTGGTAGACAAAAGAAATGAAAGATGAACAACAACAACAAAAAATAATAACATGAGGAATCAAAAGAAAAAAAGAAAAATTGAAGGAAATGAAAAAAGAACAACAACGTGAACAATTATGCTTTGTTTCGCTATAATTTGGTTCGAATTGATTTTTCTTCAGAATTACTTGTGTTACATATTCTTGTGTATCATAGGCACCCCTCGTACATCACAGAAGTATTCCTGAATATATATTTATATTGATATTCTGCATAACTTCGAACAAAAGTCTAAGAAGACAATTGCTCCTATCGATACTTTTTTTTAATCATTTCACCCCGAGCAAGGCGGAAATGCCACTGATGTGCATGGAGCTACATAACCGTAAAAAGATTAATTAGAAAAGAGTGAGGAGTACAAACTAGTTAGAAAGGAGCAACAGAAAGCTGAGAAAGCAGGTGCAATGACAGATACATAGGTGGAGAGAAAGAGAAGGTTATACGGGGGTGGGGAGAGAGCTAGAGTCCAGTGGTTAGTAGATAAGTATTGACTTTGCATTTAAATTTCTGGAGGTTGTAGCTATCAGGAAAGCAAGAATACGGGAGTGAGTTCCACAGGCGGGAAGTTCGAGCGAAGAAGCTGCAAGAGTAGAATTGTCGTCTGCATTTGGCTAACCTGACTGTGAATGGGTGTGACCCAGTTGCCAGTCTGGTTGCACGAGTAAACATCTGTTGAGGAGGCACCAGTTACTTAAGTTCGTCCGAGCAGAAGCCATGAAAGTATTTATAGAACAGACAAAGGGAGGCCACATTTCTGCCTTGCTCGGGGTGAAATGATTAAAAAAAAGTATCGATAGAAGCAATTTTCTTCGTAAACTTTTGTTTATATGGACGCCTGGATAGGTACATTTGTAAGTATCTTGAATATGTGTCTACGTGATTTTAATTTTCTGTCGAAACCTACGATAATTCGAATCGGATGGTTGACTTGTATATATGCAGGATGGATTCAGGCTGAAAAAACATCCTAGATCGACAAGAGCGATAAAAGTTAGTGGGCTTAGTAAATCCGTTTTCTTCAAATGACCTTTGAAGAAGGTTTTATTAGCTAGCGTTTAGTTCTTGGAAAATAAATCCCGACAGTTACTTGATAAGGAAACTGTAAATGTTACCATTGGAATGTCTTCTCCGAGGAACAAAATAAAATCGAAATTATTGCGTTCATTTCTTCGGAGATATGGTACATATTTGCCGATAAATTATAGATTTTCCATTAATCCTATAAAAATATTCTCTTTTTTACTAAGATATTTGTAGGCTCATTCTTGAGGAAATATAAGAAACAGATTATCGGTGATATCGCCCGGTTCACACTCCATCCACGTCTATTGAACAGGTGAAGAGGCTCATCCCTTGTTCCCTGTTTAGGATGTGGTTTCCGGCTTTCTCTTCTCCAATCTTTTCACTCTTACGTAGCCCCCTGCGCATCAGTGGCGTTACCACCTTGCTCCAGGTAATATGATTAAAAAAAAAAGTGTAAGCTAATAACACATTCCTTGCCACCCTTGATTACTTTTCAACGGAGAATGTTACAAAATACAATTCTATAACTTAGGCATATGTATACGTATGGTTTTCTTTCAGGAAGAAATATAATAAACACATTAAATCTATATATATATATATATATATAAAACAATCTGTGAATCTGTGTGTGACTGTTCCCTATGCACGCCTACATTTTTTAAGCTACGCCATTCAAACTTTCTAGGGACACATATCTACAGGGAAGCCAGGTCGACACATACTTTTTGAGTTTAAGTTCAGTAATTTTCCATTTCGCACTTTTTGGCCAATGGAACAGATTGTTTACATTTGCTCCGTAAAACATCTAAGATCTAAGATGATTACTAAATTACGTCACAGAAATCAAATCAAACGTATCAAATGCGACTAAAATTGAGCCTTTATATTTAATTTTTATTCCGAAGTTTTAAAAATTCCTTTGGTCAACAAAAAATGTAAATATTTTTCCCTGTAATTTTGAAACAAAAGAAATATAAAAAAAATGTTTTTTCAAACAAAAACCAAATATGTAAAAAATAAGGTGGCATCTTCTACTACTACTAAAATGTTTTGAGTTGCACGGACAACGCCGGGCTATGATGCTAGTCTAGTATAAACCTGGCCACTATAGAATATTTATGTTTCTCTTCCTTAAGCATAATCCTGGACATGACGGTAAACTGCATCCAGTAGCAAGGCTTGTGCGTAGCATGGAGCCACCTCTTAAATGCTGTTGTGCCCAGGTCTACTCTGACCTGGAGTGGTAGCACCTGTTAGAGTCCGAGCTAT
This sequence comes from Ascarosepion bandense, assembly GCA_037127315.1. Lineage (NCBI taxonomy): Eukaryota > Metazoa > Mollusca > Cephalopoda > Sepiida > Sepiidae > Ascarosepion > Ascarosepion bandense. The sequence goes on along the minus strand of JBBBDQ010000409.1, from coordinate 1,607,367 downwards.
GGACTAAGGGTTAACCCCCAAACTAGTGTCAAGACAATGTGAAAGCATAAAAACACACTTTTATAGAAATATATACATAACAAATAGACTTATATAGAAAAATATAAAGTTTTGAAGAAAAGATATTACCAACAATATATTTTAGAAAAAAAAAGAATTATTACCATAACAGATAAAGAAATAAAATTATTCTCAGTAAAACATTTTTGAATACAAAACTAGAAGACCTTTTCAGTTTTCTAAAATAAAAAGAATAAAAACAAAAATTTAAAAAAAATCTTAATCAACCTTTTCACTATAACCAAACATTCACAAAATACTTTACAATACCACCTTTTTGGCATTAAATAACCCACAGAGATTGATATAACGTTAAACAAAACACTCTCACTTCACCAAGCTTCTATAGAAATTCGGATATTATTTGTTTATATTTCTGAGATGAGATAGTAATTACACTATTTTTATTATTCGGACAATTATCATAATCTTGTTGGCTATTTGTACGACGTTTAGGCTGTTGTACACCAGCCTTCGGATTGGAATCAGATATATATCGGCAGGATGAAGGTTAAGCAATGGTAATTTTACTATCACCATCATCAACAAAGTAAACATGGAAAACATTAAAGACGTGGCATTAGAATCCACAGATCTAGAGCCATCACTATGGCAGAGATACGTTGATGAAAACCTTAATACTCTTGCCACATCAGGAGGATGTCCAGACGGTACTGCACCATGTGAACTCAATAAGATCATCCATACAGTTCACTATTGAAAAAGAGAGTGACAACAAACTGGCAATCTTGGATGTGCTAATAACTTGAACAGAGGGGTTTCAAGATATATGTATACTGAAAGCCAACATTAACCAGACAATACCTCAACTTCAGATAAAGATAGGGATCGTCCGCAGTCTGCAACTTCGAGCAAAAGTCATAAGCAGCGAACCAGAGACATATAAACAGGAAATGGTCAACATAAGCAGTACCCTACGATGTAACAATTATCCAGAATACATGACAACAACTCTAAAGAACATGAAAGGAAGGTTGCATTAGGATACCAACTCACAGAAAACAACGTTAGTCTGTCTACCCTATATAAACGCGTTATCGAAGAAAATACAAAGAATCTGTGGTTCATATAACATTTGGACGATCAGCTGCGGAAGTGGTTCTACACTTCGCAGGTACCTCTTCCGAGTAAGACCCTCAACAGAGAACATGACTAAGGACTGTGTGTACGCAATACCTTGTAGTTGTGGAAGGAAATATAAAGAAGAAACAGGCCACCCTCTTAGGATATGGCAACAATAACATCGCAAGGCCATGAGACGAGGAGAGTTAAAAATCACGCATAGCTGACCACATTTGGCGGGAGAAAAGCAATCTATGGAATTAAGTTGAAATAATAGATAGAGAACGCCAGTAGAAACTGCGTAAACTTAAAACATCAGCACATATGATAGGCTACAAAGATCTTTTCAGACGACCAAGTATATAGATGATTACAATATGGGAACCACTAACATTGAGTGCCATACAAAAATCTTTTGTGTCAAAAATTGCAATATGAGCATTAGTAAAAGATACTGGAGAAAACCATTAACAACAAAAATTGAAATATGGATTCTGGTAAAAAAAGGTTAGTGAACATTAGGTTTAAAGCCCCCCCCCCCCCAAAAAAAAAGTCCCAAAAATTCAGTTCTTGTTCTTATTAAGGACACATAACCCACTGGATATTGACTTGGGTTAGTTCCAGTGAATTCACACTAAGAGCTGCGAGTTTAATATCAGGCTACAGTAGTGGTGAACGAGTAATTAGAGAGTCAGGTTTGAGGGAAATAACTCATGACTACCTTAGAATGAGAATGATATATCTCAGTGATTGTAATAAATGGTTCGGTTCGAAATTTATAGTACGTGAAGAAGACCGGAGCGTACGCGGCCAAAACCTCGTACAAATGGCAATCAAAACAATAATCCGAATAATGTGAATAGTGTAAGCTCCGATATTGCTGTATATTATGTTCACAACTTCATGTGGTACTATTTCTGTTTACTTAAGTAATTCTATATAACATGTGTTTCAAATAGAAAATGTATTTAAAGTCACCAAGTGCAGAATCGGTCCTGAAAAGATGCTAATGCGCAAATGAGTCAAAGAATTGAACGTATTTATATAATAAAAGAATCAGATGTCAGGAAGTTTTAGAAACGCCCGCTCTAAGAAGAAAGAGACAAAATTCTTCACACTTCACAAAGAGGATCGAATAGTTTTTTTTTTAATCATATCAACCCGAGCAAAGCGGTAACGCCACTGATGTGCAAGGGAGCTACGTAAGAGTGAAAAGATTGGAAAAGAGAAAGCCGGAAACCACATCCTAAACAGGAAACAAGGGATGAGCCTCTTCACCCGTTCAATAGACGTGGGTGGAGTGTGAACCGGACGATAGTTTATCTACTCCAATTAAGTCTATTTACTCCAATTGATTTATCTTAAATTTTATTATTAGACAAAGCATTATTGATTATTTCTGTCATCTTAATTCCAAACTAAGTTTTAAAGATGGTATTTATTTGGATATTAAAACGAATATAAAGAATGAAAACTACATGGGTAGATTTGAGGTTTTGCAGCAATTAGGCTTTAATAGTTCAACATGTAACCCAGCTGTTACACTATCAGACTCCCTGAATGGGGTGGGGGAGTTTCACTGAAGGATTATTCATTTTTTTCATCTACTTTACAGTCACTAAATAAAGCAATATAAAAAGCAACTAAATCTAATATGAAAGAAATACTTGTTTAAAATTTATAATTGATAATGCTACATCTAATAATTCAAGATAATATTAGAAAAACTTTTCAAAATTGTAATGGGCTAATGAAAACTTGTCTTCTTTCCAGATATCTTTCTACACCACCTATTGATGGCATATCAACTACTTATAAGTCATTTAAAGCCAAATTTCATTTTCTTAGGAGATTTAAAGTAAGAAGACTGTTATTCTGCTTTCTCAAGTGAATACATGGTAGATGATACTCAGCTTTTGTGCATATACATATTTGTGTAGACATAATTACTAGAGATGGTGATATTTTTTTTTTTTTATGTTGTAGTTTTGCTGAAATTGTATTTTGGAATACAGTTTGATTTATGAAATTGTCAGATATGGATTAATGTCATGAAAGAGTTTTTATGTTGGTTATATGTCCAGTTCACATTTATTTTTCCTCTAGTTTTTTATCCATTTGTACGGAGATTATCCAGCATCTAAGCCCATATAAGAGAACTGATAACACGTACAATCTCAGTACTCTTATCTTCATTTCAAACGAAATTTTCCTGTGTCTTAAGATATTACTTGGCTTAGTTTTTGAAGGCATATTTCCTATCCCAATGCATTTTCGTTTCCAATGAAAATACATCATATATATTTGAAGGGTTGCACATATTTAATTTTAGCATATCTCATTTAAAAGTTGGATCTAGGGCGGTCGCTTTTGCTGAAAAACATGTATTCTGTGTTTTTGAAATTTATATTCAGCTCTTTCTTATCTAGCTGTTCTAATGATTCTTTGTGACATACTTCATCATAACGAATCTATAAACCATAAGAATACATACTTTTGCATTTTTATTTCTCTTTCCGATATTATTCTGAGCATATATATGACATTAATTGTCCCAGTGTTTTTAACGAATCTACACCGTTCTTGTCTAATTTCCGGTCCGATTTTTCTGCATGCTCCATTCATCAAATGATAAATGTTGTTTTATGGCTCATTAAGATGATCGTTACATGGAGATTACATTCGTTTTATTCTGATTTTTTTTTTGCTATGAAAATGAATCTACATAAGCTTTTCTGTCTATCACCACTGTTGTATGTAATTCATGATGTCTGTAAACTTGTAATTGCTGAATATATCTAAGCCTGTAAGCATTTCTATTACAAATCTGATTCATCTTGCTGTTTGTTTCTGTTCAAATTTCAAGCGCTGATTTCACTTCAGAATTAAAAAATCACATCCTCCAATGTCTCTGAGGAATATGGGTTGTCTTAATTCATCCCTGACCTACATGTTCTAGTGATTTCGCTATATATTTAGAGATTCCTAGTAAAATTCGACGAAGAATTTTAATTATTATTTATCATGGCACCTCAGTTTCAAATATTTTTCCCCTCCAGGGACATAGCTACTCTCTGGCTTTCATGGATATTGTTCTGGTCTCATTCTTTTATAGTTTAAAAGGCTAAATAAAAACATAAGTTCTATGCTAATAGTTTCTTTTATCATGTTTCACGTTTGTGAATCTCACTTCAGTCTTCTTGCTTCGCAGTCAAATTTGATCTTAAATAATATAAATAAAATGTCAATCGTTAAAATCTGCCTTCTTAATTCATGTATTTTTATCATCTTCTCTCCTTAATAGTATCCGTAGGTTTCGCATTCCTTGGTGCGTAGTGGTAGTCGTAGCACAGCTCCCCGTTTCCTTCAGGATGACAGATTTTTCTGTTTGTTACTTCTTCAGTTATTCTCTATTTATACTTGCCTCATAATTTGCATACAATACTACAAGTATATTACTCTCCTATTCTCTAACACTCAGTAATCAATTGTGTCTTAGTAGCTTTATTAATCTTTATTTCACTAAGTCTTTCTGTTTCTTCTAAATTCGTTGAGCCATTTCAGTTTTAGCCTGTCTACATTTGCTCGTAGTGTTTGCGTTGTAGTGCAGTAGATATCGATTCGGAACAACAAATCGGAGAGCCGTGTTCGAATTCCAGTTGAATTCCTTGCATTCACTTACGCACAAATACCTTTGGGAAAGGTATTAATCCGTTTCTTTCCTCCAGTTATGTGCTAAATAATGGGACAGTTTTGGTTCTATAGCCTTGTCTGGCAACCAGTCTACTATAGAAAGCAATGTCAACCTACTCTGGGATAATCTTCTGTCCAGTTAGTCATGTCTCTTTCGAGACATGATGGCCCAAAGCGTGTATCACGTATGGAACTTAACTCACATTTGCTCGTAATTTTTTTTTCTTTTTTGGCCTTCTTTTCATCATTCACGAGAATTCATATTTCATAAATGCCATCTTTCTTTATCTAGTATTATTCTTTTTCGATTGCTGATGTTACTCAAGTTTCTCTTAATGTGCCCCACTTCGAGTTTCCATTACCATATTTGATTTGTATCTTTTCCTCTGCATAGCGATCTGGTTAAATACAGTGGGTGGTCTCGTCCGAGGTGAGGACAGCGGTTTTTTGAAGATCAGCAAGGCGGACATGGAGGCGAGCACACGACGAAACATTGCGATGCCCAAGGTTATTTTTTACCCTCGAGAGCGAACACGACGTCGCTGCGTGCCTGTCGTCTTGCCATCTCTAACTTCTCGCGGTCGTTACGGAAGCGACCACGTGGTCTGTAAACGGGAGACAAAAAAAAACTAGCTAGCCACCAGTTTTCGGCGCGGTAAGGCTTTTATCCTGCTGCGTCCCGTTTTCCACCACGCGATAAAAGGTAAACCCGCGGCGGATGGTGAGATGCCTAATTTGTATTTAATTTTAACACTATCCAGATTTCTTCCCCTCAAAATCGGTTCATTCTAGAATCTGTTCTATTGTAATTTAGATGGGCGTTGATCGTTTTCAGTTTCCGTTTTTTCATTTCACTGGATGATTATCCTTTTTCGTAGCCAGCACATTGGTAAATTTTGAAGTGCAAACAGCAATCCTGTATCTATTATTGATAGGTATATAGCCGATTTTGCTTATTCTTTATTCTTCTGGATTTATCCACGTCTATATAGCTCTTTGCTGATCTAGAAATCATGTGTTGGCTTCGACTTGAGCATTCGCTATTGGATCTATTTTTTCCTTTTATTACGAGCTTCTAATGCAAATTTAAATTTACCAACTATTTTACTGTTTTTCCCTACTTTTGAATTCAGATCTCTAATAAAATTGTAATTAACTGTACTTTTCTTATTATCAGCGCATATAAAATATTAATAATAATATTAGATATGCTGAATGATTTCTCTTTGAATTTAATTATAACAATTGTTTCATTTAGTTGATCTTATCCCAGGAGAAATTTCGTCATGATTTGGTTTAATACTAGTCCTACTTCTTTCACATTTTTCTCTCTGCCATCATATATGACTCTGTGTTTGGCAGTGACTAATTTTTTCCAGTTTGTCTTGCATAAAATGCAGTATTATATCAGTAATATATTCCCATTCTTTTTCAGTTGAAATGGGTTCGTCTAACCGTAATTTCTGCGTTGTTTCTTCTATCACACTTCTCTCTTGCGGTTTTTTTCCCGGTGAACTTTGATGTTCAAAATTTAAATGCAATGATTTTTTTATGTTTTCCCTTCTAACTCTTTTCTTTAAATTCATAACTGTTTGCATCATCTCCGAAAGTCGAACTTGTGAATTGTTTTCCAATATCACTGACAAGTTCAATAAGAATTCTCAACATGAGAATATTTTGTTCGAATTCACTATATCGCAATCGATTTTCATGGGTTGATCTTTACCTGTTCTATATTGCTTGAAAAATAATTTATTGCGACGATACCGTGTACGATGGGTAAATTGTTGTCATTTTATTTTAATTTTGAGCATGCGCGTCGTTCATAATTTTGTTGATTGCACAGTTTAGTCAGTTGCGCACCGTATGTCAAAAAGCAAAAAACACCATGACGGAATTTACTCAGCAAAAAATTAGAAAACCGTATGCAGTATTTCTTCCGGAGGTTCCAATGCGAACATTTCAGAGTGTTTGGACGACAATCTGAGAACAGTGGGGAGGATTCGAAACAATTTGAATGATATATTCAGCCAACATCATAGTGTTTAGTGCGAACACTAGAGACACCATACCTCTATTCTTCTTCCGACAGCGTCTCAGTCTCAACACAGAGGACTGCATCAAGTGCCTTGCCTAGGTCACAAGCTGGAGTGCTTGAAGACACTGTCTGGGGAAAAAGTATTCTGCACCATGATACACAAACAGGACAGCCCAGCCATGGCCGTCAGAAAATTTCTGCGGCCACTTCACCGCCTATATTCAGTCATCTAAATCCTCAGAAAGAAATCCCCTTGATCATTATTTTGTAGAACGCTGTTGAGCAAGAGACAAAAATATATATATAAAAAAAAAACAGAACACAAAAAAAAACACTTCTTCTAACATTGTGGTTAAAACCAAGGGTGATTTTATTGAATATATTTATTGTTTCGTATTTGAAGATATTTCATGTAATTTTGGAAACTATCTATGTTGAAATGAGATTTCTGTTTTTTTTTCATTATTGCATAATTTACAAGACAATTCATTCATCGCGGCTAGGAACGGAGAATCGGTGAACCGAGATCGAATCCAAGTTGAATTCCTTGCATTCACTTACGCGCAAATACCCTAGGGGAAAACTATTAATCCGTTGCTTCCATCCAATTATTGGTTAAATAAGAGGCCAGATTGGGTTCTATAGACTTTGCGAGCAACCAGTTTACCGCAGAAAGTAATGGCAAGCTACTGCGGGAAAATCATCTGCCCAGTCATTCATGTCTTTTTCGAGGCATGATGCCTCAAGCGTGTATCACGTATGACGCTTAACTGACAGACTATATTCAACAGTTTAATTAAACTCTTGGATAATTATCTCCGATGAATATTGTAGAATTTACAATAAGGATTTCTAAACTATTTAGTGCTTTATTGCCTCTCTTGGTTTATCTTCCTTGAGGAACTAAATAGAATACTGCATTGCGGTTGTATCGATCGAAAAAAGGAGCCATTTTTCTTTAGATTAAATTCTCTTCCATCTGTTTTCATCGATAATCGGCAAATTATTATTAGTTTAAGTCATAAGTAATTTCCGTTTTTGTATTGACAGACGTGGCATTGTAACTTGCATTTCCTTAAATATACCATAATTGATTAGGAAAAATTGATCAGACATGACAATGTTCAACACAAAAATCTGTAGATTGAGAAGAAGAATAAATGTCAACAACGCATCCCAAAAACTGAGCTCCACGGAAGGAAGTTAATGTTGTGCATGTCATGGGATCATAGCGGTATTATTCAGTTAGCGTTATTAAATTGCAATGAAATATTAAATGATCATTTATAAGAACAGCTGCTGCAATGTCATTAGTAAGGTTTGGTTAAAAACTGGAAAAGTCCTGTTCTATTATTGAATACACGAGGCCATATAAAGTTAGTGTGCACCAAAATAAAATTTGGCAGTATATATATATATATATATATATATATATATATATATATATATTATTATTATTATTATTATTATTAGTCCCAATAAAAATTTAAAAAAAGATTTGAGTTTGCCAGACACTAACATCCCCACCACCTATCACTACTAGCTCAAGTGTAAGACCACATATCTCCAACTATCAAAGAAGAATTAGTAAATTGTTTCTCCCATCCCAACCCAATAAAAACTAATACATCCCAACCCCTTCCTTTACCTAAGCTAATCCTCTTAGAAGTTTTCCTCATTCTCTGTTTAGAAGGGGTTGAATAATCCATGTCTTAAAATGGCATGTGGAAAATTGTTATTACCCCACTAAGTTTTATCTGAATTTATATATATATATATATATATATATATATATATATATATACACACAAAAATCTAAAGTGAGCCAAAACCTACCGCGGTTTCACACTACGGATCGTCAGGGCAAAGGCCTGACGATCCGTAGTGTGAAACCGCGGTAGGTTTTGGCTCACTTTAGATTTTTGTGTGTCTTTGCTCTACTTTTGTATATCTTCTTTTGTACTTTGTATCGAGCACTTTTTCTTGTGGTTGGTTCCGTTTGGGGATTTTTTTCTTTACTGCGGAGTATTGAATGTTTTGTTCTTGTTCCGCGGATTTCTTTTTTTCTCCCCATTTATCCGACGCCTTAGTGCACCGGATTGTAACGGAATTAGGTTCTGTTTGTTAGTGGTTTTTTTGAAGGTTTATTTTAGTATAGATTTACGGCCTACATACTTACAGAGTCTATTTAGTTATTATTTATATATATATATATATATATATATATATATATATATATATATATATCAAACATTTACTTGACATATCTAAAATTGTGTAATGCTACTCTGCTCAATGGTTTTTATTCTTCATCTTATTTTAATCAAATTATTTCATACACACACACATATATGTACATATATATAAAAGTTAGGTTTTCATTGATAATGATTAAAGTAGGGAATCAAGTATATTAAAATTTGAAGGAAAACATTCCCCCTATATATACACATATATTTTTATGTATTTTGTGTGCGTGTGTGTGTGTATGTGTGAGTGGGTGTGACCGTGTCTTTGTGTGTGTGTGTTCAGGTGCGATTTCCCTTTGTATTTCAATATATTTAATTTCCCTATTTTAATTATTAACGGTTAACAGCAATTTTATATCTAAAATATAATTTACTGCAAAACCATAAATGAAGGACTATACAAAATCATAAAAAACATGAAAAATGTAAGGGACATCCATGAGATTATATCACATTCAGCAATGCACGGAAACATTAATATGTAAATATACCACTGTTCGTTCTACAGCCATTGAGCTGGGTAATATATATATATATATATATATATTTGAAATGATTTGTTTGAACAACATTTTTTATCGATACACATAAAAAATATATAATATATAATACTGTTTCATTAAAAACAAAATATCTACTTAAATATGAGTATCGATAAAAAATAATGTTCAAACAATTCATTTCAAATTGTCGGTTGCTTATGACCAAGTTTCGTTAGAATTCGTTGATTTCTGTAATATATATATATATATATATATATATATATATATATATATATATTACAGAAATCAACGAATTCTAACGAAACTTGGTCATAAGCAACCGACAATTTGAAATGAATTGTTTGAACATTATTTTTTATCGATACTCATATTTAAGTAGATATTTTGTTTTTAATATATATATATATATATATATATATATATATATATATATATATATATATATATACGTGTCTTTGTGCATGGAGCTACGTTTGGTTTTAAAACTGTACGTATCAAGGCTATATATGGACATACATGAACAATATGTTTCTTGGTAGAGATCGAACCTTTAACTCACGATTTTATCCAATTTCATTTTTTCTTTTTAACAATCTATATTCTTTACTCACAGATTTTTCAGTAAATAGTTTCATACTTGTTCAGTTTTGTATCCGAATCGTAAAACGGACATAGAGGTAAACACCCAGCGGTGACAGGCTGTTTCATTCTTACAGATTTTCGACCATATCTAAATCTTCAAGCCATGTCTGGATCTTCAGGCCATGTCTGAGTCTTCAGGCCACTCTTCAAGCCATTTTATATTTACAGACTACACCTGATATTGAATATTGAGCACGTTAGCCCATAAATGTAGCTTATCTTAGAAATATTTTCTTTCATGTTTATGTGTGTGTGAATGTGCGTATGAGTGTGTGTGAGAAGGTGTGGCTGTGTCTGTGTGTTCATGTACGATTTTTCTTTTTATTTCAATATATTTAATTTTTCTATTTTATTTCTTAACGATTAACGACAATTTTATATCGTAAATATAATTTACTTCAAAACTAATTAAGGAAAGACTATTAGAATTGTAAACGAACATAAAAAATGAAAGGGAAATCCATGGTTTTATCAGTCAGCAATGCACCGAAATATTAATATGTAAATATACCTATATATTCATCTCTGTATAGACCTATTTGTTTGGAGTTCAGTATCGTACTAAGGGTTCTTAGGATATGAATTCTGATATAATCTGCGATTTGGGCGGAATCAAATGCACCCACGATGATATCAAAGTTGTCACCGTGGCTCTTTATCCAAGTAGAATTATTATTAGATAGTAGAGATGTTCTAGATGTCAACATAACTTTGGATTCTTCATCGGTAATATTTACACAGTCCTTTGCGAAATTAAAACTATCTAACAACAGATTTTTATATGGATGGGTAGAAATCCATAATGTCGAACTGAATGTAGGTCCCCTTATATTTATTTTGGATTCTCTTAAACCATTTGATAGTATCTTCAGAATCTATCCACATATTATTAACAGAAGATTTTGTATGTGGTCATTTAAGTTTTAAAGTATGTACTTAGATATTAATCCTAGTTCTGTTTTTGAGGCTTTAATCAATCTCGTTTGTAGTTTTTTTATCGAAGTTATGTTTATGGTCTTTAAAAAGCAAATAAGCATCTTTCAGGTGAATCTTTCCCATTCTGTCTTCAATCTTAAGTTTACTTGCATATTCAGCCGCATCTTGTATACAGCCTCATGGTCTCTATTCACTTTATAAGTACTAGTAATTTTTGTCGTGATAAGTTGTTGGTAGCGAGAGGGGTTGACTTTATAGATCTTTCTGGACTTATCCACTCTGTTCTATGAATCCTGAGATTTCTTAATTTCTTAATATCCTGATTTATTCTGTAAAAGAACTTATTTGACGATTTCCTAAATTGATTTTCTTGATTAAGTTGAACATATCTTTTTCAAATTGTTCTAGTAGTTTATACTGGGTGGTGTTCCTTGGGATTTCAGATGGTAATGTTCATTTGTGTCATCAGGTTTGTCAGAATGGTTTAGGTAGAAGTGGGTCTTCAATCATAGCCTCTTTAAGAAATCAATTATTTTCTCTGTAAGAGATCGAGTAAAAAGAATGCAAAGAAGGATAAGGGATAAGGGGAAGATTTATCTATTTGCGAGGTAATAACCGTGTATAAAACAGTTTTCCAGAAGGTGGATATTCCTTGGTGACCTCAGCTTAAGTTTATAAGGAGCAATATAGATATAGATGTCCGTCCGTAAGGATAATCCAACTACATCAACTTAAAATAAAATATTAAGTGTTATATCTATATAGAGAGCTCAATAGATATTAACCAGAGTAATATGATATTTATAAAGGAAACGTCATCTAAATTGGTTATAAATTATAATTCATTTCAATGAGCTAATTTAGCTCATTTCATCAGACCACGTAATATTCATTCCATTTGGTACAAAAAGATGTACCGGAATAAACATTTATCTTAACTGAAAAGAAAACTAAGTAAAAAGATTAAGGACAAAGATATTGGTGTGATCTCAGTTATGGGCATCCAAACCAGTAGCGAAGATGTTGACCACCAAGCCATTAAACGCCTACTCCCAATTCCATGGATACGTATATATGTGTAAAACCAGAAATTAACACACCCATGTACACATACACACATGCGCACACATCCACATATGTACATACAAATGCGACTGTGTTTCTGGATTTATATATATTCACGCCCACATACGAATCTTGCGTTCCTATACTCACATATATATTTTATAAAGACGGGATATCCACGCGTATAAATAGTGTTTATATATATATATATATATATATATATATATATATATATATCTATATATATATATATCCAAGTATGCTAACAATTCTCACACATACCCACAAATGACGCATATATTTTCATACTTACACACATCTAATTGGAGTAGATAGACTGAACTATCGCCCGGTTCACACTCCACCCACCTCTATTGAACAGGTGTAGAGGCTCATCTCTTGCTCCCTGTTTAGGATGTGGTTTTCGGCTTTCACTTTTCTAATCTTTTCACTCTTACGTAGCCCCCTGCACACTAGTGGCCTTACCGCCTTGCCCGGGGTGATATGATTAAAAAAAAAAAAACATCCTCACATCCATACGTATATCTACTCATAGATGCTCCCGGAACCATATATGCGTGTGTATGCACATAAAAATGTATTCTTCATACATATATTCATCTATTTATATGCACATATAATTAATGTGTTCACACACTTGCAAATTTATGAGGAACGCACACACACACACACACACACACACACACACACACACATATATATATATATATATATATATATATATATATATGTGTATATAAACAACTTTTTATATACCCATATGTATAAAGACGATGTACGCTAGTGTAGACAAATCCATCTACTTTTCACTCCCAACCTAGGTGCTATATTTCACATTTCATACATCTTAACAAACATTACACATATATATTCATATACATCGGCATATAACATTCGGATCTTGATATTAACCTCTACACACAGTAGAATGATTAATACATGTAGGTATAATCAGGTCAAGAATGCACAATTAACTAAATCTAAGATTAACCCAACCTATAACCAGGTGTTCTCTTATACAGGAAAGACATGTACGTAATATGAAGATCAGGTCATGAATGCACAATCGCCTACATCTGAAGATGCCCAGCTAGAGGGATATGTTGATCCGAAAAGGTAATATGCCAATCAACCATCTATCCTAGTGAATACAATAACGAGAAAAAATATATATAGGAATTTCCAACGGACCATGGAAACGACGCCTATATAATCATAATCAATCAGCTTCAGAGGCAGATGCAATTTATGCTTTTTTTTTTCATTTCACCCCGAGCAAAGCGGAAACGCCACTGATGTGCAGGGGATTACATAAATTTAAAAAGATTAATTAGAAAAGAGTGAGGAGTACAAACTAGTTAGAAAGGAACAATAGAAAGCTGAGAAAGCAGGTGCGATGACAGATACATAGGTGGAGAGAAAGGGAAGGTTATACAGGGGAGGGGAGAGAGCTAGAGTCCAGTGGTTAGTAGATGAGTATTAACTTTGCATTTAAATTTCTGGAGGTTGTAGCCGTCAGCAAAGCAAGAATACGGGAGCGAGTACCACAGGCGGGAAGTGCGAGAGAAGAAGCTGCAGGAGTAGAATTGTCGTCTGCATTTGGCTAACCTGACTGTGAATGAGTGGGACCTAGTTGCCAGTCTGGTTGCACGAGTAAACACCTGAGCAGAAGCCATGAAAGTATTTATAGAAGAGACAAAGGGAGGCCACATTTCGACGATGGGAAAGTGGCTGCAGTCGAGTCGCCAGATCAGTACCTATCACATTACAGACTCTCCTTTGGAGCCTGTCAAGAACACTGAGGAGAACGGCAGGGGCACCTGACCATAAATGGCAGCAGTACTCCATGCACGGACGGATGGTTGACTTGTATATATGCAGGATGGATTCAGGTGGAAAAAACATCCTGGATCGACATAGTGACCCAATCTTCTTAGCAGTAGATTTTGCTATGTATTCAATATAGTGGTTCCATTTGAGGTCCGAGGAGGCGTAGTGTCACGAAAAGATTGAAATTATCAAATTCAGAGAATCTAGCCAATTATCAAATCAAAAATGAAATAATTTTCAAATGCCATCATAAAAATAAATTTAAACTGTATAACACATATGACCTTAGAATCACCCTATTCCGTCACACTTGCCGGTTCTTTCATATCTTATGTGGATCATTCGTTGGAAGATTTTACAGACGAAGAAGTGAGGGTATAGATCTACCATGCAATGGGGTGACATGCCAGTATATGTACGCAACGACTTTATGTTATTGATGTACGAAGTTAAAATATCATGTCTTGCACAGTCTGATTGTAAATGATTTTACTGTAATGATTTCCACATAAATACTTAACGTTTATAATGGTTCCTCTTACTGTAAGGTTAGATATGTTTTTCGTGTATATGTGTGCACCTAATTATGTGCATGTTACCAAGTATAGTTATGAATATATGTGTTATATGTGTTATTGTATGTATTATTGTGTGTATATGGGTGCACCTAATTATAAGTATATTTCATGTATCAAAGTGGACCTAATTACGTGTATGTTTTCCAGTATAAGAGAACACCTGATTATATGTAGCTCGGGTTAATCTTGGATGTAGTCGATTGTGCGTTCTTGACCTGATTATACTTTCATATATTAATCATTCTACTCATATGTGTAGAGGTTAATATCAAGATCCGAATGATATATGCCGGTATATATGATATATATGTGTAATGTTTGTTTAGATGTATGAAATGTGAAATATAGGAACCTAGTTTGGGAGTGAAAAGTAGATGGATATGTCTACACAAGCGTACATTTTCTGATACATACCGGTATATAAAAAGTTGTTTATATATATATATATATATAAATATGTATACATGTGTGCGTCGATCCACTCCTCGTATATTTGTGAGTGTGTGATCACAATAATTATAAGTGGTTATAAATACATTAATGTATGTATGAAGAATATATTTGTATGTGCACACACACGCATATATGGTTGGGGGAACGTCTGTGAGTAGATATACGTATGGATGTTAGGATGTGTGTAAGTATGAATATATATGCGTAATTCGTGAGTATGTGTGAGAATTGTTAGAATACTTGGATATACATATATATATATATATATATATATATATATATATATACATAGCACTATTTATAAACGTCTTTATAAAATATATATGTGACTATACGAATGCAAGATTTGTATGTGGGCGTGAATAGATTTAAATCTATAGGTATGTATAAATACAAGCACAGTTACATTTCTTTGTACGTAATTGGATGTGTGCGCATATGTGTATGTGAATATAACTGAGTGTACATGGGTGTGTTAATTTGTGGGGTTACACATACATACGTATCCATACAATTGGGAGTATGCGTTTAATCATTTGGTGGTCAACATCTTCGCGACTGGTCTGGATATCTCTCACTGGGATGATGCTATTCTCTCTGTCTTTAATCTTTTTACTTATTTTTCTCTTCAGTTAAAAGAAATGGTTTTCCGGTAAAAAGCTTTGTACCAAATGGAAGGAATATTGCGTGTTTTGATGAAATGAGCTAATTTAGCTCATTGAAATGAATTATAATTCATATTTAATTTAAATGACGTGTTGAGTTTTCTTTGCAGGTCCACGGCCAACCTGCTAACAACTGTAACGGAGTACATGCTACAGGCCCTTGATGAGTCTGACGAGGCTCGCGCGGTTGCTCTGGACATCTCCAAGGCTGTCGACAGGGTTTGGCACCCTGGCATCCTATGCAAACTACGCGGTTATGGTATTACCGGTCGACTGCTTGACCTAATCCAATCTTTCTTAAATAACCGCAAAATGAAGGTCGTTCTGAATGGCCCGCCTCTTTGTCCTACAGCACGAATGCTGGTGTCCCACAGGGCTCTATCCTGGGCCCGACGCTCTTCCTTATTTTCATCAACGACCTCCCAGATGAGATCAAGTCCCAAGTAGGCATCTACGCAGATGACACTACAATATACTCCCGCTCCAGTAAGAAACCTGTCGTGGCAGACAGACATAATCTCGCTGCTGACCTTGAGCGAGATCTACACTCTGTGGTGAACTGGGGCAAGAAGTGGCTTGTCAACTTCAATTCCTCTAAGACCAAGCTCTTGTCTGTCAACCATTACAGGCAACCTCTTCTGCCTCCCATAAGCATGGACCAGGTGATTCTCCCGGAGAGTAATACACTACGCCTCCTCGGACTTACCCTGTCCTCAGACCTCAAATGGAACCACTATATTGAATCCATAGCAAAATCTATTGCTAAGAAGGTTGGGTCACTATGTCGATCCAGGATGTTTTTTCCACCTGAATCCATCCTGCATATATACAAGTCAACCATCCGTCCGTGCATGGAGTACTGCTGCCATTTATGGTCAGGTGCCCCTGCCGTTCTCCTCAGTGTTCTTGACAAGCTCCAAAGGAGAGTCTGTAATGTGATAGGTACTGATCTGGCGACTCGACTGCAGTCACTTCCCCATCGTCGAAATGTGGCCTCCCTCTGTCTCTTCTATAAATATTTTCATGGCTTCTGCTCGGACGAGCTTAAGTCACTGATGCCTCCTCAACAGGTGTTTACCCGTGCAACCAGACTGGCAACTGGGTCCTACCCATTCACACTCAGGTTAGCCAAATGCAGACGACAATTCTACTCCTGCAGCTTCCTCTCTCGCACTTCCCGGCTGTGGAACTCACTCCCGTATTCTTGCTTTGCTGACGGATACAACCTCCAGAAATTTAAATGCAAAGTTAATACTCATCTACTAAGCACTGGCTCCTAGCTCTCTCCCCTCCCCTGTATAACCTTCCCTTTCTCTACTCCTATGTATCTGTCATCGCACCCTCTTTCTCAGCTTTCCATTGTTCCTTTCTAACTAGTTTGTACTCCTCACTCTTTTCTAATTAATCTTTTTACATTTATGTAACCCCCTGCACATCAGTGGCGTTTCCGCCTTGCTCGGGGTGAAATGATTAAATATATATATATATACGTATGTTTGAGCGTGTAGCTACGTTTAGTTCTTAAACTTTACATATCAAGGCTATGTGTCTGCAGATATATGAAAAATATGCATCTTCAGTAGGGATCGAACATTACGCGAGACTCACGATTTGATCCAGTTTCATTTTTCCTTTTTAACAATGTAGGAAATAAATATTGAGCCTCAGGAAGAGACAATTAAAGTTCCTGGGACATGCAATGAGGAAGGAGGGCTTGGAGTACCTAATACCAACAGGCTAGATAGAGGGAAAAAGAGACAGAGGAAAGCAGCGGATACCATATTCAAAAAGCCTGAGCAGGTGGATGACAGAACGATGGCTGAGAGACGTTACAGGAGAAAGCGTGCTAAGAGGCACCAGGGATAGGGAGAGGTGTAAGGCCATGATCGCCTACGTCCTGAAGGGACAAGGTACATAAAATAAAAAGATATTCTTTACTCACACATTATTCAGTAAATAGTTTCATACTTGTTCCGTTTTAGGCCATGTCTGAATCTTCGGGCCACTTTTCAGCCCATTTTATATTTATATACGCTCTATACCTGATATCGAATGTTGAGAAAGTTAGCACATAAATATAGATTACCTTCCAAATACTTTTATTTCATGTGTGTGTGTGTGTGTGTTAATGGGTGTGTGTATGTGTGTGTGTGTGTGTGTGTGTGTATTCGAAGGTATTTTCTACCTTATTGAGTTGTTACTAAGTTTAATAAGATAGTGTCATGGAGGTAAAATAATAGGATGTCATCTATATATCTTAGGTAAGTAGAATGATATATTAGAAAGAACTGTATTCTAAGAACTCTAGAAATAAGCCAGCGAGGACACCACTGATAAGAAACTCCGCATTAAGCCAACTCTTTTGTGTATAAAAAGTGTTGTTAAAAGAGAAATAACAATAGTTAATGATTAATCTAAATATTTTTATGATTTTTTAGATAGGTAGAGGAAGCTATTCTGTCGATTTTTAGGTGGTTTCCAAGAGTGTTTTATTTTTTAATGAGTGTGTTAGTAGAGAAAAATTAATATCCAAACTTGCCATATATAAGTTAGTCTTATTTATGTTTTTAATTTTATAGAGAAAGTCACATGAGCGTAGTAGTAATGATGTAATTACTTTATTAATAGCAAGATTTAATTTATTCGAAGGCACAGTTATTACAAGCTATAATAGGTCTAATGAGAATGTGTGCTTGTGTGTGCATCTGTGTGTGTTTTTTCTGTGTGCATGTGTGTGTGTGTCTTTGTGAAACAGAGATATAACAATACATATACATATATTTATATATATATATATATATATATATATATATATATATATATTGTAAGAAAGTTATGGAACACGTAGGTTTGAAATACACTGTTCATGCATTTACTGTAATGGATGTTACAATGGTTTATAATATAAGAATTACACAGACAAACTAAGAAGTGACCTGTACAAAACAAACCCACTCCGCACCCCTCTCCTAAACCAAGGCTGTATCACTATGGCTACAAACTTCCGGTTAAATCGTACTAAACTCCCACCACATTCACTTACGTATCATAACACCCAAAATAAATCGTTTTCACCATTTATTTTTCAATTCAACTTATCACCAGTTAAGAAGCAAACGTAGCTCCTAAACGCTAAGATACTGTGCTTTTATAAACCATTATAACAACCATTACAATATATATATATATATATATATATATATATATATATATATATATATATATATATATATATTAGGGGAAATCTATGATTACGGGGAGAAAATAACCTTGTGACGCCTTTCGTCCCTGAGGACTTCAATCGGCGAATTTTTTTACGTTGATGCGACTCCACATGCAAATTAAAAAATGATGCTGCCAATTTTAAAGTTTTTATTTTAAACTAAATCTGCTAGATAATATTAAAATAATTAACGTATAAAATTACCAGTATCGCACATACATATAAATGTGTCATCGTAAAGAGACATAAAGCATCACATGAAAACTTTTCACTTTGTCACACGCACACATGAACTGTCGCACACGCAGCCATCAACGAATGGCACATCTTTTTGTAACAAAATTTTCTCATAAATTTTCAGGCCTGTAGAGATATATAAATATAAATATATTTTTAACTAAAAACAAGATATGTACATAAATACGAGTATCGATTATAAATAATATATATATATATATATATATATATATATATATATGTACATCAATGTGGAAAAAGAATTTCGTGTTGTGCGTTCCGTTCTTTAGGATTACATCGGACTAACGTCATTTTTACATTAATATGATTACACATACGCATGGAAGGATAAAACGAAGTCAATAGCATAAAAAATATTGCACGAACGATGACACTTCTAGAAATTATTTGAGATTCCTGCAAGTCAGTTCTGAAGATTATCCTTATCTAAGAATTAACGGCAATCTGTATTTTATTTTCTCATTTCCCAGCTGATTTTAGGATATCAGTGGGGATTTCCATTAAAATATTGAAGAATTATCAGAGGAAAACTAAAATAAAATCTTTTATGATAGAATAATACACCAAAAAGTATATATTAAGAAAAAAGTTAACATCGCCCCCCTCCAATGCAGAATGGTTGACCCTATATTTAATTTGATTATGTTGCTAAGTACTACACAACACAACAGAGCAGTAGCCTTCAAACTTGTAGTTTTTGGCATTTTCTTTACTAAATATCGCACTGTGCATGTTTTTTGTTTTCTGATATCTTGCGTTCGAACACAGGCAAGTTTTGTAAGTATTTTAATGTATTGGAGTGTAATAGGCACTAACTTAAATGTTATTGATAGACTCGACAATATTTTTTTTTATAATCGTATCGCCCCAAGCAAGGCATCTTTACTGCCACTGTTGTACACAGGAGGAAAGTCATAAGAAAGAGTGACAAGTTACAGGGGGTGTCAGAAAGAGGGTAAGAGAAGAACGAGAATACTGATGAGAGTGGGATGGAAAGAGAAAGGAGCATGAGAGAGAGGATGCAAGTTAGTAAGTCAGGAGATGACTAAAGACTTTACATTTGTATTCTTGTTGATTGTAGCTGTCTGGAAAGCAAGGAAGAGGAGGGGAATTCCACAGGCGGAAATACGAGAAAGAAACTGATGGAGTAGAATTTGCGTTTACAATTTATCATTTTCACATTAAAAGGGTTTTAATTTGCTAATCTTGTGACTCGAGTAAATTCAGTAAATTTAGGGGGTACCAGTGAGCTAATTTCATCGGAACAGAAGCCGTGAAAGTATTTGTAGAAAAAACACAGGGAAGCCGCATTGCGTCGGTGAGAAAGAGACTGTATCTTAGCTGCCAAGTCGGGATCGATCACATTGCAGATTATTTGTCAAGGACCCCTAAGTGGATAGCAGGACACCCGCTCAGATATGGCAGCAGTATTCAATGCACGGGCGGGTGGGAGATTGCTAATTGTCGAGGATGGTTTCAGACGGGAAAAATCTTCCTGGCCCTGCACAGAGAACGGACTTTCTTAGCAGCGGATTTAGCTAAGGATTCTAAATAGTCATTCCACTTGAGTTTTTAATCCATGCTAAGAATCCCAGCACATCACCAAGGCTGCAATACGACACGCTAGAGGACGATCTCACCCTGAAGAAAGAATACAATAAGAGCGTGAGAAAGAAATATGACGAAAAAATTGGAAAAGGGTATTCAAAATGGGATTCACTAAAAGAAGCGATGGTGACCTCAGCAAACATCATAGCCCCAAAGGAAATCAGACGTAGAAGAAAAAACGAGTGGATGACCGAAGAGATTCTCCACATGATGCAAAGGATACAAAAAATAACGCCAAGACACGGAGCAGAGTACAAGAAACTTCACAAGGAGATAAGGAACAAATGCAGACAAGCCAAAGAGGAATGGCTCAACAACAAATGCACAGAAGTAGAGAGACTGAGCAGGAACAACAAAGCAGATATGCATAAAGAGATAAGAGAACTGACAGGACATAAAACCTGCTCCTCAACAGGATGCATAAAATCCAAGGAAGGTACAATCATATTAGAGAAAGAGAAAATATTCTAGCGATGGGAAGAATATATAAAGGATCTCTTTTGCGACAAGAGAGAACAACCGAGAATACACAAGGAGATGGATGGATTTGCTGGATTTCCTTGATTCCGTATTTTAACCGTTATCAATGAAACCTGACTTGTAAATGTATATATATATATATATATATATATATATTTATTTATTTATTTATTTGTGTGTGTGTGTGTGTGTGTGTGTGTGTGTGTGTGTGTGTGTGAAATAAGATGATTAATAACAATAAGAAGAATATGTTCTACATGAGAGAAATGCGTTAAAAGAAGTTATCGGAGCTAAACTGGCGTTTGTATCTAGCTATTTCTATAGTGTTAAGTTGGGATTATATCAATCACCAAACTTGTGATTTTTTCAGTCGTTTTACTGAAAGAAAAGGTGTTTCGATGAGCGGGCTTTATCGTAGAGCGCTTGATATCTGGCTAGAGAGAGATATTTGATGGCAATAATCCTGAAAAACTGTCAACCAACGGAGCAAATTCATGCCGACTTCGAAGCTTATTGAAGATTCCATTATAATTTCATCAGTCGTCAGGGCAAGGTTTCTTGGAATGACAGCATAATGGTGTCCTAACAAAATATCATAATCGGTATGAACCTACACATTTTAATGACAAACTTTAAAGCATAAATTATATATATATATATATGTATATATTGTGTTGACCTGTGACAAGGTTTAGCGCCAACATTGCTTTTTTCAGTTGTTATGTTGAAAAAGTATTTTGGTGTTGTGTCGTGGCACAGACCATGAGACATCTAGTCACCCGGATGTATAAAGGATAATGTGCGTTTAACACGAAGAGTAGTCATTATCACGGACTTCGTGAAATAACACCTTCTACTGCGAGATACTGTAAATATTGTATATACCTCTTGGATGTACCACTCTGGTAAGAAAGTCGTTTATCTACATTTCACTGTATATTTCTTCGTTCTACGATACAGTAGTTGGCGACGAAAGATTCGACTTCATAGCGAGCTACCAACAAAGCATCGTGCAAGCCTTAAAAAAGAAAAAAATATAAAAAAGAGGGTTTCAAAATTTGCATATTACAATTCTATAAGGAACAAGAATTACAACGCCAAGAAGATTTAAAACATCACAAATTATAACAGGAAAAGCTTGAAAAGCAACGGCTAGAGGATTTGAAAAGTCTTCAAGAGAGCATTGAAAGACAAGATAAAAGATTTGTAAAACTGTTGGAATGCTTTACAAAGAAAGAAAATAATTCAGCAAATTCTAATACATTCTCGCAAGAGGTGATAATTAGTTTAGTCGGTTAATTTCTTTACGAACCTGAAGAAGTGACATTCCAAGCATATTTCCGACGGTACGAGGAAATTTTCGAAAGAGACTGTGAAAAATGGACCGACGAGATAAAAGTAAGACTTTTGCTGGCAAATTTAGGGCGGCAGAACACGAAATATATGCAAATATTATTCTGCCGAGGTAACCTGGTGAAGTTACGTTCTAATAAACTATTCACATATTAACGCAAACATTTGGGGAACAATGTTCATTATTTAATACTCGTTGGCAATGTCTAAATCTTACAAAAACGATTCTGAGGAGTATACAACTTTTGCTAGTACGGTGAATAGATATTGTGAAAACTTTCAGTTGTCCACTAGTGATCAGGCAACAACCGAGAAAGTACAAAGAAAATATATCAATATCTGTCTCTATAATATAAAAAGAAAATTTCAGATAAATAATGGGTCTGGTTTAATCATCATTAATACTGAAACTTGAATAAATACTTGGCATTAAACACACACACACACACACACACACACACACACACACGTACATATATATATATATATATATATATATATATATATATATATATATATATAATCATTAGTTTAATTTATTTAATGGCTAAATTAAATTTTACTTCGAAAACTACAGTTTTAGAAAATTTCAAATTGTAATCAATCTTTATCCATGGTATATTATTAAAAAATACAAAGTTGCTGAACGACGTTACTCGAACCTAGGCAGAGGAAACTGCAATAGTGTCGTGAAGTAATTATATATTTAAAGAAAATTTAAAGAAAATTTTAGCTGATACCTTACATATATATATATATATATATATATATATATATATATATATATATATATGCCAAATTTACGCAAGCGTATATTTAAGCATAAGAAAGTAAATGAATATAATCGAGATTGGCTTCAGCTGCGGCCTCCATGTGACTTCGGAATCTTCTTCACCTCTTCTGGATCTTCTCTATGCTTGAATTATTGAACGCTACAGTAATCTTTGTCTTCAGTTTATTTTTGCTATTGTAAGGAGTTTTGTTGTTTTCTCATGCAAATTTGCCTCACAAATCATAATCGATGGGCTGCAGTCTGGGGAGTTAGCTCGATAGATAGAAGTGGGTGATATGTTTGCAGAAATTGAATTTGAGGCTCTGTGGTAAGATGAATGGAGGCATAACCCGACATCTCTAGAACTCATTCTAAACACCAATGTAAATACGATTACTCTTACCCAACTCTTTCTGAATCCTATACAATGTCCTCAGATTGACATAAAACTTTCTGAAATGCTTGTATTCGAGTTTCTGGCATGAATGCCATACAGCAAAGCATGCCGCTTCCAAATATCTAGCGGACTAATTTGCGTCATGATGGTTTTTTACTCACATAAGCCTGCTCTAATCGGGAGTCGACAAAATAAAAAATCAATCAACACACATGCGCAAAGTTAAAAATATAAAATATCAATAATTTACATACCACATCCTGTATATTGACTAATACAACATTTATATATATATATATATATATATATATATATATATATATATATATATATATATATAATCATTTGTTTCTGATGAAGGACCGAGGACGGTCTGAAATATAAAATACAATAATAGAAATAAACAAATACTTTCAAAAAAATACATTTTTAAACTTACAACTTTTTAGCTGTTTTCCTATATATATATATATATCGTTCACTCAGTAAAATGAATTAGAGCACTCTAGCTATTGAACGGCTATAGCCCAGAGATACAGTCGCCGACTGACGCCAATTCAGTCGGGTTTCAATCCTGGGTTAAAAAACAATCGGAGTCTAACCGTACTGATGAGCTGTGATACAGGGAAACAGATCTGTCTACGGATGACAATATTTACGCTCTCATACTCTGGAAGAATGGTAAAATTTGATAAACAGTAGCTACTCTGGCGTGTACGCATCGCTCATTCAGTAAAATGAATTAGAGCACTCTAGCTATTGGGCGCGTATAATGATAATATATGCGCTAAAAAGTCTGCCTTCTTCCACCGAACGCACATAGCCCAGAAGTAGAGTCGCCGATTGACGCCAATTCGGCCGGGTTTCAATCCTGGGTTAAAAAGCAATTGGAATCTAACCGTACTGATAAGCTGTGATACAGCGAAACAGATCTGTCTGCAGATGACAATATATATATATATATATATATACATATTGTAATTTTGTAATTAAAATGGTTTATAAAATCATAATATCAGTACATAAAAATGTTCGTGTTTCAGAAAAAAACTGTGACGTGATATGTTAAAATAAATGGAGAAAACAATTTTGTTCTAAAATTAAAAAAATATTCTTATTATTTAGAAAGTTAGCGAGTAGTAGTTGAAGGAAATGGAATAGGTCTATTCAAACAGCGTTATGTAACCATGGAGATTTAAACATTTGTGTTAGGAATAGGGGCAGGATGGCATTGATCTAGACATGTCACTTTTTAATTTTGTCTGGGTAAGATATACAGTGACACCTTAGATTTATTAATAGGTAGACAGTAATTTTAATCAGGAGGTTGAATTTTAGTTTTTTTATTGAACAATAGATTGTATTTTTACTATTATCTATGAATATAAGTCAGAATTTGGATTAAGTAATTCTTGTATACTTAGTTATATTGTATGAACAACATCAATTTATTATTGTATGTGTCATTTTATTTTATTAAAGAATATTATTCTTTTTTATATTAGAGTATAAGTTATCAATGAACATAGCAATTAATTACATTTTAATGAAAATTATCTGTCTGATTAAGGTATCTAGTTGAACCAAATAATGTGTAAATATGTAAATAATTTTAACAGCAAGTTGTTGTTTTTTGTTAATTACTTCATGACTAAAATGACTGAAATATTTATGGTATAATTATTATAAAATAATTATGGTACATGAAAGTATATTGTAGTTAAGAAAACTACTTTAGTATTGTGCGAATCTTATGTAGTAAAATAATTATTTAGCTTTAAGTCATAATTGAGTATAACTAATGAATTTATCAGGAATCTAAGATTGTCGGTGCAGAAAATATTTGAAGAAGAGAATGAGTGAAGTCACGTGCGAATGTGTCTGGAGTAGAGCTGCTTGTTAGGTGTCGATTACATAGCAGATTCTTCTCTGAATTCTGTCAAGAACCCCGAGATGAATATCCGGGGCGCTCGAACAGATATGACGTCAGTATTCAATGCATAGACTGATGGTTGATTTGTATGTGTAAGATGGATTCGGAGGAGAAAAATATCCTGGCCTGATACAGTGACTCAAACGTTCTAGCAGTAGAATTAGCTGCTGGTTCAATGTAGTTGTTCCACTTGAAGTCGGTTGAGAGAGTAAGACCGATGAGACGCAGTGTATTGCTTTCTGGGAGACTAGCTTGAGTCATGGTGATGGTGGTTAACAGATAACAGTTTTGTTTCGGAAGCATTAAAATTTACGGGCAATTTTTTACCTCAGTCTACCACATTTTAGAGGTTCTTTTCAACATCCACAGCGAAGTTATTTTTGTTTGTCTTCGCAGAGGTGGGAGTAAATGGTAGTGTTTTCAGTGTAGATGCATACATCTACTTGATCACATCATGGAGATCATTGATGAAGATCAGAAAGATCGTCCGACCTTAGATAGAGTCCTAGAAGACACCCGCTTTCGTGTGATATTATCCTGAGTCATTCGCGTTCAAAACAACCGTCATTACGAGGTATAATATGAACGATTGAATGAAATCAAAGAAGCGTCCAATGGTACCATAGCCTTGTGGCTTGCGCAAAAGGCAGCGTACCAAACACTATCAAATACTCTTGTGATACCTAGGGCAAGAGCTTGTGCTTCGCCGTATTTATCGAGAGTTTGGTATATGTACTTGGTGATGGTCGTTAACATATCAGTGCTAAATGTGGCGAAGCGGCGGAAGCCTTACTTTCTGTCGGAGAATATTGTAATGGCGGTGAGATATTAAAACATTTCAGCATTTATGATAGCCTTGAAGACTGATAGGGCAAAATTTAGTGTGTTCTCCAGAGTTCTTAAAAACAGATACTACAGAAGAGGACATCTAGCAGGCAGGATTCCTTCCCTTCCGCTCGTCTTATGGCGGTCAAGCTTTGAGATTATGTTAGTGACGAGAGAAGGAGTTATGTAAACATCTCTCAATTGAATTTAAATCAAGGAGGCAAGTCGGGTGAGGATACTACAGTTGAGTCAAATGTAGAGTTGGCAAAAAATCTGCGAGCAAATCACTCGGCCTTGTCCGCTGTGGCTGTAATAATCACAAATTTATAATTAATGGTGGGAGGGAGTGTTTGCTGTGGTACTGTAGAGTCGAGAGAAATCTTTGGAGCCGAACTTTTTTTTTTATCAGCAAACAACAGCTTAGCATGTTTTAGGACCCGCATACACTCACGCCAAGCAGAGACAAGTAGGCAACTATTATGCTCAACTGCGGGGCTATGATATAGCCGGAAGAAGTGATTCCCGTGGGTAATGGCGGCCGATTTGGTAGTAGAGAACTGAAGCATGATGTGGTTTATATATATATATATATATATATATACGATAGTCTAAGGAAAATATATAGAACATTTATAGGTATAATATATTTCCCTTTTATTTAAAATCCATCAACAAGTTTTGGAGGTTAAATCATAGAAAAGAAAAATACGTTACTTTCCATTCAATGTTATTTTCTTTTCACGACTTAGGTAGACACAATGTGTCTTTCTCTTCTGTTGTCATTTCTCTGTGTGTGCGCCTATGTACGTTTAGAGTTTTTGTAGTTTTTTGTTGTGTAGAACTGATCGTGTACATCTATATAATTCTCAGAATGTGGTAGTGATAGGTTGGCATCTTTTTGATATTGAGTAAAATATTTCTAGTTAGTCTTGAGGAATCAAGGTGATAACATGTGTGCATATGTGTCTAGTGGTCATTGTTGTTTGTTTGGTAGTGTCAGTATACTGATTAGATTGTCTTGTGTTGAAGTGAAAATTTTTGGATACACTGACCGCTGTAATCCTACATTCTGTAAGTATGGTTATGATATAAAAAGTATATTTCGTGTGTGTTCAAAGAAGGTGTATTTTATTACGATATTTTATAAATGTTTTCTGGCTAGTGAAGCATGACCTTTCTCATTAGTTTTGAGTTTTGTATATTATATATATATATGTATATATATATATAACACATCACTCTATGAAATCCAGAGCCTAAAAAATAAAACGAAACATTTTAGGTAAAATTCGACTTTATTCATCAAAATAGTCTCCTTCTAGGGTGATACACTGATTCCATTGCTTCTCCAACAATTTAATGATTTTCTGTAGAGAGATTTGTCTTTGGCCTCAAAATACACCTCAGTTTCCGATATCACTTCTTCATTAGAGTCAAATCTTGTTCCATGGAGCATTCTTTTTAGGTCTGTAAGCAGCCAGTAATCGAGGGTCCAGATCTGGATATCAGTGTGGATGCGAAATCAATTCTAAGAGCAGTTCATGTAGTTTTGCTATCGTTGCGTTTGACGTTTGACACGGTGCTTTGAGGCCATTTTACCTTAGTGATTTTCTTCTACAAATACATCAGTAATGCTATATAATATTCATTAATGTTCCTGCAAAATGGTGAATACAATGCCTTCTGCTATGTTCAAATCCTCTGCTATCTCACATAACTTCTCTTTACAATCGGCCAAACGAGTTTGGGCATTTTTTTTTCTTCATTTTTTTTTTTTTGGCGAACTGAACATTCATCATCATTTGTATCTGTACGACCGCTTTCAAAGTTAGCGTACCACATCTTTACCATTGTTTCCGACAAAGCAGAGTCCGATTAACAGTTATCAAGCTATTACTTTGCTTGAATAGTATTTTTCCATCAGAAAGGAATGCTTTATCAATACACAAAATTCAGATTTTCCCATGTTTACAAAATTAGCAGCTTCAATTAAATAAAAAAGTTTAAATTTGTATAATAATAATTCAACTGTGCCCAAATTTTGTCACGTGTCATTAGAAGGTAGCACTCCATAAAATTATATGGATTTTTTATTAGTGACGCCACCTATATGTCGATCACTGGATTTATTGAGTGATGTGTTATGTAGTAATATTTTTATTATTTATCGTAAAAGTTAAAAAGTAAATACTACGAACTGTGGATTGTCAACCCATTAGTTCTTACTACCGCTACTACTACTACTAATAATAATAATAATAATATTAATAATATATATATATATATATATATATATATATATAGATATCAATAAATGAACACATGGATATACACGCAGGTACGCACACATATATAAGTATTTTTCTGCTGCTAATAGCACAGTGCTCTATGTAATAAAACAGAGCTATTCAGTACATACACTCCTGATCAAAAATTTAAAACCACTTCTTCTTCTTCTATGTGCCCTGTCTCTTCAGGACGTAGGCGATCATGGATCTCCACGTCTCCCTATCCCTTGTGGCTCTTAGTATGTTTGCTCCTGTTTCTCCTGGCAATCCCCGTTCCGTCATCCACCTGATCAGACCCTGCAAATATGTTATCCGCTGCCTTCCTCTGTCTCTCCTTCGTTCTATCTGTCCAGTCAGTATCAGGTTCTCCAGGCTCTCCTTCCTCATTGCATGTCCCAGGAACTTCAGTTGTCTCTTCCTGATGCTCAGCATCAATTTCCTTTTTGTTGACATTCTTTCTAACACTTCGTCGTTGCTTGTATGCTCAGTCCACGATATCGGTAGCATCCTTCTGTAGAACCACATTTCGGCCGCTTCCAGTTTTGTCCTCATTTCCGATGATATTGTCCAGCATTCACAGCCGTATTGAAGAACTGACATCACGTAGCAGTCTAGCACTCTTTTCTTCGTTTCTATTGAGATCTTCCTATGTATTAGTATTATGCTCATCTTCTGGAACGCGTCCTTTGCCATGCCAATTCGCCTTCGGATCTCCGTGTCGCACTTTCCATCTCCTGTTAGAACACTTCCTAGGTACTTAAATTCTTGGACTTGTTTGATTCTGTTATCCCCCACCTGTATTTGGCATTTTCGGTTGTATCTTTTGCTGATGACCATGCACTCAGTTTTCTTAAAGTTTATTTGTAGTCCCTTCTTGTCACTCTCCACTGCTACTTTCTGAAAAATCTTTAAAAATACTTTTTTATTTACAGGTAGATTTTAAACTCCTACCACTTAAGGTTACCAATACTACAATCCAAAATGTTATGGAAACAAAAAGCTGCATTCCAGACATTTTATTTAGAAATTTACATTTTTATAAAATGAGGCGATTTACGCATGAACAAAATTATAAGACCAGGGGTATAAATTGTTAGATCCATGGCAATTCCAATGTCTTTAGTTCAGTTAGAGATTAGCAATCACTGCGTAAAGGTCTTACCATGCCTAAAGCAAGCAAATTTAGCAAAGTTGAGCGTTCTCGAATTCTGGAATTCCATAAGCAAGGTTTGTCACACTGGGCGATTGCAGCTAAGGTAAATCGCAGTAAAACTGTGATTTGCAACTTTTTAAAGAACAGTGAGAATTATGGAAAAGCAAAATCCTCTGGTAGGCCCCCAAAAATTTCTCCTGCATTGAGTAAGAGAATAAGACGGGTTGCTATGAAAGGGGGGGACTTTCTTTTAGTCAAATTAAGGCAGTCACAGATGCTGATTGCAGTCCCGTAACCATCAGACGACACTTATGACAAAAAGGCATGGTAAATAAAAAGCGTAAACAAATTCCTCGGCTGCTTCCATGTCACAAGGTGGACCGCTTAAAGTTTGGTTGTGAATAACAAACATGGGACGTTGGGAAGTGGAAGAAAGTCCTATTTTCTGATGAGAAAAAATTCAATCTAAATGGTCTTGAT
The DNA here is from genome assembly GCA_037127315.1 of Ascarosepion bandense. NCBI lineage: Eukaryota > Metazoa > Mollusca > Cephalopoda > Sepiida > Sepiidae > Ascarosepion > Ascarosepion bandense. Next base: position 1,576,781 of record JBBBDQ010000409.1, on the reverse strand, counting down.
GGCTTCCAACGATATTGGCATAACAAAAACATGCGTCCTGAAATTTTCTCCACACGTCATAGTGGTGGAGGGTCCCTAATGGTATGGGGTGCCTTTTCTTACAGAGGGACGATGGAGCTCCAGGTGATGTAGGGTTGTCAAACAGCGGCTGGTTATGCTAGCATGCTACAAAAAGCATCATTGATGATGGAGGGCCATCGTTTGTGTGTGGATGGATGGTTATTCCAACAGAATAATGCTGCAATCCACGCTGCAAGACGGACCTTGACCGTTGTCCAAGAAAATGGGATCCATCTCTTGGGACATCCTGCATGCTCACCAGACTTGAACCCAATTGAAAATGTTTGAGGATGGATGACAAGAGATGTTTATCGAAATGGCAAACAATATTCTACAAAAAATGAACATCGTGAAGCCATCTTCAGAAGCTGGAGCAGCATCCCCCGCACCTTAATGGAAACGCTTATTTCTAGCATGCCCGACAGAATTTTTGAAGTGATTAAAAGCAGTAGAGGTAGAACTCATTATTAAATTGGGTTGTTGAATGTTTTCATACACTTTTCATACACTTTTTGTACAATTTCGTAGAATTTTTGTCTCTGGTCTTATAATATTGATCATGTGTACATCGCCTCATTTTATAAAAATGTAAATTTCGAAATAAAATGTTTGGGATATAGCTTTTTGTTTCCATAACCTTTTAGATTGTAGTATTGGTAACCTTAAGTGGTAGAAGTTTAAAATCTATCCGTAAAAAAAATATTTCTTTTTAAAGATTTTTAAGTGGTCTTAAAATTTTGATCAGGAGTGTATTAATGAACAAACATCTTATCTTACGTCTGTAGTATGACTGGCAGATTTATGCAATATGCAACCATCAGTTGCTATAAAAATCATTCATCAATGAATTACAACACTCTCAGCTATTGGGCGTGTATAATGATAATATACACGCTAAAACGTCTGCATCCTTCTACCAAACGCCCGAGTTCAGAGGTAGAATCGCTGACTAACGCCAATTCGGTCGGGTTTCAATCCTGAGTTAAAAAGCAATCGAAGTTTTACCGTACTGATTAGCTGTGATACAGAGAAACAGATCTGTCTGCGGATGACTATTTAGGCTCTCACACCCTGATTGAGCACTCAGGAAGAATGGTAGACTTTGAAAAGCAGTAGCTACTCTGGCATTTACGCATCTTTCATTCAGCAATGAATTAGAACACTCTCGGCTATTGGCATGTATAATGATAATATGCACGCTAAAATATCTGCCTCCTTCTACCGAGCGCCCGTATCTCAGAGGTAGAATGGCCGACTGACGCCAATTCGGTCGGGTTTCAATCCTGGGTTAAAAAGCAATCGGCTGATGAGCTGTGATACAAAGAAACAGATCTGTCTGCAGATGACTATTTACGCTCTCACACCCTGATTGAGCACTCTGGAAGAATGGTAGACTTAAACACCCAAAGGCGTTAATTTGTATCCTGTCAAACGCAAGACCTCTAGAAATATAACTAGCTTTGTATTCAATTAAACTTTATAAAACGTGTATTAAAGGTATTTGAACGCACATAATATGAGTTAAATCTCAAGTTTTGTAAAACTCTTATCATATTGGTTATCTACCACTTGATTATGACAAAGCGAATGTCAACTTGTCAAAATATTTTGAGAAAAAAATAATCAAGATTCTACTAATTACGACAGACCAACGAGCTAATTGCTCAATCCATCAATATAGAATTTCATTATTTACTTATATTTTTCGCTTTCCTGATTAAGCAATGAAAGAAAAAGACCCCTGGAGAAAAGTGTGTTTGATTCTGTCCGATACTCCATCCTAAAAAAAAAGAATCATAAGAACTTTCATATTTCTAAACATTTTAACTGAAGTATAAGGTAATGTCACTGACTTTTGCAAACAATTACTGAATCTAAAACATAAGCAAACAAATATTATTAAAGAACGAGAACAATAAAAGAACAAAAACTTAAAAAAAACGGTATTGTATTTAATTTTTGGAAGATCAGAATAATAAGACCTAGCCGCCAATCTAGTACTGCGCTTAAATGTATTTATCTCACAGATTCTTCTATTGTAGTTTTAACTTGTTTAAATCTCTCCCGGTTTAATGCTCTCCAGTCAACTTTACGCTTCAATATTTTTATGATCTGTCAATTGCTATCTTCTGTTTTTTGAATTGTTTTCCTTTTATTGTTCTCTCTCCTTAATAGCGTTTTTTATCAGATTGTGTAATATGCAGTGATCTTTTGTTACAGTGGTCTTATTAAATTGCTTCTGACAAAATTGTTTTAAAAATTACTAAAGATGAGGTCCCACAAATGAAAACTCATAAAGACAATTCCCATGACGATATTTATAGAAAAGGTAGAGTGAAGAACAGTATAGCGGTGTGAAAATAAATTCAAGTCTGAGCATAAAATATTAGGTTCTTTAGATGTTTGAGGAATCCTTAAACATGCCCCGGGTAGCAACTGTGCTGTGGATTCTTGTTGAGAAACCACACAAATTAATAAATAACAAAAACAGATACGGAGATAGAAACTTTAAGTTATATTGAACAAAATATACAACTGGAATACGGGTTAGTCAATTCAGTAATACTAGAATTACTGTTAGTAGAAGTCTATATATACAATCTTCTAGTAAAGAAGTATGTCCGGGTAATGATTCTATATCCAAAACAACTCCAACTTAATATGCACCAAATTACTGGCCAAATGACTCTTTGCTGACTCTCTAACTACTTTTCTGCCGTTCTCTAGTTTATATGTACACATTAGGCGAGTCGATTCTCATGTGCAAAAAGGGGTGATACCCAACAAAATATATCAGTAATATTCAATGTATGCACGAAAAGTCGACTTATTAATTACTGGCATCATAGCCCGGCGTTGCCCGTGCAACTAAGAACATTTTAGCAGTAGGAGAAGATGCCAATGAAAGCAGTTAATTTTGTTTTTGTTTGAAAAAACACTTTTTTAAAAAATATTTCTTTTGTTTGAAAAAACAATTTAAAAAAAAATATTTCTTTTGTTTAAAAGTTACAGGGAAAAATATTTACATTTTTTGTTGACCAAATGAATTTTTAAAACGTCGGAATAAAAATTAAATCTAAAGGCTCATTTTTTTTAATAAAAAATATTTTAGTCGTGACAGGCGTGATTTGATTTCTGTGACGTAATTTAAAAATCATCTTAGATCTTAGATGCTTTTGGAGCAAATGTAAACAATCGGCTCCATTGGCACTAAAGTGCGAAAGGAAAAAATTGCTGAACTTAAACTCAAAAAGTATGTGTCGACCTGGTTTCCTTGTAGATATGTGTCCCTTGAAAGTTTGAATGGCGTAGCTTAAAAAATGTGTGCGTGCATAGGGAACCGTCACACACAGACTTATAGATTGCCTTTTTTATATATAGATTCTGCAACAAAATATCGTCTAGTACGACATCGTGTAAACACATTTATAGCAACATGGGTAGCAACTGATTCGATATAATCTCGGCTCTTTCATGAGAGCGGAATATTTTGAGTGCAAAAGTTGGGAAGAGTTTGAGATCGACAGGTAAACAGGAAGTACATATTTAGTCTCTTTGCCGCCGGTGTAAATCTATGATGAGTAAATACAGTTATTAAAAATGTATGTGAACCTATAATAAAGTTACTCAAAATATACGTAGAGGTGATAAAATTTTGAAGACAGACACAAGTCCTTACAATCAAATACTCCAATGACCAATATGTAAATAGTAATTTAATGAAGTGTGTCTGATAAAGAAATAATAATTTTTTTCTGTCGACCAATATTACACATAAAGAGGAGAGACAACCGTATTTATGAATTTACTTGGAAATTTAAAACATCTATATTAATTTCTGAATATTTTAATGAATTGTAAGTCGCTCTGGACATACTGATTTTTTTCCTGCGCCTTGAAAATATCAAGTGTATGAGTAAGATAACCGTTTCGCGACAAAGAAATATTTGACATTCATAGACGGAACAGCCTATACGTTTTTCGGGAGAAATGTATACAAGATTAAAAAAATTTTCAAGTGAAAATAGATCGCAAGTTCAATCGCTATTTTTGCTCTCTCCAGAATTGATAGTTTTCCTCCTAATCCTTTTTTATTTTAATTACTGTGGAATGTTAACATTTGATTATGCTATTAATTTCTGTTTGAAAATGCAGTTCATTTTTGTTGTTGCTGCTGTTGGTAGTATTCAAACTTTTTCCTTTAAATCTGAGTCTAACGACATTCATTGATATCTTGTTTCAGAGAAAAAACAACGAATATCAGTTTGAGGTTTGAAGATAAAAAAATAATGAAAATGACATGGTTAATTTGTTACTCCCAATAGTGTAAAAAGATAAAATCAGTAATATTTATTTGATACTATTTAAGAGGACTAAGCATCTGCAACCCCAATACTTGACCACTTAAGAATTTTTTTAATCGTTTCACCCCAAGCAACGCGGTAATGCCACTGATACGAGTAAAAGTTTAGACAGAATGAGAGTGAAGAGAAAGACGAACCAGTAAAAGTGGTGTCAGAGAAAGGGCTAGAGAACGACGGAAACACAGGTGTGAAGACAGTTGCTAAGGTAGAGTGAAAGGAAAAGAACAAGATATACGGGGTGATGTAGATAGGACTACAGTCAATGAATAAGAGATGGGATTTGACATGCCATTTAAATGGAGGTTGTAGTCGTCAGAAAATCATGTATATGGAATGGAGTTCCACTAGCGTGAAGTACGAGAAAAGAAGTTGATGGAGTAGAATTTTTGGCTGCATTTGGTTGATCTAACTCTAAATGAGTGGGAACTTGTTACCAGTCTGGTTGCACGAGTAAATACCTGTGGCAGGGGCACCAGCGACTTAAGTTCGTCGGAGCAGAAGCCATGAAAATATTTGTAGAATAGACAGAGGGAAGCCACATGTCCCCCATCAGAAAGTAGCTGGAGTCGAGCTGCCTATCACATTACAGATCTACTTTGGAGCCTGTCGAGAACACTGAGATGAACAACCGGGATGACTGACGAGCTCTGACGGCAAAAAACTCAAATAATTTATTAATTCTTTCACATTGCTAAGAGAAAGGTATGCAAAATACACAACCGCAAAATGATAACAACGTTATTAACAAGAATAAACTGGAAAAAATAGAGATAAATAATACTACGTACTCATTCCATATCATTCATTATCCAAACGAATCTATCCAATCTAAACACTATAAAAATATCCTTTACTCACCTTCATTTCTTAGACATTGAATAATATTCCTTCATATTTTTCCATAAGTTGTCTCATGTTTTACTTTAAATGATGAGTATTATTGAGCCTTCCTATATAAAGAAAGAAATTAAAATCCAATAGATATTTGTTCTGATATATAATTTACTTGTGACAAATAAAATAATCGCATTTGCCCTGTAAAAGTCCAGCAGAGGACGAAACGTGTCGAGTAAGTTAAGTTTTCACTTTTGTCTGTTAACACACACACACACTCACAATGAAAGAGTTATGATATACTTTATAATGCATACATAAGATCCGTATTTGAATATGTGTTGTGGATTCTTGTTGTGAAACCACTCAAAACAATAAATAACAAAAGAATATATGGAGAAAAAAATGTAAGTATTGAACAAAAATATACAAAGTAGAACACGGGTTAGTCAATTCAGGAATACTAGGAATACTATTAGTAGGAATCAATATATACTATCTTGTAGTGAAGAAGTAAGTCCGGGTAATGGGTTTATATTTTTAACTCATCTCAAAACTGCTGCTCTCTGTATAGACAGGATTATATGTACACATTACACGAGTCCATTCTTGTATCCAAAAAGGCATGATCCCCAACAATATGTATACAAAATGTTGTTTTTTATGTTAGAAAAATCATTTTTCTGCTCGTATTTTATATACACGCACACTCAGACACATACAAACACACATACATATATATGTACAGGTTTGTGTATGCACACACGCACACGCATATACGTATGTATATGCACACACATGCATGTATATATGTATATATATATATATATATATATATATATGCATATATATATATATGTGTGTGTGTGTGTGTGTTTGTGTGTGAATGTATACATATATATATATATATATATATATATATATATATATATATATATATGAGCACAGACAAGAATTTATTGAATGATTTGAGCAATTCTACTTACCTGCCTACCTATATATATACACTACGGGCAATAATTATTAAGCAACCCCAGTTCTTTTTCAGAAATGCTGTTTTTCATACTATTTTTATAATTTATTGACAAGCGGATAATTCCAAATGAAAACAAAATGGTTCTTTTTTAATTTTTACTTTGAAAAAGTTTACAAGGCAAAAAAGCAAAATTGAATCACCCCAAATGTTTATCATTCTTTCATTGATGAAACGGCATTGGAGGTATTTATTAAATATTTAAACATTAATTTGACGTACATGTTATTGTGCATTATTAACAAAAGAACCATTCAATTTTCATTTACAATCATTCACTTGGCAATAAATACGAAAAGTTAGTATGAAATACATCATTTTTTAAACACATAGGTTGCCTAATAATTATTTCCGGTAGTGTGTATATATATATATATATATATATATATATATATAGATAGATAGATAGATAGATAGATAGATAGATAGATAGATTATTGAACAAAAAAGTAGTTATTTTGAAACTAAATATTGGAACACTGCTTTATATTTTTAGATTTCTGCACGCAAGAAATTAATTTAAATGATACATGCGTTTTGATCAAAAAGGTACGACATGAAATTCAGCTTCTTTTGATTTTAATAGATCTCGTTATCAAAACGAATAATTTCTTGATTTAACCCGACATTGCATAAGGGAAAGAGGCTTTTGTAACTGATATTCTTAAAGTTCGTTCAACGAAAAAATAATTTTAAATATTCGGTGTAGTTTCGTCATCTGGAAGCGTAAATAAGTCTTTTGATTTCCATTTTTTCCCCAGTTCGGAGCCTAGTGAGCAAAAGCAGAAAAAAGAATCATATTTCTCTTGAATTTCGGGTAAAGCGACGTGCCGATTTTAATTAAGCACTATTCATCTGAAACGTGACACACGAGGCAAATGAACGATTCTAAATGACAAGAGTAAGTTATAGCTAATCCCTACATCCACAAAAATGCATAGAAACACGCAATAATACGCACACAATCACAGATGCACACGGGGTTAGAAAGAGAGAGAGAGAGAGAGAAAAAAAGAAAGAAAGAAAAAGAAAGTGTTAAACAGTAAATATTTCTGAAGACAAGTAAAATTATACAGTGCGAAGTGCTATGTCTATTCTGTTTATAATAACGTACATTTTATCCACAAGTTTGATCGATCATCAACAATATAGTGTTGCCAATTAAAAACTGAAGTTTTTAAAATAAATCGTATGTTCATTTTCAATCTTATTTATTTAATTATCTTTGTAATTTATATAGTTCCCTTGGAGTTTAAAATTTGTAGGTATGATGTCTAGCAACGAGTAAAACTCAATGAGTTTTTCTATTCCAGTAAAATATCAAATATTGAAACTCAACCGGCAGCATTTTAATGTCAGCCTCCGTCCACTGATAATATGATTCGAACCAGAATCGCCCGTTTTCAAAGAACTGGATTAATCGGTGATCTTCCGGTAAAGAGCTCTTAAGTGTAAAAAAAACAAAAACATGCTTGACAAATTATCTTTTTGTCAGTAAACCACTGAAAAACAACAATCTTGGCACTAAGCATTACCACAATTCAATACTATATATATATATATATATATATATATATATATATATTAGAAACTTGAATATATTCTCGCTTATATTTATGGAAAGTAATCTTAAATTTACAAAAATAATAAGAATTATGTCACAGAAATTATTGTCTACCGCTAGTTACTTCTTTTTCCTACTTTCTGGCAGAATTTGAATTCCAAGTCGGAAAAAACAGCAGTCCACCCATTTGTTGACATCTTCATAAGAATGAAGGGACTACGTAGCCAGGTAATGTGTCATTGATCAAAACTAGTAATAATCGGACAGTGAATAACGCCGGGTGGGTAGGACTTCTTAAGCGTTTCTAAATAAGTTTTTAACCGTTTTTCAACATTTGACCTTGTGTTATCATGTTTCAAAACCAATTTTTCTTGTCTCCGCTCGTACAGCGGCTGTTTGTTTCAAGGCTAGGCTCAAATGCATCAACTGCAGACGATAACGATTTTTCTGATAGTTCCGGTCGGTTTGAGCAGTTTATAATAAACTACACGCAGCAAATGCAGAGAAAAATCTTCGAACCATGGATATTTTTCTTTGCCACCGATATTCTTACATGGTTTGGCGTACCTTACGATCTTCTACACTTAGAATTATCGTAGTATATCCACTTTTCATTGCCGGTTACGATATGATGTGAACAATATTTTCTTTCCTGCCGTTGAAGCGTCTGTTCACAAGTGACTAGACGCCATTCGTCGTCTCTGGTACGGAACCTAATGCCCTTGCTTTTATTCATCCCTAATGCTTTCAAACGTTTCGAAATTTTTGTGTGATCAACTACTAATAATTATGAAAGTTTAGTTTGCACCTGACATGAGACTTCGTAAAATAATGTCTCTACTTCTTCGTCTTCAAGCGTTTTCGGTGCCTCAGAGAGTTCTTTTATGTTAACATGAACGCCATTTATTTTGAAGCGTCTAAACCAATCTCTGCATCTAGTTTTAGGCAGAACATACTCGCCGTAAGTGTCAGCAAGAATATCGTGTGCTTCAGCTGTATATTTCTAAAGAATGAAGTGCAGTATAATTACCCGAAATATGCTTTCTTAGGCACGAAATCCGACATTTTTAACGCGATGAAAAACAAAGTTGTTTACACTTCAGAGAAATGATATACACTGAATTTCGAATATGCTTGTAGTACTTATTTTAGAGGCATTACAATCTGAAACAATACGCACGTAGCTCTGGGAACGTCATCTATTGTAAAACAGAGAGAAATTATTCAAGGTCATAATAGATATATATTAAAATACTTTAATCCAAACGGAAAAGTAGGAAGGTAAATGCCAAAACCTGATCCTAATTAATATTAAACTTTAATATTAAAAATGATACAGGAGGAGAGCTCAATGTAATTAAAATTACAGTGCTAATATTCTCAATTTCACAGCTCTTATTCCTTTAACCCTTTCCCTTTGTAAAGCTAGACGAAGCCAAATTTTCCATTTTTCACTTACAACTCAATCTAAAAGTAAAATCTAAAATTATACATTATTTGCTTCCGAATTTTTTGTAACGTAAATTTCTCAAATCTTAACCGTCATTTTTTATTTATTTTTTATTTTTTATTTACTTTTTTATTTTATTTTTATTTTCTTTTTGAAATAGTTACTGTTGCTGATGAGATGTTATATCTCTCTTAGGGATTTCATGTCGAAATGACCATTCAACAATTTTGAATATTGAAAATGTATTTGATTTTATATATATATATATATAAACTATGTCGTAACAAGTAAATTTAGATGTTTACCACTTTCAACTCACTTTCATGAACTCTTCAGTTTGTTTGATAATAAAATGAATAATCTCATGCACACATGGCTGGAAACATTGTATTTATTCACTTCGATAAATCTACCCTAATATTGATCACCTTAATAACGCATTTGCTTAGCTTAGAAGAGATATTTTCCAGAAATATATGCATCGGCCATTTTTCATCGATGTCGCACAGCTTTTTGTTATAATTTATACACACATTACCCAAATATATTCAATTAAATAATATCAGCGGAATACAAAGTTTTAGAAAATACATAGAAAATATTAACAAAAAAGACATAACAGAAATATATATTGCCCAAAATTAGTAATTCCGAAATATAATGATTAAAATATCAAAACCGGTTCTCTCTCATCAGACCCAAATTGAAGAAAAAATAAAAAACAGTTTTTAAAAACTGCATTAAATTAATTAAAAACGTTCCAACCGAGATTAATATTGTATAGGCACAACAGATATAACACGAAAGCTTAACTGCCATAAAGCCTATCAAACTCTCCTCTTTACCTAGAGATAGTTTGTAGGACTTAATATATCTTGATTCCTCAATCTTCATGTGATAATTAATACTGGTTTTCCAAAGATCATGTCCGGCCAATAAAACCATATATACTGGTTTTTAATTAAATATTGAGCTTTCGCCGAGATTGATACATTAACAGGTTATGTAAATTGTCCACCTTTCTCTGGAGAATATTGGTAGGAATATGTTGGTTGATCCGTGCTTTCAAACTATGTTAATTTCTGACAAAATTATTAGCATCGTACAGCCATTTATATTACAGAACTAATATGACACACAATGAAACAGACGCATAAACTCACATACATAGACACAGGGGCACACACACATAAGCAAGCATATATGTAAGAAACAGAATAATGATAAAGTAAGCTTCTCCGAGTTACATGCGATGAAAATCATCAAGCTGAAATGATATATTTAGGTTCAATTGTCTTCGTCATTGAGTTTATTATTTATTTTTTTAGTTTATTTGGATATTTAGATTCTTTTCATTGTTTACACACACACACACACATAAACACACACACACACACACACACACGCGCGCACACACACACACACAGAGACACACACACACACACACATACACACACACATGATAAAATTCTTTGTAAGAATTATTTAATTAAAAATGAAGAGGGAGGAAGGCTTCGGAATTTGAATTGGCTCACACAAACCCTGATCTCAATGCTATTGAACATCTATGGGATATTTTGGATTAACAATTGATAAATCTAATGTATCTAATGTATCTTGGCAAGACACACTTTGGGAACAAATAGAAGCTGCTTGGCAGGAGATACCATTAGATACATTGAAGAAGCATGTGATGGAAATGCCTGAGAGAATGATGGCCGTGATCAAAGAAAAAGGGTTAATACTAAATATTAAATTTCTTTTGTAACAAGTATTTTTTCTTGTTAATGAATTTATTGAATAGACCAAATAAAGGTACTTTAATTAAATTGTTTGTTTTCTGTCTATATGCCTAATAAAATGTAAAACGGTTCTTGTCCTAATACTTTTGCACAGTACTGTATATACATATGTTGTATATTTTGGCATCAATCTCTTTTTTATGCAGGTTTTATTGAAAATAACAGACAGGCTGTTATTAAAATTTTATGTAATTTTTCATGTGATCTTATAGGTATTTATTTTGAAGACATAAATTATACAAAAATTGGCCCAATATTTTTCCGAGCTGTTTCAGCTAAACATTTAACCATTATCAATGATGTATTTAATTTTATATGTAACATAATGTACATAGTTTTATGTATATTTGTAGAGTATTGTGTATGTTTTATGTTCCGAACAAAGCAAGAACATTGTCAGCGTGTTCGTGGGTCATGTTGCTGAGTGTTGGGTTTTTCTTTTTTATTAATAATGGCTCCATCACTTTTAATGTTTTTGTTTTTTTTGTTGTTTTTTTTTGCATATACATAATGCTATGATATTTGTGTTTTTAATAATTACGTTACGGATAGGTTTTGGTAGGCCCTTGTGTTCAAAACAATTTCAAAACTCGACCCCCATAAGGCGTGTGAAGACGATGGAATCCCAGTGATAGTCCTTAAGAGGTGTGTTCCTGAACTTTCCCCTGTCATCTCTAAACTATTTAACTACTGCCTTTCTGCTTCCTGCTTTCCTGCATGCTGGAAGTTCTCTTCAGTCGTTTCTGTATTTAAGAATTTTGGTGAACCCTCGGACCCATCCAACTATCGCCCTATCAGTCTTCTACCGATATTCGGGAAAGTATTCGAGGCTATAATCAATGCTGAAGTAGTTCATCATATCACCGCCCACAAACTGTTCTCCGACAGGTAATATGGATTCCGCTTTGCCAGGTCCACGGCCGACCTGCTAACAAGCGTAACGGAGTACTTGCTACAGTCCCTTGATGAGTCTGACGAGGCTCGCGCGGTCGCTCCGGACATCTCCAAGGCTTTCGACAAGGTTTGGCAGTCTGGCTTCCTATGGAAACTACGAGGTTATGGTATTACCGGTCGCCTGCTTGACCTAATCCAATCTTTCTTAAATAACTGCAAAATGAAGGTCGTTCTGAATGGGCGTGCCTCTTCGTCCTACAGCACGAATGCTGGTGTCCCACAGGGCTCTATCCTGGGCCCGACGCTCTTCCTTATTTTCATCAACGACCTCCCAGATGAGATCAAGTCCCAAGTAGGCATCTACGCAGATGACACTACAATATGCTCCCGTGCCAGTCAGAAACCTCTCGTGTCAGACAGACATAACCTCGCTGCTGACCTTGAACGGGATCTACACTCTGTGGTGAACTGGGGCAAGAAGTTGCTTGTCAACTTCAATTCATCTAAGACCAAGCTGTTGTCTGTCAACCATTACAGGCAACCTCTCCTGCCTCCCATAAGCATGGACCAAGCGATTCTCCCGGAGAGCAATACACTACGCCTCCTCGGACTTACCCTGTCCTCAGACCTCAAATGGAACCACTATATTGAATCCATAGCAAAATCTACTGTTAAGAAGATTGGGTCACTCTGTCGATCCAGGATGTTTTTTCCACCTGAATCCATCCTGCATATATACAAGTCAAATATCCGTCCGTGCATGAAGTACTGCTGCCATTTATGGTCAGGTGCCCCTGCTGTTCTCCTCAGTGTCGCGACAGGCTCCAAAGGAGAGTCTGTAATGTGATAGGTACTGATCTGGCGGCTCGACTGCAGCCATTTCCCCATCGTCGAAATGTGGCCTCCCTTTGTCTGTTCTATAAATACTTTCATGGCTTCTGCTCAGACGAACTTAAGTCACTGATGCCTCCTCAACAGGTGTTTACTCGTGCAACCAGACTGGCAACTGGGTCCCACTCATTCACAGTCAGGTTAGCCAAATGCAGACGACAATTCTACACCTGCAGCTTCTTCTCTCGCACTTCCCGCCTGTGGAACTTGCTCCCCTATTCTTGCTTTCCTGACGGCTACAACCTCCATAAATTTAAATGCAAAGTCAATACTCATCTACTAACCACTGGACTCTAGCTCTCTCCCCTCCCCTGTATAAGCTTTCCTTTCTCTCCACCAATGTGTCTGTCATCACACCTGCTTTCTCAGCTTTCTATTGTTCCTTTCTAACTAGTTTCTACTCTTCACTCTTTTCTAATTAATCTTTTTACATTTATGTAGCCCCCTGCACATCAGTGGCGTTTCCGCCTTGCTTGGGGTGAAATGATTAAAAGAAAAAAATTAGATAGAATTAAACTTTGTTTAGAGAGATGCAATGCGAGTTTTCGCATCAGTTTCGTGGTTATATGGCAGATATAATTATTTACGCAATTGTGTAGTTCGTGAACACAGTTCTTTGAAGGACGTGTAATTTTATAAATAATTATAGTTGCACTTAAGTTGGATTTCGCAGTTGAAATGTTATTTTTGACAATGAGGTTAGTCGATTTATTTTTACAATGATTAACGTCTACGGGTGTTGTGCATTTTCGGATGTTGTTTCGAACTGAAGATTTGTCCTGTTTATAATTGCAATGTATTTCGTTTACATTATCATCTCGTCAAAAATAACATTTCACCTGTAAAGACAAAATTGGGGAGAGAGAGAGGGAGAGTATTTTTTTTATTTATAAAGCCGAAAGGTTTGTTGTTACATAAATCGTATTATTTTTTTATTTTATTTTTTAGACCTCCCATTTATATACTAAAGAGTATATATTTTCGTTTACCAGCCTGGTATTCTAAAGAACTTATTAGGATATTTAAAAAAAATAGGAAACTACGCAGGATTCGAACCTGAGTTCTTTTAAGTGAAACTGCCATTTATTTATTTTTTGTGATTATTATTATTTGTGTTATTATCTTGCCACATAGTAAACTTGGCTACTAAATCCTTTTCTGGGTATGTGACAAAAATTAGTTAATAAATACTCTGTATTGAATATCATTATTATTATGCGCACCCTATTAATTGTAATCTTAGGACAGAACAACTCAAATTAACTGAATAATACTCAACCATAATGAATAGATTCCTACTCTCCTACTGAATATGTTTACGTCTTATTCATTCGTATTTAATTTTTTGGTGACTGATTCAGTGTTTTCTGTTTTTATTCCACTAATCCCTGCCATCAAGAAATATTTGGTAACCAAAATGCTTCCGATTATTATTTTTTATTTGCTTTTATTTTTTTATTTTATTTTATTTTTTGAAATTGCGGATATCTTTATAAATCTCAGAATTGCAATAAAATTACCATATATCACGTAAACAAATCGATTATTCGGGTATGGCAATACATCTGCATTAAAACTTACTGTTCAAACTGAATGGGGTAAAACAACATTAGAAAAAATATATTGCCCTTTATTTGTACGGTGTTAAAAACAAGTGAGACGATAGGGACACATTAAATTAGTGATATACATTTTCTATGGAAATATATTTATATTTTGAACTTGACTTTTAGTGCAAATTTAAACTTCCATTTATTAACAACGAGAGTCGCCTATCCACATAGTGATCTGGCGCGTCTTAGACCCCTCGAACACGAATGGCGATCAGTCTAAACGAAGTCATATTAAGCCAATAACATAATTTTCGAATTCATCGTAATAACCATCTCTGCTCTGAAATGTATCGTAATGTGAACAGATGTAAACATATTGCTGAAATTAACGAAGATTAACGAAACTGATTCGAATGCCACCGAATGAAACACATTTTTGTAATAAAGATTTATCGTAAATAAACAGGCCGGTAGGAATAAAGATGTAATACTGTTTTGATTATAAACAAAATATCTACTTAAATACGAATGACGATCAAAAATAAAGTTCCAACAAATAATTTCAAATTGTCGGCTGTTTATAACCAATTTTCATTAATCTTCGTTAATTTCCATAATATATATATATATATATATATATATATATATATATATATATATGTTTCATACAAAGCATTTGGCAGTTTAACTGAGTAGGTTCGTGCATAAACCTGTTCATTTAAAGCGACAAATCTTTTGCATTAAACATATAAACACTCTATTTCCACCACAATTTCCAGCACTTTACAATAAAAATGCTTGCCAAAATACCTTTTATCAAAAATAAAAGGTATTTTGGCAATCATTTCTTTGCTTAATTATAAACAACAATCTTCGGTCTAAACATTACCATAACCCAACTGTTTATATATCTAATATATATATAAATATATATATATATATATATATATATATATATATATATATATATATATATATATTTCATCCTATCTGAGATATCGGCTTACATGTATCAATATAGATTACTGACAAACGATAGTAGTGTTCGTCTATTTTATTTGTGTTGAGGATTAGCGAACTCGTGCGTGCATGTTTGAAGCGAATATCGTAACTACAGCTTGTGGCTTCTCACATGACCACACTGGGGGCGGGAAGTATTAAGTATAGAAAGCCATTTGGATAACCAATCGGGTTTTTTTTATCTATTATAGGCATTTCAGAATGTTTGTAGAGATTCGGTCTGCAAACTGCTAGTTACAACCAAAACTATTGTCATCTCTGATAATAACTGATGTAAGCCGAAAGCTTAGAAAGAATTAAATAAAAACACGTATCAATTTTGTGATTTTCTTTCCTCTTTCAGCCATAATGCTATTAAGCTTCTCAGACGAAAGGAAATATATATATATATATATATATATATATATATATATATATATATATATATATATTGTGTGTATTTTGGCAGCATTTTTTCATTAATGCAGGTTTCATTGAATAATATAGACAAGTTTTGTCTATTAATTTTGTGTAGGATCCGTTCATACCGTCTGATATACTTGATGGTGATGTCGTTAAAAGACAACAAAAAATCACAGTATTTGTTGAATTTTTTATCGGGTCTAAGCTTTCGGCTCACATAAGCCATTATCAAAGAGTAAATATTAACACACAGTAAACATAGAACATTTAAGCTATTAAGATATGATTTGTAGATGGATTGACTTTTGCACGATATAATAGATTTTTTATAATGGCTATTTTGTAATCGTGGGGGCATTCACTAATATAATTGAGTGTGGAGGGATATTTATTAGTGGGTTTTTGATACGGTGAGATAGTAAATTTATTGTTGTCGGTGTTAATTAATATATCAAGGAAAGGAATTTTGTTATCTTTGCTAAGTTCATAAGTAAATTTTAAAACTGAGTTATTTTGAAACTGTTTTTGAAGTAGTAAGATTTCATCAGTATTTTTAATTGATAGTAGGATATCATCAACATATCGTAGATATATTGATGGTTTTGTAAATTTTGCAAAGGTAGTATTTTCAAGGTTAGACATGTAGAAATTACTAAAAATCGGACCAAGCACTGAACCCATGGAGACTCCGTCACGTTGTATATATATAGTGTTGTTTGGATCAACAAAAGGCACTTCAGTAGTACAAGCTAGTAGAATTTTTCTTAGGATGTTGGGATTAATTTTGAGTGGGGGTAATGAAGGATTACTGTAAACATTTCTTATAATTATATCAATAGTTTCACTGACAGGTACATTAGTAAAAAGGTTTTCCACATCAAGTGAAGCTATGATTTCATTATTAGGTTTTTCACTCTTGAGGATTTGGATTGCCTCTAGGGTTGAGTTTATGCTGTATTTACTCGGAAGGTAGGGTGTGATAAGCTGGTTAATATGTTTTGTTAACTGGTATACAGGAGTAGGAATTTGGGATATGATAGGGCGGAGAGGATAGTTAGGTTTATGAGTTTTTATGGTTCCGTATATGTAACCAGGTTTATAGTCACCAATAATTTTAGGGAGTTTTAAGGAATTCTGATCAGCGTTGTTGGCACTAATGAGTTTATTAAGTTTAGATTTTAGTTGGTGTGTCGGGTTTCTGTCAATGTTTTTAAATTTTGTGTGGTCATGGAGTATGTGGTTGAGTTTTGTGTTGTAATCTGATTTGTTAAGTACAACAAAGATGTTAGCCTTGTCAGCTTTTTTTACAATTATGTGAAGGTGGTTGCGTAGTTCGTGCGCGGCACTTTTTAGTTGTTTCGATAGAATTTTTGAGGAGCTTCTGCTTTTATCATGGCGATCTTTGATTGCCTCAGCCTTAAGTAGATCTTTCAGTTCGGGTTTAACGGTTATAAGTTTTTCATCTTGTAATTTAGTGAAGCTTTGATAGAGCGTTTCTATTTCAATTTTTTTAGTAAGCTGGTTATACTTACGGTATATATGGCAGTTAGGTCCAAGGTTGAGTAATTCTTCTTGGTGCTTAGTTAGTTCGTGGTTGGAAAGATTTATGAATTTATCGAATTTTTTGGGAAGAGTGATCGTGCCATTGTATAGTGAATTAACTTTTTTGACAATTTTAGCACAGTGTTCAACTTCAGATTTTGCAGTGATTTTGGATAGTCTGAGTATTATTTCTTCTAGTTGGTTTGAGGTAGTTATATCTTTCAGTTTGTTGTAGAGGTCATGTTTGTTCTTGTATAATGTGTCAAGATTTTCCATAGAATTTGATGTGGAAAACCTTTTTACTAATGTACCTGTCAGTGAAACTATTGATATAATTATAAGAAATGTTTACAGTAATCCTTCATTACCCCCACTCAAAATTAATCTCAACATCCTAAGAAAAATTCTACTAGCTTGTACTACTGAAGTGCCTTTTGTTGATCCAAACAACACTATATATATACAACGTGATGGAGTCTCCATGGGTTCAGTGCTTGGTCCGATTTTTAGTAATTTCTACATGTCTAACCTTGAAAATACTACCTTTGCAAAATTTACAAAACCATCAATATATCTACGATATGTTGATGATATCCTACTATCAATTAAAAATACTGATGAAATCTTACCACTTCAAAAACAGTTTCAAAATAACTCAGTTTTAAAATTTACTTATGAACTTAGCAAAGATAACAAAATTCCTTTTCTTGATATATTAATTAACACTGACAACAATAAATTTACTATCTCACCGTATCAAAAACCTACTAATAAAAATCCCTCCACACTCAATTATATTAGTGAATGCCCCCACTATTACAAAATAGCCATTATAAAAAATCTATTATATCGTGCAAAAGTCAATTCATCTACAAATCAGATCTTAATAGCTTAAATGTTCTATGTTTACTGTGTGGTAATATTTACTCTTTGATAATGGCTTATGTGAGCCGAAAGCTTAGACCCGATAAAAAATTTAACAAATACTGTGATTTTTTGTTGTCTTTTAACGACATCACCATCAAGTATATCAGACGGTATGAACGGATCCTACACAAAATTAATAGACAAAACTTGTCTATATTATTCAATGAAACCTGCATTAATATATATATATATATATATATATATATATATACCGGGCATAATTATTAAGCCAACCCATTGTTTTAAAATAATGATGTATTTCATACTATTTTTTAGTTTTTATAGCCAAGTGAATAATTGTAAATGAACATAGAATGGTTCTTTTGTTAATACTGCACGATAACATATGCATTAAATGAATGTATATACATTTAATAGTTACCTATATTGCAATTTTATCAACGAATGTATGAAAAAAATTAGGGTGATTCGGATGAGTTCATTTGTGCTTCCTTGTCTTGTAAAATTTTGCAAAGTAATAGTAACAAAAGAACAATTCTATTTTAAGTTAGAATTATTTTATCCACTTGGCATTAGTGTGAAATACATAATTTCTTTTAAATAACTGGAGCGACCTAATAATTTTGTCCGGTAATGTATATACATAATTCCCCATTTGGCGTCTCATAAACATGGCTAATAATAACTTCCATAAAAGTGGCTCGTTGCTTCTTCTCGGTATTACATTCCCGGATAAAATGGAATGTAAATTTAATTTGGATTTCTTACTAGGTCTGCTTCTGAGATTTTTGTTTCACTGTGCCTTGCTCTATAAGGTTTTTGTTTTGAATCTATCGTACATACTTGGAAGTACCAAGATGTTTTTGTAGTACCGGATAGGACCACCATCCAGTACTACCAAAACATCAATTTGTGCCCCGGATTTTTCCCAATCTCACCTTTACTTATGGAAATTATACTAAAACAGACTAACATACATAATAAATATTAATTTTAAAAAAACAGTTGTATTCCCTTCATTTTAACATCTCGTGACTTTGAACTACACTTCAAGAAATTCTAAAAACTAAAATATTGTTAATCTTTTTAAATGATTTTTTGAGCGTCTTTGTGGTTGCCCACACTGTTTATAGATACGTAATATAGAATAATGCTCATTCCGCATTTTGATAAAGTCCATCAAAGAAAGAAACGCGTCGGAGATTTATAATAGTTTATTTAACCACACTTGGAAGTATGCCATTTGTCCATACTTTGAATATTGCTGCCATATATGGTCTAGTGCTCCTTCTGCATATCTAGTGGTTCTTGATACATTCCACTGGTCCAGGTGTTTCTGCTTGAGTCCCGTTCTCACCTTGTTAATGTAAAATCCTTGTGCCTTTTCTAGAAATACCCTTATTATAACTGTTCGAATGAACTCTTTGCTAATCTATCTAATCTGAATGAAATGAATTTAAGCACAGTACTAGACTGGTGAAAAAAATCTCATCAATCCTCAAGTGAATCGGCTTTAGCTAGGTGTATGCTAACAGTTTCTTTTTAAGCAGTTCACACTTGTGAAAGTCGCTTCCAGTTCTATGCTTTCCAGCGAATTTCTATGTTCAAAAATTAGAAATGCAATTGAAATCAATATATATTGCCCTCTTGATTACTCTTATTCTTTTTTCAAAATGTTGTCCGTTTGCTTATTCTTTTAATCTCAGTAATCCTTTCTGTCTAAGTGCCTCTACTGTAATGTGTGGGGTGAAATGATTAAAGAAATGTTGGTATAACAAATAAAACGTATTATCTATGTTATTTTTCTGTTTGTTTTTTTTTTCCTTTATTTTTCTTTTAAAACACAATGTCATAGAACGTTCTGTAATGTCTGAAAAGTCTATGGTTCTTCTTTTTCCCAGAATATAAAAAAAACATTAAAGTTTCTATAATATTAAAAAAATGTTTTTTTTTTCGAAGAACACATATCAGAACTTTCTATATTAATTAAAAGGTCCCCTTTTTTTCTCTTCGAAGAACACACATCAGAAAGTTCTATAATACTCAAAAAGGTTTTTTTTTCTTTTCCTTTTAAGGAACACACCTCAATAAATGTTAACATATTCACAAGTTCATTTATACTTTCTCTTCCCTCTCCTCCGGGGATTTCACCGTACCCACTGACATCCCGGTGAGAACTGTACGTCGTAGACGCTAATGTCATCTTCAGTTCGGAAACTGACATAGGGTAAATGACCTTGCATACACATATAAAACACCGCTTGAGTTTCCATCACATATAAAATTCCTTAAAATTTCAACCCTATTAGACTGAACACGGAAATCTGTTTTTTTTTGTTTTTTTGTTTTTTCTTTTTTAGTGTATATCCTTTCAAGTTTGCCTTAGGAAC
The DNA here is from genome assembly GCA_037127315.1 of Ascarosepion bandense. Classification (NCBI taxonomy): domain Eukaryota; kingdom Metazoa; phylum Mollusca; class Cephalopoda; order Sepiida; family Sepiidae; genus Ascarosepion; species Ascarosepion bandense. Next base: position 1,556,094 of record JBBBDQ010000409.1, on the reverse strand, counting down.
AATAACCACTACCAAAGGAGTGAGAAAAAAAAAAACAAAGGAAAAATCTGACTGTATCAGTTGATGCTGGCATATGTGTCAATCAGATGATTAGTTCACAGCACTTAAAGTTTTAAGCTCTCAACTAACATAGTCTAAAGGAAAATGTGTCCGTCTTACTTAAAATACCACAACTAATTTTTTTTCAAGCGGACTACAAACTACAGTAGGATTTGCGTTGTGGTCCAGTGGATATCGGCTCGGAACGAGAAATCGGGGAGCCGAGTTCGAATTCTAGCTGAATTCATTGCATTCACTTACGCGCAAATGCCCTGGGGAAAGGTATTAATCCGTCTCTTCCTTCCAGTTATGGGTTAAATAACAGGACAGATTGGGTTCTATAGCCTTGGTCGGCAACCACTCTATCGCAGAAAGCAATGGCAACCTACTGCGGGATGATCTTCTGCAAAGTCAGTCATGTCTCTTTCGAGACATGATCGCCCAAGCGTGTTTCACGTATGGCACTTAACTGACTGACAAACTGCTACCCACAATGCCATAAGAAAACTAAGCTAATCCACTTTTTCAAGCACTTCTCTATAACAAATTTAATCTTTCTTATGTCTTATTTTCTGTGGTCTTTAGAGAACCCCTTATTAACCTCACACAACTTAACTATCACGCTTTTCTTATGTTACTCTTAATAAACCGGCGATAAGAAGTAATTCCAATGATTCCGGAAGAGTTCCAAAAATACTTTCACGCGTTACAACGACGAATCTTTTCCGAAATTTATAATTTCTCTGACTATTTCCTCCTCGTTTTTTCTTTCAACTTTCAACCCTAAAACCACGGACAAGCTCTGCTCACATTGCAAAAGTATGCTGTTGCTTTATTCATAGATTTTTGTCTGAACTAGCAACTTTTCTTATAAGAAAAACACGAGTAGAGCAAATATGAGCAAATAAAAAATGCTACCTACCTTGACTTGACGTCTTTATCGCAACCGTCTAGGTATTTTTTCTTGTGCTGTGATAACCAAAGTTCGATCAACTGTTTTATATTTTTTTTTAAATATCAGCAAATCACGGCACACCAAAACGATATGTGTTATATACTTCTTCTGAGTATATATTTGAATCATAATGAAGGCGTTTAAACCACTTCTCAAATTTCAAGACATTATAATCTGCAAACTGCTAGACGCAACTCTAACCTGACGACCTTTGACAGCTGACTTCGCTTAAACAGCTACTTCCTGACATCTGGAAATTCCGATGCACTCTGTCCCATTACGGGCGATGTTTCTTATGAACCTATACATCAAAATAAAATTCTAGATTAACATTATATTTTCGTACACAATGGCATCACCCAGTGTTGCTAAGTGCAAAATACACTTAGCAAATTTCCACACCGAACGACCAAGATATTATACAACATATATAATGATAGCAAGTAAACTTATGAATACTTCAGCTTTTGTTAACTTTTGAAAAACTCTGTTTAAGACATTCCCGTTCTTAAAAAATATGCACTTCTGGTTAAAACGTAATTAGTAAAAAGCGTTACTAAGATATATAAACACGGCTTTATTGCGCATTGACATTAAAGTAAGTATAAAATGCTTATGCAATAAATATTTTATGGTAAGTGTAAAATAAAATATTTGAGAGGAAGCCATATTTAAATCAAGATGGATTTTTCATATTCTTTTAAGAATTATTATTTAAGATATTATTATGTATTACTTAAGCTGTATAATGTACGTGAATGAGAATCTATATGGCAAATAAACTTCTGCATATGATCAAGAAAACATTTAACAAACATATACGAGGTCCGATTAAAAATAATCAGGGATGTTGCTACTTTAATGGAACTAAACTATAGAGTGAGGCTGCTTTTCACAGATTGATTCAGAATTCCGTCTCGCGTAAAAACAGAATAATTATATTTCCATTATTTATAGTAGTTCTTGGAAAGAAAAGTGTGTAGAGTATAGTATTTCACCAAACCTCAGAGGTTTTATGAATGATCATGTCTTATTCAGCTCTATTTTAACAAAGCACGGGATACTCAAATTCTGACAACCATCTAAAAATTGCACCTTTTCGGAAAATTTTCCTCTTCAAAAATCAATTCCCACTTAGAAAGAACAGTATTTTAAGACGTTGAAAAATTCCAAGAGAATGCGACCATGCAGTAGCTCAGTATTCCCAAAACTTAATCACATACTATCAATTGAGAGGACACTGTATAAAGTGTGTGGCGTCAGTTGGGGGCAACTTCGAAGGAAATTAAAGCAGAATTAATATACCCTGAAGTTTTTTTGCAGCACATATTTCGACAACGTATATATATTTATTGCAATAAACTTCATATGTAGTTGGTACTTTCTTAGGTAAAAATTACGACACGATCTTTAGTCAAAATGATATAAAATTATCTATCTAAATAATAATCGTGTATAACAAAACTCATCTCCTGAGTACATATTTTTTATCGTACATCGTTGAGATACGGACAAATTTTATCGCAAAGTTCCGCCCTCTAGTTGTTTGTCGATCCGAATAAATTAAAGGGAGTTTAGTTAAAGTATACATTCATAGGTATAACTATACCGGTCTGAATATTTTTCGAGAAAATTTGTTATCAAGTTATGTCATTCAGCATTTGTTTTTCCATAAAAAATTCTCAAAAAAAGTATTGTGGCCGGCAGCGATTTATATATTTAAATAAACTGATTAATGAAACCCCCCACCAAAAAAAACCCCAAAAAACAGAATATCAACCAAATTTCATGTAGGTTTTTAAAATAATGTTCAAACAAATAAACTATGCCGTTTGTTAATACATTTCATAAATCTTCGGAACATTCCATAAAACATTTCAGAAGGCTGAGTAAAAATGAAATTAAGGCTGATCAAATGTATTTACGCAATGCATCATTTGAAAAGTTTCGGTAAATACGATTGTCAAGGAAATGCAGTAAAGATTTTGTTTAATATATGTTTATATACGTATGCACAATTATTAAAACTGCTTATATATATATATATATATATATATATATATATATATATATATATATTTATAGTCATCCGCAGACAGAGCTGTTTCTCTTTATCACAGCTCATCAGTACTGTTAGACTCCGATTGCTTTTTTAACCCGACCGAATTAGCGTCAGTCGGCGATTCTGGGCTATGGGCGTTTGGTAGAAGAAGACATACTTTTTAGCGTGTATATTATCATTAAACGCGCCCAATATATATATATATATATATATATATATAAGGTAATGTGAATATTTTGCTTTCAAGCCATTCTGTAAATGAGATGGTGATTTACATTTAATGAAATACAGAAAAGATTTTGATATATATTAGCAGCTTTTAAAATAACTAAGAATAATAAAGAACTGATACAGAATAAATATTACCCCCTTTTTATCTCTAAATTTATTTCTTCTCTATATGGGGGAAACGACAGCTTGGATGAACAGTTCTATGTTTCATTATTTAGACACATTATTACACATACACTTATTGCATTCTTTGAGTTTGGGATCTGATGAAGCCTAGTATTACGAAACGCGTAATCAAATCTATTCTCATTGAAATGTTTTACATTTCTCACATTTCTTTGAAAGATTGCTGGAATTCTATAAATAATTTTCAAAACTTGTCTCCATCTCTCACATTCTCTCTCTCTCTCTTCATATATATATATATATATAGAGAGAGAGTGTGTGTATATATATATATATATATATATATCACAATCTGACAGGATGATAAAAGAAAGAACAAATAGGTAACGTATCAGAAATAATCGTGTTTCACTTTTCTCTAGAGACTAACATGAAAAACGACCATGTCCAGAATACTCATATGTCATTATTGGGTTCTCTTTTTATTGGTCAGATACGTGTCACATGTATTAAAGCAAATTATAATTTAATCACATATGCGAAGAATAGTTTTTCGATAAAATGTGTATTACTGTTTGTGTGTAAAGAAACACTTGTCTGTCTATGTCGGATGGTAACGTTAATTAATATATATATATGTGTGTGTGAGAGAGAGAGAGTGAATGTTTGTTTTGATCAGTCAGTTAAGTGCTACAAGTGATAAACGCTTGGGCGATCATGTCTCGAAAGAGACATGACTGACTGGGCAGAAGATTATCCCGCAGTAGGCTGCCATTGCTTTCTGCGGTAGACTGGTTGCCAGCCAAGGCGATAGAACCCAATCTGTTGTGTTATTTAATCCCTAACTAGAAGGAAGAGAGGGATTAATACCTTTCCCAAGGGTATTTGCGCGTAAGTAAATGCAATGAATTCAACTGGAATTCGAACTCGGCTCTCCGATTTCTCGTTCCGAGCCAATATCCACTGCACCACAACGCACATCCAAGTATATATATATATATATATATATATATATATATATATATATATATATATATATATATATATATATATATATATATGTGTGTGTGTGTGTGTGTGTGTGTGTGTGTTGTCATCCGCAGGCAGATCTGTTACACAGCTCACCAGTACGGTTAGACTCCGATTGATTTTTTACCGAGGATTGAAACCCGACCGGCGACTCTACCCCTGGGCTATGGGCGTTCGGTTACATGGCTAAATTCAGGAGAACAATCCATGCGTTATACTAGCTATGACCTATAGGAATGGATGAATATTTTTGATTAAAATGAACTGTACCTGTATCTTTCATTTGATTTTCTTTTTTGCGTGCGTGCGTGCGTGCGTGCACGCGCGCGCCTGTGTGTGTGTGTGTGTGTGTGTGTGTGTGTGTGTGTGTGTGTGTGTGTGTGTGTGGTGTTAATCTGTTACTTCCCCAAAGTTATTAACTAAATAACAGGATTGTTTGGGTTTTACGGACCTGGTTGGCAACAAGCCTACCGCAGAAAGTAATGCCAACATACTGTTGTATAATCATTTGTCCAGTCAGTTATGTCTCGAAAGAGACATGATCGCCCAAGTGTGTATCATGTGTAGCACTGACTGACTGAGTTATTTTTAGGAGTATATGTGTATACTTATGTACGTTTGTGTGTGTGTTTTTGTGCCTCTGTTTAGAAGAACTGATAACCTGTGTCATCATATTTGATTAGTGTTGTTGGGAATGGGAGGGGTTATGATCTTTCATGGTTGGAATTTTTCATTTCTGTCGTACCTGTAGCGTATATTCAAATATAAAAATTATAATGTTTGAGAAAAAATATGAAGGGTGATCTATAGGATCTAATACTATATACGCTCTTTAGATTGTTATTGAATGCTTCCGGACATATTGCTTTGAGGCGGAAAATCCTCAAATCCTCCTTTGTTTTGATGGGTTTCTTGTATTTTTCTGAATTTGTCTTTTGTATCTAATTCTGTTCTTTCAGCTATAGTGAATTTTGCCTGGATATATTTTTAGACAGAAATGTTGTCTTAGAGTTAATAGTTTTTATATTTTTTATGGTAACGCTTTTAATACGATTCCGATAATTATTAATTCTTTAGTGAAGGAGCCATTCACGTTTTCACACATATTGCTTCTGACAGAGCGTGCATTCTAAGAAATAAATTATGTTATTATTTCTACAAATATAGTTGTGGTAGATTGTGAAAGAATTGTCATTGATTGATCTAATGAATAAATTTGTGTATTTAATATGGTTGTAAAATATACTCCTTTTATTGTTACATTGTTGGGAAAATCTTATTGCTGTCATAATTGCAATTTTTTTTGCTAATCTGCCGTCAAAATATTTGGTTAGCACTTATAATGTTCTTAATGTTGTTAAGTCGACCATATGATAAATGGTCGGGTTCTTTTTTTTAGGTTTGGTTTGAGATGTTGCATTTCCCAGCGATTTTTATTATTTTGGAAATTGGCGCTAGTGTAGTACTCAAAGTGGTTTCTAGAATATATATATATATATATATATATATATATATATATATATATATATATATGAAAATAGATATGAAAATGTAAAGCTGAATACTATTAGACATGTTAAATCGAAGTAACCGGTTTTGCTTCCCCCTCTTCAGGGCTCATCTGGAGATTAACTTAAATTATAATAAATTATGGAATGAATGAAGAAAAGGGAAGAAAAAGGAATAAAACAAAGAAAAGCTCTGAGGTTGACAATTGCAGAAGAGTCTAATTCATAACTGGCTTTTTTGGCTGTCTTGGTACATAGGAAACCAACAGCTTTTCTCACCTAAGTTTATAGAAAACCAACATTTGCGGGATTATATACACGTTGGAATTTCTTTTTTTTTAAGAAGCATAAGATAAACCTTAAGGGCATTAATGATCTTTCCTGGGGCTTTCCTGGACGATGAAATTAATTTTGTTGTGGAGACCTTATACGGTGTTGGATATGCCCTCTATACTATTCATTCTGTTATCCGTGACTAGATTGCTGAGCTAAGAATAATTATAGTTAAAAAAAAGCCCTGTTTATCTGAGCTTTACCTGGATCGGAACTGACTGTGAAAGCTTAAACAGATTTTATCTAGTGTTCGTGCCTGTTATTACTCGGCTGATGTTCGATTGATGTTTCAAACCCGACCTATTTTCTGTTCTAGTCGTAGGGATATTCTCCTTCTTTATCATGTAAATTCTGTAATTTATCAATATAATCGTGATTGTGGTGCAACCTACATAAGGAGAACCAGCCATCGTCTAGATGTGAGAATAAAACAGCACGTTCCAAGTAAGATCAGGAATCATACCTTGGCTTCTAATGAACCTGTCTCGAATACCTATGGTTCCTCCATAAGTTAGCACGTTATAAATAATAGAAAGTGTGCTGCTGATTGTAGTGATGACTGGTTTACAATTGCGCCCAGGTCAAACTCTATATTTCTGGAGTCTTTGCATCCTAGGTCCCGCAAACCTTCTCTGTGTGAACAGCGTACATTTTTGCTAGGACTTACTATCGTTTGCCTCTAGTATTTCTTTCTCTTTCACATTATATGTGTATTTTTGTCTTATTTCTTCCCTTCCCTTCATTAATTCTATTATTTATTTTAATTTTAATTAATCGCCCGATGCTGCGGGAGCAAAACCGGTTGCTTCGTTTTAAAAATGCCTAATAGTATTCAGCTGTACACTTTCATATATATATATATATATATATATATATATATATATATATATATACACACACACTTATTTATAAATGGATCTTTGTGTGTGTGTCTGTGTGTGTGTGTGTGTGTGTGTGTGTGTCCGTTACATATAGACTCCAAAGCGACTGAAGCGATTTTCTTGAAAATTTACACAGTTGTACTATAAGCGTCTGCGAGTGTTCTTAGCTAGGTTTTGTGTCGGATTATAGAAGGAGTGGTTCGATTTTAATCAAATATGATACACTCATAAACAAAGACATAAGACACGATATTTAGACGTTTCAAGGTTGCAGTTCTTACAATAGTGCAGAAAATGGATATTATGTATTTTTTTCAGCCCTTGTATTTTAGTTTTTGCTTTGGATTTGGCTCTAAATAGGCATAATTGTTATTCTTAGTCTCAGTCATGATACCATTTACTCAGAGAACTTATTTAGCATTCCAAATTCAGTTTAGGATTAAAAAAAACTTATTTGATATCGATACAAGGAAATCCAAATTTGACTTACATCCATTCATTTTTCTTTCCGTCTCCGGTTTAGCTTTAACTGGAAACAACTATTGTTTTTTAGTCTTTCGTGTCAACGTTTAAAGAGTCTGAGCTCCAGAACCATGGATTAGTTTTAAAGCTTTCATTAAACACGAGCAACGATGGGCTATACTGCTAGTATATATATATATATGTATATATATATATATATATATATATATATATATATGTGTGTGTGTGTGTGTGTGTGTGTGCAAATAAAAACACAAGGAATATTTATCTTAACCGCTGCGTTTAGTCAATTAAGGAACTTTATGAATGTAGATTTTATCTTGCAATAAGTCTTTATATGTATGATTGTATTTATAATTTGATATAATTGTATTTATATTTATAATTGTGTCATTTAGCGTAATCCAAAAATGTCCTTAGTTTTAGACAAACCTGAAGAATAAATATGAACCTCCTTAATTAAAAAAATGAAATCAATAACATGTTTGATCTAGTATATAAATATTGTATATAAATATCGTATATAAATAATTGTTACATAAATGCTTCTATATTCTATTGCATATAAATGCTTGTAAATAATTACTTGTATATAAATACTTTTGTGTAAATACTTGTGACAATATAATATAACACCTTCGCATTTTCGTTTATAAGTTACCCCAGTTGACAAAAGTAGTATGCTAATATATTTTTAGTTTGACTTTATTTAGAATGTATTTTTACAAATATGATCTATCTGAAATTTGTACACCTCCACATCCATATATATATATATATATATATATATATATAATTATGAATCAATTGTACATTGTGACACGGAAATTTCTGTTTCGATATAGATTCTCTTCATCAGGCAATTTTAGATGTTGGTTGTACAAATGATTTAGATCTAAATACAAAAAACTTTCGGTTTGCTGTTTACGTATGTGTGGAGATACAGCATTTACATGTGACTTCTTTTTAAATAATCAGAACAAAGATTCGTTTTGGAATTTGGCCCCGAAGAATACATACTAACTAACACTACTAATACAAACACCAGATGTGCAAAGGACTTGTTTTTGGTTTATACAAATTATAATTTTCTATGTTTTAGTAATTCGACGGTTAATTCTGCTGCAGCAGACAACCAAACCAAATTTTGGCGAATCCGACGTAACAAACCATGTAATTCTTGGATGGGAATTCTCTACATATTTTCAAACCTATTACCTTCAGAATACAATTTGTTTTTCACAATCCTACTCTCACTTTTCATTCCGTCAGGTTTAATAAATAAAAGAATTTTCGAAGCAGTTTATGGGATTCACACGTTAATCTAACATTTATGACGAATAAAAAGTGTGCTGAGATATTGTGGAATTTTCATACAGAAATTCAGAAGACTTACTATAATAAGTGAAAAATGTTGGTACGAATTAAAATTATTAAAATAATTAGGTTAACATATGTTTCCTACAATAAAGATTAATTTGAATTCTTCAGAAAAACAAAACTGTATGTTTAAGCGTACCCTAGAATGGTATGCCATATTAATAATGAAAGTTAAGTAAAAACAAATATGGAAAAAAAATTAGCTTGTCAGGTGTAGGCGGCCATATCACGTTGAAACAAAGATTCTAGATACATCCCCGAAGTTAAGCAACATCGAGCCAAGCCTGTACCTTGATAAGAGACCGCTTGTGATTAACACATAAGCTTGGATTTACGATGAGAGTACTGTAATTAAAGAAAACCAGAAATTAGAAAACATAAAAGAGTCTAATTTCAAATCAATTTCGTTCATTCACTTATCTGCAAATGCTATTTGGCGAACATAAATCCAAAAGGGCCATGATCGGCCAAACGTGTCACACACGTCACGACAAACAATGATTTGGGTCATAGCGGTAGTGTAATGGGCATACCCCCGACTGATCTTCACAAAAAGTTCTTCAAATGCTAAGATAATAACTGTAATTTATTTTTTAAAAGACTTTTGCGTAAGAATAATTATTTATAAATATTTGTTAAGGATTCAACTTTAAATTTTAATCCATTTTTCTCAATATTTCCATGTTTATGTTGAAAATTTGACAAAAGAAATTTCTGATGTGTGGTTGATTATCAGTTTCCATAAACTATTATCACAGAGTTATCTAAAATTATTTATAAATAGAACTTTGTCTGTGTGTGTTTGGCTGTGTGTGTGTGTGTCCGTTACCTATAGACTCCGATTTTCTTGAAAATTGACACAGTTGTACTATAAGCGTCAGCGAGGGTTCATAGCTAGGTTTTGTGTCGAGGTACCCCAGATAAATATCGAAAATCGATAAATCGAAAGCATCACGTTATAGAAGGAGTGGTTCGATTTTAATTAAATTTGATACACTTATGACAAAGACATAAGAAACAACATGCAGAAGTTTCAAGGTTGCAGTTCTCATAATAGTGCAGAAAATCGATAATATATATATATATATATATATATAAAAGGCAAGATGTTTGTGTGTGTGTCTGTTTATCTGTCTGTATGTCCTTTAATAAATTCTCAAATTTTATCCGATTCTCACCAAACTTCACACAAATATTCTGTAAGCCGAGTCTGAGCTCCAGGACCATGGATTAGTTTTAAAGCTTTCATTACCCCCGAGCAACGCCGGGCTATACTGCTAGTCTTAGATAATGTTGTGACTACGAAATATTTCGTTTTTATGTGGTGTCCATCATGAATTTTAAATATTCTGATATAATGAATATGTAATAAATACAGCTTGGTTTCCCCTCACAGCAATTTAATTGGCTGGTTTCATCCATAAATACAGAGGAAGGGGAGGGCGCATAGAGGTCTACATGTCTTCGACTAGAGATCTACCTCTAGAGGTCTACGACTAGTTGTCTACGTTTGTTGACTACGCCTACGTCTCAGGATACTGCATACAACGAGTACCATCCATTACGTCTACTTACTAGATTGCCCTACCCTGTTACATTTGCCAAAACCGCTGGCTACCTCGAATGATATATATATATATATATATATCCCTTTCCAGGACATATCATATTCCATCTTCGCAATTTTTTATTTTGTGTTGACAATCGTTTCTCTTAGTTATGAATTTTTTTTTTTTTTGCGCCAGCATTTTTCCGAACTTGATTAGTGTTTACATTTTCGGTTAAATATTCTCGTATTTAGAGACGCATTTTGTATTTTATAGAATAATTTTATATTCTTAAGTTAAATAATTCTGATTACTCGAGAAATGTTATTTGGTAACCGGCGATATGAAATTTAATTCAAAATATTATCGAATAAATAGCATGATAAACAGCGAGATAATATAGTTTTGAAGGAAGATACGTCGCATCGGTGAGTAAGTCGAGATACCAGTCATCAACGGATACTGTTGCTATGGTGAAACACACCTATTCCTCAGATAATGGACTCTTCCTCCTATATTAATAAGAAATACAGGTAGTTAAGGGAAGAAGTATTTGGGATGTTCAAATGGGTTCTTTAGACTTCTATTGGAGTTCAGTAGAACTGCTATGCAGTTGATATTAGTCGGCAGTTATGCGAATACAAAGGAGTCAGATTTCCGTGAGAGATTACCAAGTTCCTAACATTTTGGGTAGGTTAAGTCGATGAGCAACCGACATAGCACGATTATAACCTTCAGTGCGAAAACTACTCCACAACAACTGTATATCTTTCTTTAGATTTTGCCGATTACCTTGAGATCAATTGCAGTAGTGCACGAGTAGATATGTCAGCAGTAAAGGATCACAAATAAACTGCAAGTAAACCGAATTCATGGTCATCAGCAAAAAGGACAGCCCAAAATTCCAATTAGAGATGAGGGACTCCAAAATCAAGCAAGTAGAGAAATTTAAATACCTGGAAAGTGTTCTAACAGAAGACAGAAAGTGTGAAGGCTAACTAGCATGACAAAAGAAGCATTCCAGAAGTTGAGTAAAGTATTAAGAAACAGAACAATTTTACTAGAAACAAAGAGGAGAGTACTGGATTTCTCTGTGATGTCGGTTCTTCAATATGGCAGTGAAGGTTTGACAATATCTTCGAAGATGAAGGAAAACCTGAAGCAGCTGAAATGTGGTTCTACAGAAGGGCGCTGCAAATATCATGGATCTAGCATGTGAGCAATGACGAGGTTTCGGAAAGGATGGAGACAAAAAGGAAATTAATACTGAGCATCAGGAAGAGACAACTAAAGTTTCTGGGACATACAATGAGGAAAGAGGGCTTAGAGAACCTGATACTAACAGGCCAGAAAGAGGGGGAAAGATACAGGGGAAAGCAGCGGATGACATATTTGAAGGACTTGATCAGGTGGATGACGGAACGAGTTTTGCTTGGTGCAACAGGAGTAAGCGTGCTAAGAGCCACCAGTGAAAGGGAAATGTGGAAAGCCATGATTGCCTAATTCTTGAAAGGATATGGCACATAAAAGAGGAAGAATCTGACGTGAAATTCCATCTGGCCAAAAACAGAGATCTAACCTTTCTATTACGTGCAGCTACAGATCCGAATTATTTGTTCCAATTCAGCTCGGTTGAATCTCGCCCGCAAATTTAGCAATATGCAGAAAAGGTAGATTTTAAAAACAGCAGCTATTCACGCATTTAAATACATTGTCCATTCAATAATGACGTTGAACACTCTCGGCTATTGGTGTTTGTTTACATTATGGATATAACATGTTAAATTCCGCCTTCCTCCACCGAGCGCAAATGGCTTAGATATAGAAGAGCCGATTGATGTCAATTCAGTCGGGTTTCAATCCTGACGAGAACCATTCGGATGTGTAATGTACTGATGAGCTGTGATTCAGCTAAACAGGAAAATAATTTTCTAAACATATACTGTTAAATATAAGAGACAATGAATGTCTATTATGTTTAAACATGAGCCGTTCTAAACGTCGGATTTTGGCTGTAATTTCAGTTAAAAATAAAGGATTTTAGTCAAAAATACAATAATCCTCACTCATACCAACAGTAAAAAGCAGCTTCAGATATTAGAGGCCATCTATATTAAATCCAAACAACCCACACTTAATAAACTATCATCCTTATAACCTCTCTGAAGATGGCTCATGTGGGAAAAGCTTAGAATCAACTTAATAAAAAAATATACAAATGTTGGAGAAGTTTTCTTTATTTTCAACTCAAATTAAAGAGAAAATACGAAGTTTAGAACTGATCATGATTAAACATAACAGACATTCATTGTCTCTGATATTTAACAATATATATATATATATATATATATATATATATATATTCATCATTTCACCCCAAGCAAGGCATTCCACTGCCACTATTGCGCTTGGGGCTATATGGGGGGAGGTAAATAGGAAGAGTGGTTAGATATAGGAAATGTCAGAAGGGGGTGATAGATAGTTGGGTGGGTGGGAAGAGTGTTTGAAAGAGTGGAAGTTAGTGTGTTTGAAAGAATGGAAGTTAGTGTGTTTGAAAGAATGGAAGTTAGTGTGTTTGAAAGAATGGTAGTGTGTTTGAAAGAATGCAAGTTAATTTGTGTGTGTGTGTGTGTGTGTGTGTGTGTGTGTGTGTGTCTGTGTGTGTGTGTGTGTGTACGTAACCCAATTGTCTTAAAAATAATTTATTTACCAAAATATACAATAACTAAGAAAAAGGAATTATATATCAAACATGTATCTTCTCCTCGCGCCAACCTTACATAATTTAATAGAGGAAATGGAGTATTGAAAGTTATTGTAAATAGGAAGATGCCCGCGCGCCGTATGTGGAAGCTTGAAAAAACATTTTCTGAAAAAAAAAATAGTCACAAAATATTACTAACAGTCAAAACATAATATCACTAAACAAAATACAACACTAAAGTCATAAGCACCCTTAAATGTGGCTAGAGAAGCAACGAAAAGCGCTTGGGACGATACAAATTATGAATAAATTTGATATTGCTCCAACAAAAGCTATGTAAGTTAAGAAAAATAAATAAAATTTAATTAAATATTACTTGTCTGCCACATTCAATAAAAGACGTTTGAAAAATTTTTTCTTCATACGTATACATTAATATCTACATGTAAACAGTATTATCATAAATATGTATCTTACAGTACTTAGTTTAAAAAATAATCTACTGAAGAAATAAGAATATATGTGTGATACGCGAAAGTTAATCTCCTAATGGACGTATTAATTAATTAATGGGACATCGGTGAATTGGTCGTATGGAAAACAATACACTTCCTCTTAATGTGTTAAATATTAACTTTGACATGAATATGCATTTGTCAACATTTATTGTGTATCCGTTCCTGGTGAATTGGGATTAATGACAATGAAAGAAAGAAAGAAATCTTTACTTTAAAATAAATAAATTTAAAGACCATGCTTCTTTCATAAAGAGAATTATGTTTGACGTCACGTTTAAATCTTCGACTTTTTTCAGGTAACAAGATATCACAAGAGGGAACAATGGTTACCACTAGTGAGCAATGCGAGAAAATTTCTGTTAGCATAGAAATTAAGATTACATTTGGCTATTTCAACAGCGAATAGATCAGATATACCTGCCGATCTAGTATTCTGCATAAATTTATGAGGTCGTGCGCCTAAAGAAAAAAACTCTGAAAAATTACCATGAAAATATTTTTATGAAAATTAGATAGAAGCTATTTTTCATCAATGAGAAAATGGCTGAACCTGAGACGCAATTTTAGGACCGACTGCTGACATTTTAAGTGCAAGTGCACTTTCTAAAAGAGTGGTGGGGAAAAGCTTATAAAACACAGGATTGTGATTTATAATTTGTAGAGCAGCTGTAATCAAAAAACAAAACCGAAAAAGATCTTTTGTTATTATTTTGATCTGTATTGAATTTTTGTCATGAAGAGTTGTTATGAAAACCAGATGTTGACGACACGCAATTCGAAAGGAAAAATTCACTATACTGTTAGAGGTAATTGATATTTTAAAGGAAACAAGACTAACTTTGCAAACCATTATCTAATTCTAATGTACCCAACTATAATCAGATTCTTAATACCAGAAAATGCCACTAGTCTACCACAGAACTTGATAAAAGGTGATATCCTAAAAGACACCATATGAATACCGAATGACATTTCCTTTCGAATTTAGTAATTTATTTAGCTGTACTGGAAAAGAGAGAATCTTAAGACAAAACTTTTAGAAAGTGATTTTTTATCCACAATTTTAGGCTCTAGTTAAACTACTATCTTTTGGGACTGAATAATAGCAATAAATCCGTGTTGTAGCATTAATCATAGCAGAAACCACCGCACAATGTAACTGATCAAATTATGCATTTTCACATTACTTGAAAATCACCACGTTCTAACTTATCTGCTCAGATCAACGGGTCACAACGCTTATTAATTATGTACCTGAAAATCATATGAGATGTGCAATAGTAGAGAATATTTGACAAAGATAAAAAACCATCGTACCTGATTAGATGCTTACTGAGTGAGCTTGATATTTAAGCTTCTTTCTAGACATGGCGCTACGATAGACGGATATGCAGAGGATTAACGTAACGAATTATTAAAAGAGTTTTAATCAGAAATAAAGGCAAAAAGGTCAAAAAAACAATTTGCTTTTCCTTCGTAAATATGAACACGATAAGCTCGTCGGATGATGAGGAAATACAGCTAAATAATTACAATATCCAAAGAGACTCGATATCAGTATTTATGAGAAGTGTTATTTACATTATTGGAAATTAGTTCCGTTGATTTTCTCTATTCGTACTGTTTTTACTACTTCTGAAACGACGTTACATTTAAGACTTGATGGCCGATTTCCTTATAAAATTACTGTATGAATCTTACTGTTGCCAGACAAAAGTCGACAAGACTCAACTAAAATAGTTTTGATGCAGATGGGAGCAACGTAAGCGATAGTGCATGCAATAATTTTAGTTGGTTTATTACTACGCTACGACCAAAAGATTTAAAAACTCTATGAATAAATTATCTAAGTCTATCAACCATACCTCCAGTGGATTTATTTACTATCATGAGTCCGTCATCTCTATAAAGTTCTATATTTTAATGTCGATTTCTGTATGATCAATCATTTTTAAAAAGCGCTTTTACAATCACATCTCATCCTTCAATAAAAAGGAAAAACAAAATATGATATCACTTTCTAAATACTTTGGTAGTTAAAAGAAGAAAATAAAACACCTAAAGTTAAATGGAAAATTCTCAAACAGGCAAGGACATCTAAATCAGTAAATGAACCTTGTTTCCTTTGGCTTCAAGAAAAAAAATGGAAATCATTAAATACATGAGTAGCAATATATTATTAAAGTAGAGGCATGAAACAACAGTAAACTGCAAACACATTTAAGAACTAACCTTACAATCATGCTTAAATTACAAAACTTAAACTTAAAATCTCTAGAAACAATAAACATTTATAGTATTAACAACAATTTTACCTCAAATATTACTTTTATTTCATACTACAAACTGTGATCTAATTAAAGTTTTATATATAAAAGAGAAATTTCCTAAATTTTAAATTAAGAGTAAATATAAAAAATAGATTAATTACAAAAACTATATTTAAATACAAAAATATTTGTAACCGGATACTACACTAATAGAAATATGTTTACCAAATAAAAATTTCTCTTCACTTTTAGCGCCCCCCTCTCCTCTTCTTCCACCCCATATACATTTCCTTATTTTTTCCTATTGTTAAACCTAAAGGAATAACCAAAAATGGTGTAAAGGACCATATCTTATCCTCTACCGTTAAATCTGTCTATAAAACACGTCCCCTAATCACCTATGTCCTCTACCTTTTGCTTCGTTTTGTTCAAATTCTAACAGACAACATACAAATCTTATTTCCCATTTCCCACTCCACCTAACTCTCACAAACAATTCTCCAAATATAAGATAAAGAATTTCCATTCTCTTTTCACAATACCCGATGAGACATTGTCTTTTTGTGGTGATACTGAGCAAACCGAGCGACCGGATGTTTGCACTCTGAGGACCAGAAAACAAGTGGCCAAAACTGGTCTTTGCGCACCCGGCTCCACGCATATGTTCCGACAGAAAACCAAAAATTAATAAATATCAAATTTCTGTTTGCGAGCCTACGCAAATTTTATTTATCCTCCAAGTGGTAACCTAGCATTAAATAAAAGTGTGAATTCCCAAATGACCTGCCCGGACCCACAAAGACGAAATAAAAAGCCGACACAGAAAGCATCGCCAGAGCTGAGAAAGTGAGTCTTTCCCTCTCACCTCCTTCTTCGCTGTCCGCTGAGTTACTTACCCAACCAACGGGCAGAGACATCAAAGACATTCCTAGCGGACAAACACTCCCACATACTTACGCACAAACTCTCTTTTCGGCATTTACTGCTATAAACATTTTAACGTCTATGGACCCATCCTAAAGACATCACTTTGTTTGTAAAAGAACCGTAATTGATATATGTGTATATATAAATGTTGTTTCTCTACTCAATTTGATTGTCTTGTTTTATAACCCATTTTATAACTTATAGTGGGCTATGTACTAACGAGGCTAAATTCAGTTAATCTGATTTCCACACACAACTACTCTTCACTAGAACGGATAACCCACTATATATTCAATGTCCAAGCAAAATGAATGTAGACTTTGTAGTAGATAATTATTTGGACATGTTCTAAACTATAATTTTAATTTTTTCTTCGTTTCTTTTATATATATATATATATATATATATATATATATATATATATAGCATAATGATAATCCACGTATACTGTCTTAATATGTATAGGAAAAACTACTAAAAAGTTGTAAGTTAAAAATGATGTTTTGACAGTATTTATTTATTTTAATTATTATATATATATATTTGATATTTCAGACCGGCCTCGGCCTTTCATCACAAACAAATGATTTTAAACTAGAAGCGTCCGCCGCGAGAAGCGTCCGTCCCGAGATGTGTATGCCGCATGATGTAGAAAAATTTTTAAACGGAAACCTAACTGTAATAATACATTTAAATGTTGTTTTAAAGAAAATTTTTAAGTGTATCTAAAAAATGCTTAACTATTGAAGTATTTATTAAAATTCAAAATACCTAATTCCCTATTTAACCTTAGCCTATATGTATTTAATTTTTAAATCCAGTATTTTTTTTTTCTGCGTGAGTATGTAGAACTAAAATCGGAATCTATCAGTAAACATTTGCAGTTTTCTAATGTGTGTCCTGGTTGATTGAAATGTTCAGCTATAGGGGAATAAGGATTGTTTTGGCGTATGCTTAATTTATGATTATTAAAACGAAATCTAAAACCGTTTCCAGATTCACAAATATATTCCCTATTTGACTATATTGAGCAGAAGAGATAATATATTATATTTTGGGTATATATATATATATATATATATATATATATATATACTTCCCCCCCCCCAAAAAAATATATATATACCCAAAATATATATATATATATATATATATATATATATATATATATATATATATACGCGAAATTTGAATTTATAATAAGAAATTATTTCTTATTACTCTAGTGGATACATTTCTGCACACATTAATTTGAGTAGATAAATTATTTTTAGTTTATTTTAAGCCGTGTGAGTTCAGTTTATTTGAAACCAAATGTAGTCTACACCGAGGTTTGAAACTGAGTTGTGTTGTTTGTAGAAAGCCCTATTTTTTAACAAAAAGTAATATTTTGAGTAAAACTTTATAACGTTTGATTAAAAATAAAATCCATTAATTCATTTAAAATTAATTTGTTTTGCGTTTTGGATACGATAACAATAATTAATGAATTGAAAAGTGATTTCGAGAATATCTAAAGAAGATGAGATTTAATTGCAAAGGCAATTGAACATTACTGGGTCCCGCTGTATTCTTTGACCAACCTTTCTACAGCACACAGTATAAAACTGTAGAATAGTTTTCATGTTTATCAATGGAAGAAAGGAGAGGTTCCTCGTTGATTTCTTCATATAAGTTTTTTGAGATATCCTTTTGTTATCCTTTATCATTTTGAGATAGCATTTAAGATATCTTAACTGGCTATTAATTCTATTCATCTAAATGTTGGTAAATATTATTTTCTACCTAAGTAGTCGTTAAATCCCTTCTCAACCAATTGAAAGTGGAGACATGAGAATTGATTTTGTCTGGGATTGTCTGGCAAAAATAATAATTATACATACAGCTATTTTACACCCGTTACAGAAAACTACCATATATGTAGATACGTCCGGATAGCAGCAAATGTAAGTCATGAAGAAGTGATTCTTTCATTGCTTATTCTTTTTAGACGTCGGGGATCACCATTGAAGCTAATGTTTATTAAATCGCCCTTGTATCATGAATAACCGAACTACTTACAACTTAAAATTGTTTGTAACCATCAGAAGGTTGTAGACTGAATTTGTGAAAATGTGGAAGAATGAAAGTATACATTTTGCATGCTTTAATAGAGATTTATTAATAGCAAATAATAACAATAATTAGTAGAAGTTAAAAGTTCATGAGAAACAAGTAATGAGTTAAAGGTATCAAGTGTTCTTAGTAGTAACTTGTTGAAAAATGTTTATGTGTACGTAGGCAGGAACATATGTATGTATGTATGAGCGTTAATTTTGAGAAGAAGTGTTTTGAAGTTTTCATGAAGTCTTAAAGAGTTCCGTACTGTTTTCAAGTAGACGGGTGAATGATGAAAAAAAAGGTGAAAGATGAGAGGTAAGAGGTTAAAGAGAAAGTAAGAGTCAATAAAAATAATGATCGATTGAAGTTTGTCAAGGGTACGTACTAATTGCTCATCATCTATTAACTCTCTAACGCGACGTTCGAGCTTGCTCTGCTTTTATTTCGTTTGGGAATTAACTGCCGGATGTGATTATGGCCTTTCCATTGGACGACAAACATTTCACATCGAGATGTGAAATTACGCGAGTTTTGTGTGTGCTAAGCAACTTTTTTTTAAATTCGAGAAAATTTGTTTATTTCTTTAATAACAATAAGTCAGATTTGAATTTTTAAATCTAAAAATGTGTTTTCTTCACTACAGGCCCGTTCATTAATAAAAAAGGAGAAATTTTCTATTTTATTTGTTTCGTGTATATATATATATATATATATATATATATATATATAATAAAAACAAATTCAATATTCAAAAACGTTGAATGAACATTTCGACATAAAATCCCTAAGAGAGATTTTACATCTCCTCAGCAACGGCCCTTCTTTCAAAATGGAAATAAAAATAAGAATAAAAAAGAAAGAAAAAAAAATATTTTTTTTGAATATTGAAAATTTATTTTATTTTATATTAGCTCTGTAATTTGATTTACATTGAGCTCTCTGTATCATTTTTTAATATTAAAATTATAATATTAATTAGGATCCGGTTTTTGGGATTTCCCTTCATACTTTTCCGTTTGGATTAAAGTATTTTAATAATATATATATATATATATATATATATATATATAGTGAAATAGAGAGAGGCAGGAATATCTAGATAGAGATAGACGCACTGAGATTCACAAATATAAATATTGTTGTCACAGACTCTAAATGCAGCTGTGTCAACTCAAATACGTATGTTCATAAAAAGAAATAATGTCAGCTTATAAATTAATTTATTTAATTCTTTTGCAAACTTTAGACATTTTGCCTAGACGAGAATGCGTTGATAAACCCGGCAGCAGGAACATCTTTTCAGCATTTAAGCATGCATAAAGGCCCACGTGGTACCAACCCGAAACATGTTCTCTCTCTCTCTCTCTCTCTCTCTCTCTCTCTCTCTCACACACACACACACACACACACACACACACAAAACAAACAAACACATACACACACAACGCGGATCAAGTAGTGATAAGACGCTAAAGTTATTACTCGTTGTTATAGACTCATTGCGTAGTCAGTGCACCATAACCTTACTTTAATTCACCAAAATATAAAGTTCATCTTCCCTGCGTTATTTTTATAGACCCTCGTAAGTGCATTCCTGGAATTCCCATATTCTTTCGGGAATTATTTTTGATTTTTTTTAATACACGAACATGGTAAAAGACAAACCCTCTATCTGGTTTTGTTTTAGTCTTTTGTTTGCCTGTTTTTCATAAATCCAACTCCTTTAGATTTTGCTCATCAACACACACAACGTTCTCAACTTTAAACGACGAATTCTAATCAGATAAAAACTCATTAAAAAATCTTTAGTTCAGGTTTCAGATTACAGACATCTGCTAAGAGTGATCAGAACAAGTGGTGTCAATCTGTTTAATGGGCTAACTGAAATATGCTTGACTAAAAGCTTTCTTTATCAAGGCGGTCTAAAAGAACGATATTCTAATGCCGATAGTCATGTCATCTATTCCACTTAATTGTATCAAACGCATTTTCCATATGAATTTTAGCATCGATTGTACAAAAGATAAGTCCCTCTGACAATTGATCGGAACATGTCAACATTGAAAATGGAAAAACAGAAAACAAGGAGGAAGATTTATGAAAAGTGGGAAATACAACTAGTTCAATATATTGTAGTGCCATATTGTGGAAAGACATGAAACATTCTGTGCTTAACAATAATCTAACAAATCAATATATCCCAAGTCACTAAAAAAGAATCCATATTATTTTATCTTCAAATGGCACATGGGAAAATTTAATCCCAATCAGATTATTACTCTACAAAGCACAGTTATATAAGTGAAGATGCTGTTACAAATATTCAAAACAGTAGAAAAATCTAAATTTCGTGCGTTGATAAAACATTAATTTTTAATGGAAAAATATTGTTCAAGCAAAGCAATGGCTTGATAAGTGTTAATCCGATACTGTTCGGTCGGAAACACGGCTAAAAGGTGGTAGGCTGATTTAAAATGCGGTCGTACAAACATAAATGATGCTGAAAACTCAGGTTGTCCAAAACGACAGCTGTCCCGGTAAACGCTAAAACATCCACAAGTCCGTTTTGGCCGATCGTAAATTGAAGTAGCGTGAGATAGGAAAAGAATTGAACATATCAGAAGGCAGTGCATTCACCAATTTTCATGAACAATTGTAAATGAGAAAGCTGAATTGAAAGTGATTACTGCGTTTGCTCACAGTTGATCAAAAACAACAACGTGTCGACCATTCAGAGAGTTGTTTGAAACTATTTCAATGCTACAAAAAGATGTTTTTGCGTAAATATGTGACAATTAATGAAACATGTACTCACCACTTTCACCCCGGAGTCAAATCGGCAGTCATCTGAGTGAACAGCAGCAGGTGAATGCCGTCCAAAGCAAATAAATCGCAAACATCAGCAGGTGAATGCCGTCCAAAGCAAATAAAGTCGCAAACATCAGCAGGCAAGGAAATAACCTACGTATTTTGGCATGCACAAGGTAATTTGTTCATCGATTACCTTGAGAAAAGAGGAACCATCAATAGCAAATATATATTATTGAGGCATTTAAAAGAACATGGCAAAAATTGGCCACAAATAAAGAAGAAAGATGTGATCTTTCAGCCAGAAAACGTTTCGTGTCACAAGTAGATCGTAACGATGACAAACTACATGAAGTGCACTTTAAATTGATTCCGAATCCACCCCATTCTCCAGATTTGACCCCCCAGCGACTACTGGCTATTTGCATACCCACAGAAATGCTCCACGGAAAGAGATTTGGCTCTAATTAAGAAGTTCTTTTAGGAACTGAGGCAGATTTTGAAGCCAAAGACAAATCGTTCTAATAAAAGGTATCAAATTGTTAGAGAAGCGTTGGAATCAGTGTCTCATGAAAGAAGAAAACTACGAGGGTCATACAATAAATAAGGTGAATTTTTCGGTTTAAGGACATCTAAAACAGATAGAAGCTTATTTATTTATTTTTTTTTTGTTTATTTCCTTTTAAAAGTGATTATGTTTATTATTGCAGATTGTAAAACAAAACTTTGAGAGTTTTGGAAATTAACAAAGATGGCCGACTAAGAAGCATGCTCCAGGATTGAACAGAGGTCAGTTATGTTTTTGGTTGCAGAAGGGTGCAAACCAATTAAAATTCTAAGGAGAATGTCAGCTGTGTATGATGCCATATGTCTCAGCAACAAAAATATCTACAAGTGGTCTTAATTGTTTAAAGAATTTTGAAAGTGACGCTGAGTAAATACGGAAGCTTGCGCACAAATTGGAAAAAGTGTGTGACACTGCTGGGAGACTGCGCTGAAAAAATAAGCTTCTATCTGTATTAGAAAAATTCACCTTAGAAAAATTCACTTTATTTATTGAATGACCCTCGTATGTTGATGAATATAGTCAAATTTTGCCTAAAAGTTGTTATTTCGTTAGGCCTCAGATTTATTGAGTGATGTGTTAATTGATATAACTCGTGGTTTATGAATGTCTAAATCTCTTTAGTTATAGTTGTAATCTTAATAGGTGGAATTTTAGAAGCTTTAATTATAAAACTATTGATTATGTCTACTTAGTAAGAGTATATTTTCAATATTTGTAATTTCACAAGTGTAATTCTAATAGATGTAACTTTAATAGGTGTAATTTTAATGGGTGAAATGTTGATATGTGTAATTGTAAAACCACTGATTATTTATGCCTAAATCTCTAGTGAGTGGGTATATTTTAACAGGTGTAATTTCAATAATTTAATCTTAATAAGTGTAATTTCGAAATGTGTAATTGTAAACTTACAGATTATGTACGCCTAGATTTCTTCAGTGTGACGTATATTTCCAAACGATTTAATTTCAATAATGTAATCTTAATAGGTGTAATTTCAGAGAGTGGCATTTTAAAATTATTGATTATGGTCGTCTAAATCTCTTTTGTGAGAGTGAGCTTGTTAGGTGGTACTCAGTTCATGTTTTAGGCAATAAAACCATGTCATTATGATACGTGTTTAGAAAACTAATGCAAAATCAGAATATTGAATTAACTGATAAACTAGATTGGACGAAGGAAATCAAACAAGAAATGTAAATGAATATTTTGGTTCGAAACTGTGATAAATTTTCTAAATTCGATAATAAGTTGGAAAATGCAAGACATCACATTGGATGTAAATTGTGACAAATTCATCCAAAGACAAGACGGCAGGTCGATTAAATTCAGACATAATAATAAGTACCTTGTGGTGCAGTGTATATCGTATCGGAACGAGAGATTTGAGACCAGAGTTCGAATTTCAGTAGAATATGTTGCATTCACATACGCGCAGATACATTTGAAGAAGTTAATAACCCGTCTCTTCTCCCTCCAGATATAGGTTAAATAGTGAGACAGATTACGTTCTATAGCTTTTTTGGCAAGCACTCTACCGCAGAAAGTAACGACTACTTACTGAGGGAAAATCTTCTGCCAAGTAAGTCATGTCTATTTTGGGACATGATCACCCAGACGTGTATCACGTATGGCAATTAACTAAATAGAAATATCTTACCTTCACAAACATGTATGATACCTGGGATATGTTATAACGGATGATGAAAATAGCGTAAGATGTCTACTAAAAGAAAAGCAACGTATTAAGAAACGGATAAATTTATTTTTAAACAAAGAAAACTTTAATTAGCTGATATTTAATGTCATTATTTCTACTCTTTATTATTTAAAGACTTAATGCAAACACCAGTAGCAAAATTGATGCTACAGTCCATTACATTGTACAATAATCAATAACATTGTACAATAATCACTAACATTTTACCAAATTTATCCTGATATTAATTATTAGAATCATTGTAATGAGTAACCATATATATTGAACCATATATTTAATACTCTTCTGATTATTTATCTCAGTGATGATCTATTCTTATATAGTGTTATCATTATCTAAGTAAGAAAGACACAAGTGGAAAAAAAGAAATAAATGCTAAACAGTCAGAAAGTAATTTGCTTATCTTTGAGGGAGATTTCCAGCTTTCCATATTATTTAACATCTCTCGTCAATTAGATAGCATTAACTATTTCAGTATGAACTTATATAATTTGATTTTACTTCTGTTTGAATTTATGAGACATATTCATATTCAGTTAATGAAGTGCCATACGTGATACACGATCATATATCGAAAGAGACATGAATGACTGGGCAGAAGATTATTCCGCAATAGTTTGCCATTACTTTCTGCGGTAGATTTGTTGCCAGCCAACGCTATAGAACCCAATCTATCTTGTTATTTTAACCGTTAACGAGAGGGAAGAGACAGATTAATACCTTTCCCAAGGGTATTTTCGCATAAGTGAATGCAAAGAATTCAACTAGAATTCGAACTTGGTTCCCCGATATGTCGTTCCGATCCGATATCCACTGCATCGAAACGCACTTCCTATTTATATTACTTGTATTATTTACAGACAGACTAATTTTCTAATCCTTGTTTTTATTATGAAAATAGATCGCCTTTGTGTTCTCCAGCCCTCCTTAAATTTCAAGACAATACGTTAAACTTCAAGAAAATTCGAAATAATCACATAATTTAAACCACGGGAGTAACGTGTCTTTGTTTCACTTACCAATTTCAGCGACATCTTTTACTGTTATTTCACAGATAATGTTTATGCTCTGCTAGTCCTGTTTCTAGCGAGTTTAAGCCTAGCCTGTAATATACTGCCCAAGGATTGTACGCCTAATTTCTATAGAAACAAATGCGCAACCTAATTTGGGAATCACCTTAAACACAATATACACCATCACGTTTTCCCTTCTATTTTCATCTTGACAAATAACCCTTGTTACTTTAAACTTTCTAATTTAATACATTAAAACATTCATTCTCAAACAATTACTCTCACGGGCAGGGTTATCTTCTGAAACATATCAGTTCAAATCAAAGTGCAAATTTTACCGGACTATTTTTGGATTTTATTTTTTGCTGATCACATGTCTACACTAGATATTTTCTTCTCTTATATAAGTTCGGAGGTTTTCTGGTTGAAATCGGAAAGCTGAGAGAACCAAGGAGGGGGAAAAACAGAGAGGAAATAAAACAAATCCTGCTGAACAACGACACCTGAAACTCCTTCGTGTGTGCGTCATCCTCTCTGGCTACATCTTATTCCACACAACCGTCACCGACGAAGGATAAAAATATAAGTTTATATTTTTTATATACGTGTTCTTGGCTGTCGTTTATCCGTTAAGACGATCATTGCTTTTACTCAGACATTATATAACATTAATTCAAGACAGTTTTCTTCCAAAAGAGTTATAATTTCTAAATATCTTGCCTCAATTTACTCGAATACATTGTTGACGCAAATATTGAATCACCAATAATTAAATATTTTACAATATAAAATATGTTACGATTTTAAATAAATCACGAAGGGTTGATAATCCGTAAAGACAAATCGACCAATTACTTGCTTCAGTTGAATAACGAGACAGCACCGTGAAATATCAAACATGTTTGCATCCTCATCTTCTACTACTGAAAATGCTTCATGATCATTATCATCATCGTCATTATTATTAAAGGAAATATCAACAGTTCTTATACTCTCATCTATTTAGGCCTTGCTTTTCCTCCTCCCTTTCTCCTTCTACACATCATCGTCATCATCATCTGATTATTATTCTCATTCTTATTACGGATATAGATAATATAAGCAATTTTGATAATTCAGGAGATATAGTCATTGGTTCTTCTTAGCATCATGATCATCGTCATATTATTATTATTATTTTGTCATTTTTCATCATATTTCTATTTCTGCTTTGGTCGCACTACCTACTAAGTTTTTAGGAAGACATAAAGCAGGTTGTGGTGTGTTGTTATGGCTCCATTTCATGCTTTTTCTATCTGCCCTAACATCGCTAACGTTACATAGACAAAGTTCTCCTTAGCGTGTGGGCTGTACTTAACAAGACAATTTTTTGTATATCTCTTAAGCTTGGGTTTCCAGGGATTCTTTCAATGTGTTGTTTTGTTTCATTCTTTTATCATTCCAAGTGCACCTACTATCACCGGCACAATTCTTGTTTTCAATTTCCATATTTTTCTATTTCAATTTCCAGGTCTTCATATTTTGACAGTTTTTCAAATTCTTTGTTTGCTATGTTACAATCCGCTGGACAAGCCATATCAATTACTGGGCAAGTTTTTTCTTTTTATTATTATTATTATCATTATTACTGGAAATATGAACAAGTTATATTGTTCATGTATGTATTTTTTACTACGCGTTCGATTTGCAAAAATGTCCATCACATTTAGCTTACAATCAGTTTATTTTTGTCAATATATAATGCTATTGTTTTTTTATCTTCGAATTTTCATTTTTAATTTCTCTGACCCGATACCTGCTCTTCTATCAATACACCAAAAGTCAGAAGTCATAATTTAAATTTTGTTATTCCTCATATGATTTTATTTTCGGCTGTATACTAAAGAATTTCATGTCGTTACTTCTTTTTCCTTTGCATATGAAGTCAAGGTCAGCATTGGCTTGTAAGGTATTATTCATGTTCTTCAATTTTCACGTTTTCTGATCCATGTAGTAGCTTTCAGTTCCTGACTTCTTCTGCTTTCAAAGAAGCCAGAATGTTTGGTTCGTATTCAATTTAATAAGATTTTTGCACTCGAAATCTAGTTTCTCAAATCAAAAATTGTTCTTTTCAGAACATCTTTCCCGACTTGATTTTCGCTGGATTTGGTTTAATCAAATTTGATATTTTATCTTCCGATATTTTCAAAAAAATCTTTTTTTATTTTATGTATCTTACAATGACCTGCGGATTTAGTTCTTGGATAATTGAATTCATTTTTATTCCTGTGTCGCAAATATTGTACGTATTCATGATTCAAAGTTACATTCCTATGTTTTCATTAAATAATCTAACCGGAGTAATATTTTAAATTCAGTTTTTCCAAATAATTTCCGATCATCAATATATTAAAGTACTTTATCTAAACACATTTTTATTATTATTAGTGTCGTTAGTAGTAAGATGAAGTAGAGGGGTGTTAGTAATAGTAGTAGTAGTGATAACAGAAATAGTAATACTTGACACTTTCTGTTTAATGCAATCATTTACTAAGCTTCTTTTTTGGTTTTCGTGGAAACATGATTTAAATGAATGCATTTCTTAGGAAATTATTTAATATATGCGATTGAGAGAGAGAAAGAGAGAGAGAGAGAGAGAGAGAGAAAGAGAAAGAAAGAGGGAGGTTGTTTCAGTATGATAGTAGGAATTCTAATTATATTTATATACATTTTATTGAAGTGGAATTCCGTGAATGTATTAACGTGTTTATATATTGTTAGTCTTCATTCTGAGTGCTCTTACTACGACTGGAATTATTTTCTGTGTTGAAATGCCACATTTTCAAATAGTTCAAATTCCCGATGCTTATAAAAAGAAATCTTATCGAATTTTTTAAATGAAATATTTTTGTTATAAAGTACAAGAGTGTGTTGAGGCTGGAGGAAATACCTAACCAATTTCCCACCCAGCAATTATGGGGGTAAGGTATATAGATGTGAAAGCGACTGGAGGTAACAAAAATTACACTGCCTCGGAAACAACAACTTTCTAAACAAAATGCAAGCCGAAACCGACTTCACGAGATGACTTGTCTTGCCAACTTCCTGTCTTACCATTGTTTTTATCGGCATGACGCCTCTTAAAAAAACAACTAGATATTACAATTGGGCCGTACCTAGTCATGCAAGGCTTTTCCGCTGATAACTTGGAAAACTCTGATGTAACTGATGTTAACATACATGTTCAACTGCTGTTGGGGCGCCTCGTGGTGGTGTAATGGTTAGCGCGCTTTCCTTGGTAGAACCATTACAACTAAGTTGAGAGTTCGATCCTCACTGGGTGTCCCATACTTTCGGCTATGTGCCACATCTAAGCTGCTCTTAGAAAATCAATATTTCGATCCTCAATGGGTGCCCCGTAATTTCGGCCTTGTGCCACATCTAAGCTGCGCTTAGGTAATCATTATGTTCACTCGCGATCCAGAGTATTTACCTTCTGTAACGATGCTGATTTCCTACGAAAATGTTATCATATGTATAATCTTTTCTTAGACTTTGATTTTATATTATAATATTTTGTCCATTATTGTGGTCGTCATGTATTATCGTCATGTATTATTAGGTAGAGGTATAATCGTTTATTTTGATCAGAAATTTGTGTTCAGATCATTTATGTTTACAGGGTTGATTGTCTTTGTTATATATATTTCAATTAATTTATTAAATGACAGTAAAGTGTATATGTGTGTGTGGGGGGGGTTTGTGTGTGAGTGTATGCGTGTGTGTGTTTTGTAACACATTGTGTCATAGGGCTCTACACTTACGAAAGAGATAGGATCATATAACATGGCTGAGTAAGAAACTCTCCAGGTTGTGTCGGAATTCAGAGCACAGTATGTCCCGCTATTTAATGTCATTACGGAAAAACATATATTCATACCTTTTCTAATGGCATTAGCCCGAACTGACCAAAAAACTCGAATGTTTTCAAACTAAACACGCGTAATTCACTTTTTTCAACGACATCCATTAATGTTTCTTGGCCTACAAATCTATTATACTGGTTATTAAATTCAGTTCGATTTTAACTGACAGCTAACGACTATTTGATATTCCGGCTTTTCTCTAATAATTATGTATACAAAAACTATACTATGTCTGTAAGTATCTTCTTCTATGCATGTGCCATGTAAGATATTTTAAACAGACTTTGTCTTTGAGTTACTACAATAAACACATTTGTTTCTGATCTACAGATGATGTAGATTCTTATCTGTTTGTCTCTTTCTCTCACTGGGTATCGGTGATGGAATGATTTTCCTAACCACTTGGCACTCAGCGGCGTTAGGCAATTATTAATATTTAATTCTTATTTTTGGAATTTTGTTTAGTGTATTTTAATTCGCCATTTATTAATTTGTGATCTTTTAGTTCCTGTTCAAGAATTTAAGCGACTTATTTTTTAATTGTTGAACGTAATGATTAGTTTTAAGCATGCTTTGGGCATATTTTAATATTCAGTGCCTTAAAATGTATAAATATTTTACAATCTTTATCGATGTAGTTTTGTATATCCGTTTATTTTCATTATGTAATCTGTCAAAAAATGTCAGAGGTAAGTATAGAATATCTACATTCTTTGAGACAACGAATTTTAAATATGATTTAATCATTTTAAATATTCATTAAACTCTTCAAGACTCCATTTTTTAGTACATTCTAAAAATATGCAGCAATAAATGATACTATTGCATTGACAGCTTTCGTACCTATACACCCTTATGCAAATTCATTGAAACAAAAAGAATAATGTCTTCCTTGGATCTTTGTCTCTTTCCTTAACCACGTATACGTCGTCTCTTGATGTTGTTTATCTCTTCCGACCTCATATTCCTTTACATTTTTGACTGAGGGTAGCAGTTGTTTTCTTCGTCTTGATGACACGTCTGACATTTGAAAGGCTGAAATCAGAAACATTCGCTTGCCAGTGTGTTCCTGCAGCGTTACGAGTTTCATTTCTTCCTTGGAATAACGCCTCTCGCAAACAATGGCCGTGGAACAACTAATCCACATTCGAGGCAATAGTGTCATGGATGCTGCAATGATTTAAGGCCAAACAAATTTAATCATACATCCCGAAAATAGATGCATATTACTTCACACCACTGCAAATGACCTTATATTCTGTTATCGATCTAATTGACACCTTATTGATTTTCAATTTAATTGGTGAATCCCTTGTGGTTTATTGATTCTGAGATATTGTTACACTTCAAATTTTATACCCGTTATCTGTGCCAACTGAAAATATCTTGTTCACTTTCATTAATCGTATTAAATGGTTGAAGTAAATACAAAAATAGAATGTGTCCTAATACAAGGATGAGTTATCTAAAAGGCTTTATTCAACCTGTACAGTGAGGCGATGTGTAGAGAATCATGGGTTCTATAATGATTCATTGTTTTCGGCCACAATGATATGCAGATGGCAAATTTGCTAAAAGACACTATAAGCGAACAGTTGAAAGTGGAGAAGGAAAGTGAAAAGTAAATATTAAACATTAAGACATAATTTATGGTTGTCAGCAAAATGAAAACTTCAACATTTGATGCTGATAATTTTACGAACAGATTATCAGCATCAAACGCACCCTTCGGTATAACATGAAGTTTTCCCACATAACCTGAACACTTGCAGGCAATAGCAGAAAGGTAGAGAAATATCAGGTTCAGTAAATTTCCTCGGTCAGCTTCGCTTATAAGACAGTCGCGTCGGGAAGTATTCAAAAGTTTTGCAGTGAATGCTACATGATGAAAATATTCAATAATATTTAAGGCATACATATAAATCTCTGCAATGTTAGAATCTAACGTATAAAACGTGTAGCAAAAATACAAAGCCGAAGAAATCCAAACGTTAAAATATGGCGGAATGAACATCAGAAATCGTTTTTAGAAGTGAAAAAAAAATATTCATACAGGAATTATTCTACATGGAGAGAAATTGCTCTTGAATAAAGTATAAAAATATAATTAAACATATGGAACCCTCCTCATTTAGCTTAGCGTATGTGTACATAATATATAGGAGCTATTCTTCTTCTTCTATGTGCCCTGTTCCTTCAGAACGTAGGTGATCATGGTTCTCCACGTCTCCCTATCCCTTGTGGCTCTTAGTATGTTTGCACCTGTTATTCCTGGCAATCCCCGTTCCGTCATCCACCTGATTAGGCCCTGCAAATATATTATCCGCTGCCTTCCTCTGTCTCTCTTTCCTTCTATCTGGCCAGTCATTATCAGGTTCTCCAAGCTCTCCTTCCTCAATGCGTGTCTCAGTTTGTCTCTTCCTGATGCTCAGTATTAATTTCCTTTTTATTACCATTCTTTCCAACACCTCATCGTTGCTTGCATACTCAGTCCACGATATCCGCAGCATCCTTCTGTAGATCCACATTTCGGCTGCTTCCAGTTTTGTCCTCATTTTTGATGATATTGTACAGCATTCATTGCCGTATTGAAAAACTGACATCACATAGCAATCCAGCACTCCTTTCTTTGTTTCTAGTGAAATTTTCCTGTGTGATAGTATTTTACTCAGCTTCTAGAACGCGTCATTTGCCATGCCAATTCGCCTTCGGATCTTTGTGTCGCATTTTCCATCTCCTAGTTATTTACATTTTTGTACTTGCTTGATTCTGGTATCTCCCACCTGTATTTGGCATTTTGGATTGCACCTTTTGCTGATGACCATGCATTCAGTTTTCTTAAAGTTTATTTCTAGTCCTTTTTTGTCACGCTCCCCGCTACCTTCTAAAAAGAAGAAATTAAAGTAAAGAGAGCAATGCTAGATAGTCAGAACAAATAATGAATCATTAAGAAAAAGACGCGACACTGTGGAATCAAATTTTATATCAAGGTTAGAATAGAAGATCAAAGAAATGGAGACAATAACAGCTTTGTGTTTAAGATGTCATGTTGTACATTCAGAATTGTCCCAGTTTTCAATTGTCTGAATCCATAAAGCGTTGATTCGTGAATTTGTAGGCATATCAATTGCGGAATTAATATCTAGATTTGCTTAAAAAAATTTTAAGACAAATATGGGTAGTAATGAGTTGAACGAAAACTATGAACAAGACATAGACAACGAATCGAGAACAATCTACCACTGTAAATTAAATGAATTTCATAAAAGTTGTTCGGACGAATTGATACCTGATGAAAGTTAAATTGCAGAATAGCCGACACTTTTTGATAGAGTAATAAAACAATACACAAAACACAGTTGTTGTTATAATATTGAAAATATTAATTGCACCTCATCACAGAAATTCAGAAGAAAATTGTAAAAAAGTTTAATGTTTTTCTTCAATGGTATTTTTATTAGATTAAAACAAAAATTTGGTATTCTTTCACGTCAGTTAAATCCGTGTATTTCGAACGTTGTGGATATACATGTAGTGAGTTTCGGTAATCTAGAGGTATATTGATTACAATATAACATGTTAGTCGTGGTTGGCAGTGTTTATTATAACACCGACTACGAGTTATCATATATTTTCATCTGAGAGACACAAGATTGATTATATTCACAGTAATACCTTTAGTGTCAAAACAATATTATATATTTAATTTAAGCTATAAATAAACTTTTAGATTTTTATTGACTCAATTGGCTATTTTAAAGTTGACTTTCAATGTCACATTTCCAAATTGATCTCTGATTTTGCCTTCTATTTGAAATAATTTTTTTCTTTTTAGTTATTAAGTTATTCATCAATGCCTACATTATGATGTATGAATATTTTCTTCTTGTTTTAACCTTCTGTTTGAACTCCTGATCTCCTCATATTCAATCTATTATCAAATATACTAAAAGAATAGTCGCTTTATTGTACAGCTCATGTAAGCATATGACTGATACTGGTATATTCTATCTTTGAAAGAGACGGATCGGACGAAAAATGGAATATTGGTGTTATATATTAGCTGGAACTGCCTAATCTTGAGTTTTCTTTACGCGGACTTGTAGATGATGTATTACGTTTTCCATAAAATAAATTTCCAACAGAGGAAACGTCGCAAGCCTCTCGCTGATTATCGATATTTCTATTGTACGTGTTCTCAAGAGCAACATAGTCCAACTAGCAATGTTCAAATAGTACACACTATATCTCTCACATAAGGATGAATGATCCCAAATTCCTTTGTATTTCAATGGTAAATAGTACATTGTATTCGGACAATTCTTCCTTAGAACTTCTGTTTAGTGGAAAGGACTCTCCACAGTTGTTTCTGATACTCACTATTATTTTTGAAACTATGGGTAGCCACTATCTTTCCCGCAGAAGCATATTAATTTTTTATTGAATTATCTTATGCAACAGAAGACAATAACATACCGATTTTATTGGTGCATGGACCTTGTATTAGCTAAAAATTATTATGAAATTCCTTTCTGTTCCATTATCTAATGTTCTAAATTTCTTCTGCGCTAAAGTTATCCTTTTCAGATTATTTTTATATTTTTTACAAACAACATTTTCCCGAGTACATTTGGTTGTTTTTTTACGTTATATTTTACCATGTCTCGTTAGAACTCTTTGCCTGTAATTTTTAAAAGTATTTTTGCATTGCATATAAAAATTGCTTTATATCTACACTGTCACGTTTTTCTAAACCTTTATGCATTTTTCAGGACATCTTTTACAGTTATTTTTCATAAACCATGTTTTGTTCATATTTACATGTCTATTTTTATTTTTATTGATTCTAAACTAGCTTAAAGAACACACTCGTGGAAGGCTCAATGGGACTTCGACGCCAAACTAAAAGGTTCACTGGTCCAGGTTAGAAAAAGACAGTGATAATTTTGCTGACATAACCATGAATTCCTCAATTTTCCTCATGGAACTTCAAAACCTCATTTTAACTTTGATTTGAGTTTTATGTTCATAACCAGCCAAATGACCGAAATTCGGATGTGGGCCGAAAAACAAATGAGTTCTTGAAATCAAAACTTAGTGAAACGTCATACATATATATATATATATATATATATATATATATATATATATATATATATATATATTTCTATAAAAGTGTATTTTAATATTTTCATAGTGTTTAATCCCAGTTTAGTGTTTAATTATTTACCCATAGCTGGAACCCTAAGAGATGCTACCACTCAGGGTCAGGTTGGACCTGGACAGAACAGCAATTAAGAGGATGTACATGATCCTCACAAACTCTCAATAAGAGGCCTTGCTGCTGGATGCAGTTTACCGTCATATCCAGGACTTTACTTGAAAAACAGCCTTCAGAAAATTGTTTCGACAAAGAATACTGTGAACGGAACATGTTAACCAAGGAGAAAGCTTTAGAGAAAATTAAAACAAAATGGGAACTTATACTTGATAGCAGATAAAAACTGTCGGGTATAGTCATACCAGGTAATGTAAGCAGGAATGTGCGAGTGGTGCAGTAAATAATGTCCCAGAATTATAAAAAGGAAATTTAAGTTCCAATAACAACTGTTAATAAATGGTATAACAGGACTTAGGCGAGAGAGCAAAATAACAACATTCACTAAGAATTCCAAAAGAAAGAAAGTTGTAGAGAGCGATATAAATTTACTTCCATTTTCGAACCTGAACCTGTATTTCAACGTTATGAAGCCGTAATGTCGGTTTGTTTGTTTTGTTTTTGTTTTATTTTTTGTTTTGTTAAATCGCCTCACCCTAAGCAAGGCAAGAAGGTCCTTGGTGCGCAGGGAATTACAGCTAAAGAAAACAATTAAAAAAAAAAACAAGGTGCAAGTAATGTCGAAGACAGGATACGAGAAAGATAAAAACCATGGATATAGAAGATGGCAATTGACGTTACATTTGAAATTTTGCTGATTGTGGCTATCAAGAATGCAAATAAGTGGAAGTGAGTTCCACAGGCGGCAAGTGCGGAAACAATAAACTGCTCAATTAAAAGTGGCGGTTGCATTTGGCTATTTCGACGGTATTTGAGTTCGATCTACTTACTAAACTAATGCACGAGAAAGTTCTGACTTTAAGTTTATTAGCGTATTCGAGAGAAAGAAAGTGAAAAATATTATAAACGTCAATTACATTTTACATTGAAACTTTAAATTTACTAAGACGCTCAGTTTTAAATTTATTCATTTGTTATGTCAACATCTTATCATTTACGTTGTTTTTTTTGTATTTACTGATATTATTAAAATTATTCTGGTTTTATCACCGGTAATTATGTTAGAAAAGCAGAAAATGTTGAATACACATGGACATACATTTAATGATGTAGATTCCGAAATTAAATTAGTTTCAATATATTGCCGCCTTTAAAAATATGAATTGTTTTCTCTGATAAACAAATCTGTATTTTTAATTCGAATTATTACTAGAAACGAAAAATGTATTGAATATATTGCGTTTTAAAAGATACTTTCTTTTTTCTGATATATTTTCTCATTTAAATTCATCAATATTTCATCAATTATTATTATTATTATTATTATTATTGTTGTTGTTGTTGTTGTTGTTGTTGTTAGTCGTAGTAGGAGCAAGATTTTTTTACTTGTATTTTTTACAAATTTAATTCCTGGTCCCAACCAGAGATCTATAATCAGAAATGGCTTCATGACATTTTCGACTGTGAGTACAAGTTTCTTTTTTTCTATAAGACATGCTTTATCAGGAATCGATTCAATAAGTCTATCGGAATCTCGGAATCATTTTCCATCAATCCAAGGTCTCCAACTCCAACGCCAATTGAAATTAGTGATGTGCTCAAGTGTCACAATTTTTTAAAATTCCACTTCAAGATCCATGCATTCTGATAGTATTTTAAAACTATTCCAAAATACAATACAATCGGTAGAGGCTACCATATCAATAAGAACGCACATTCTTTTTCTTTGGCCTTTGATAACGACATCTGAGTTATTAGCATTGATTGCTCTGTCTGTGTGTGTTGTAAAGTTTCATAAAATAGTTTCAGATTATATCTCTTTAAACAGGTCTAAGTGATGTTCATACCAGTTTCTTGAAGTTTACTTGCTGTAAAACATATATTTCCCACTGAAGATATTGGCCCATTTAATCATGCCATGAGTTATATTCAATTCCTGCTAAAACTGTGCAGCCTGATACCAGATGATCAATTATTTAGATATTTATCACAGAATCTGCATTTCGAGGTAACACAATTTAGCAATTTGTGTAGCCCCGTTTATCACTATTTTTATTCTTATTATTATTATGTCATTTTTCATCATATTTCGATTTCTGCTATGGTCGCACGACAAGCCAACTCCGCAGGAAGACATAAGGCAGGTCGTGGCGTGTTGTTATGGCTCCATTTCATGATTTTTCTATCTTCCCCATCATCCTTAGCGTTACATAGAAAACGTTCTCTTTAGTGTGTGGGCTGTACTTAATGAGACAATTTTTTGTATATCTCTTAAGCTAGGGTTTCCAGGGATTCTTTCATTGTGTTGTTTTGTTCCATTTATTATCATTCCAAATGCACCTACAATCAACGGCAAAATACTTGTTTTCAATTTCCACGTTTTTTTATTTCAATTTCCAGGTCTTTATATTTTGACTGTTTTTCAAATTCCTTGGGTGCTATGTTACAATTCGCTGAACAATCCATATCAATTAATAGACAAGGTTTCTCTTTCTAGTTTTTAACAATAATGTCTGGCCTATTTGCTTCAGTTTTTCTGTCTGTGTATATGGTGTAATTCCATAGAATGGTGACATCTTCTATTTCTGTAACCGGTGCTGAGTGATGTTCATACCTGTGTTTGTTTACAGATTTTCCGTAGTGTTTGCTCATTGTCCAATGTAAATATTGACCCACTCTATCGTGGCTATTTTACATTCATTTATGGCAAGTACTGAACAGCCTGAGATTAGATGGTCCATCGTTTCCTGCTGTTTATCACAAAGCCTGCATTTTGGATCCACATTATTATGTAAAATATTTACCTGAAAGTTTCTAGTGAAAAGATTTTGGTCTTGCGCTGCAAGAATAAAGCCTTCAGTTTCAGACTTTAAACCAGATGCACCGAACCATCGATGTGTATTAACTGTATCAACATTGGATTTATTGGCACGTTGTTGATATTGGCCATGCAGAGGTTTGTCTTGCCAGCGTTGTTTCATCTGTTCCAGAGCTTTATCTTTGGTTTTCATTTCCATATTTTTACTACAATAGTTAGTTCTTCTGTTTTGCTTTTCTACAGAATCTACTTACTAAATCATGTTGGAATTTACTGCCTTTTTTTATTATTGAATATTTTATCTTTCTTTCTTCATGTTGCCTGATTAATTGTATCATCCAGTCCTTTGTTGCTTCTATGTATGTTAGTAAGCCAATCGTTGTTGTCTTGTATGACAATTCTAACTGAATAAGACATCTTCCATCTTCTTTACGGGGTATGTATAGACGGTCTACATCAGTATTTGGATGATGCATCTTATGCTTAGAAAGAAGTTTTCTTGTTTTAGAATTCATTCGCCTGATGTCGTTTAGAGTCTAGTTTAAGATGTTGAAACTATATTGGACAATTGGGATTGCAAGGCTATTAATGGCCATAATTCTGTTCTGAGAATTCAATTCAGTTTTTAATATCATTCGTAGCCTTCTATAGTACTCTTTACGCACTATTTCATTTTTATGGCGAATGTCTTTATTCTCATTTACACCTAGGTATTTATAAGCTTATTCTGGCTTCAATTCTTTTATTGTTACAGCAGGGTCTAAGCTAATTGAGGATGTTTCTTGTAGTGATCCACGTAAAACTGTAGTTTTAGAATGTTTATTCAAATTGAATTTCATTCCAATGTCTTCGCTGAAGCATTTTACGGTTTGCAGAAGACCTTCCAGCTTATTATCATTCTTCGCATATAACTTTAAGTCATCCATGTAAAATAGATGGCTTATTTTCTTTTGGCCTATTTTATAACCACATTCTGTCTTATAAAGTTGACTGGTTAGTGCTATTAACGATATGCAGAATAGTAAGGGAGACAAAGAATCACCTTGAAATATACTTCCTTTGATGTTTATTTCATCAGACTTATAGGTTCCATTTATATGATTGAGGTAAAGGGTTGTTTTCCATATAGACATGCACTGTTTGATGAAATTGATGATGACGGGTGATATCTTGTAAATCCAGGAATGTGGCACACGATCGAATGCCTTACAATAATCTATCCAGGCAGTAGTAAGTTTTTTCTTTTTACCGCAGCAGTTTTCCAGTATCATTTTGTTAATAAGCAATTGGTCTTTACATCAGCAACAACAACGTTTGCACCCTTTTTGTTCAAGCGATAACATGTCATTTTTTCTAAAAATAAATATGTCTGTTTTGTTAAAATAGATGTTAATAGTTTATATGCTGTCGGAAAGCATGTAATTGGTCTGTAGTTTTTCGGGTTGTTTGTGTTACTATTCTTGGGTAGAAGGAATGTAATTTCTTTGGTCATCCATGCAGCAATTTTAGTGGGTTCATCAATCATTTCTTGAAGTTCTTTGTCTAGTTTTTTATGTGCTGTATTTAAATAATATAGCCAAAAGTTAGGAATTTTATCTGTACCTGAAAATTTCCAATTGACTGCTTTTTAGTGTAAATTTAACATCCTCTTCTCTAATTCCAGCCCATGGTCTGTTCTGGTTTATTTTTGACTCGTTCTATCTCTTGTGCAATCGAATCTACTTCTTTGTTATGTTCTTTAGAGCAAGCCCATATCTTTTCCCAGAACTGTGTAACTTCTTCCATTCTGGGGGTGGGGCTGTCACTTCAATTCTTTTTTTACCTATTTCCCTGTAAAAATTTCTTCGCATCGATTTGAAAATCTTGTTTTGTCTGTAGAATCTTGATCTTATCTCATAGCGTCTTATTCTTTGAGCCTTCAGATGTATTGTTTGCTTTATTTTTTCCTCAGTTGATAGGACTTCATTTTCATTTTTATTGTTTTATTTTCTTTCGACTCTTCTGCTTTTCCTAGTTCTTATATTTATTCCTCTAGTCAGTTCATCCAGTACTGATAGTTCACTTCTAAGTTGTTCGATTTCTTTTTATATTTTTCTTTTCCAAAATGGATCTTCATGTTTATGAGAATGCCTTGGTCTTAATTTGATGTTAAGCTGATGCATATATTACCTCATTGAGATTTATATGAGTGTCTTCTTTATCCAATATTAATTTGAGTGCTGCATTGTAGAGCTTAATAGTTCGGAGGTTATGCTTTGTTAGTTGAAAATTTTGGAGCTGTTCTCGTTCCTCCATTGCAATGTTTTCTATTTGACTTATATGGTTCTTGATTTCTTCCTTGGCTTCTTGTATACCTTTCTTATTTTCTGTAAAATAATTCTGTTCAATGTGGTCTGAATTCGTTTTATTTTCGTTTTGTAACTGACTCAGATCACACCTTTCCAGCACTTTTAAACTTACAGCATTTTCTTCAGAGTGATTTGTGTGTATCACGGTCTCTACATTATGACCTGTGGCTTGTTTGATGTTATTCCTTTTTATTTCTGATTCCGGTTCCTGTTCACATTTTGTTGATTCGTCTATTCTGGTTACAATTCTTTTTATCTCATTAATTTCAGCCTCTGTCAATCGGTTATTTCGCATCATGTATCTTCGTTCATTGGTTAATTTATTTTCGTCAATATACGTTCTATTTGCTTGAACAACTTTTTCACGCCAAATATCATATGT
Source organism: Ascarosepion bandense (assembly GCA_037127315.1). Taxonomy (NCBI): domain Eukaryota; kingdom Metazoa; phylum Mollusca; class Cephalopoda; order Sepiida; family Sepiidae; genus Ascarosepion; species Ascarosepion bandense. Next base: position 1,516,161 of record JBBBDQ010000409.1, on the reverse strand, counting down.
TTGGCGAGTTATGTTTTTTGAGGTTTGAGTAACGCTTCATCAAATGGAGTCGTAACGACTTCTTACTCCTCACGAGACCATTTTATTTTTTCTTTCTTTAAATATACAGTTATAGATCTAGCTGAAGAATTTTCAGAACAATCATTAAGATTATCCTGGTTGTGAGGCTAATTAGGAACATTTAAAGAACAAACAGATAGATTAAATAATATGTGCAGAAAAATTCATGTTAAAATAGTAAAACAGGATTTCATATTGGAAAACAGATTTCAATAGAATTAAACAATATATGAAGAAAAATTCATGTTTATGTTAAAAAAAGTCATGTTTATGTTAACTAAATTCGATAGTATCTGAAGAAAAATTCATGTTTATGTTAAAATAGTAAAACAGAATTTCATATAGAGAAAAAATTCAAAGAGACAGACGCTGGTTAAAAAAACGAACAAACTTGGACGTAACGGCAGTTCAACAGAAAAACATCACTACACTTAGAGAGAATTTTGTTAAAAGAAAAAAATTATTATTATTATTATTCCTGCATTTGAATATTCACAGTAGACATTTAATGGTTATAAATGGAATCTGTTTAAAACATTAGTGCATATTCCATTATCCATACTGACACTGGAACTGCTTTTGCAATGTCTATCTAAAATCGACACCAAATTTTAAATTACTTCCAATCTCACCTCCAACATTATTGATCTTGGCCCATTACCGAATGTTTTAATTACTATGGCAAAATTCCGGAAAATGAGTCTTGTAATATTTCGAAATTGATGATGTGTGTTGTGGTGCAGTACATATCGGCTAGGAAAGAGAAATCGGGGAGCCGAGTTCGAATTCCCAGTTTAATTCTTTGCATTAATTTACGCGCAAATACCCTTGAGAAGGGTATTAATCCGTCTCTTTCCTCCAGTTATAGATCAAATTACACAACAGGTTGGCTTCTGTAGCCTTGAACGGAAACCAGTCTGCTGCAGAAAGTAATGGCAGCCTAATACCCAGTCAGTCATATATCAAAAGAGACATGATCGCCCGAGCGTGTACCACGTATGGCACTTAACTAACTTACTGACTGAATATTTTGAATATCAATGGTGACGGTTCATCAGCAACAAGCAGGCCCTGATCATTGACCTATAATGATGAACAGATATTGTTTCAAAAAGGAACATTGCCTTTCACATGTATGGGGACTCGTGCTTACCAAAGATTTCAAGTAGAACACATATGTACAAAGCATTGAAAATTCCCTGAAAAAGTGGTCGGTTCAATGCCTTACGCCAGTAAATATATAATTTTTCCCCGTTGTGCCTTATTTTTACAAGTTTCAGATCGTGAACAGAAATGGAGCATTGCAGTAATATCTTCACTGAAGCTGCCCAGTCTTCAGGTTCCTTGGTTTAAAAAAAAAACACCTACGTTGATGCGTAGGTTATGCATTATTTTCCACTTGAGAACCCCTTTTCTATAGATGAAACGTCGTGAGCCTCTCACTACTCTATTGCTATTGCCAATGCAAATGTTTTCATGAGCAACACTCCTTGGTTCCACCAGCCCTGACGTTTAAAACTAGGACCGTTAGGTTATGTACACAAGGGTGAATTACCCTCATCTCTTTCGGTTTCTATCAATAAGAACTATGTTCCACTGGGACACCTTCTACGCAAGGCTTGCTGTTTTGATTTTCAGAATTCAGGATGGATGTTTTGCGATCACTTGTGAGGATGTGCGTTGTGGTACAGTGGATATCGGCTCGGAACGAGAAACCGGGGAGCCGAGTTCGAATTCCAGCTGAATCCATTGTATTCACTTACGCGCAAATACCCTTGGGAAAGGTATTAATCCGTCTCTTCCTTCCAATCATATCTTTGTTGTTCAAAGTAATATATAGAATCTCCAGGTAACAATAGTAAAATTACTAAAAGATAGAGCAGAACGGATAGACTGATTAACACTAGCATCCGCTTCGTCTATTGACAGGTCTTCACTTAAACCTAAAGAACAGTCACCTTTCCTCCATGTGGGAGAAAATAAGAAGCTTCAGTGAAATCTCCGAGCAACCAGGTCCCACCCATTTACAGTAAGATCAACCAAATGCAGGTAACATTTGTACTCCACCAGCTTCATTTCTCGCACTTTCTGCCTATGGAACTGCCTTCCATATACTTGCTTTTCTGACGGCTACAACCTCCAGGAAATTAAATGCAATGTCAATACCCATATCTTATCCACTTGACTCCATTTCTTTCTACATCACACCGTATATACTGTTCTTTTCCTTTCTCTCTACCTTCGCAACTGTCTTCACACCTGTGTTCCCATCCTTCTCTTGCCCTTTCTCTGACACACCCTGTAACTGGTCCGTCTTTCTCTTCACTCTACTTCCGTCTAAATCTTTACTCTTATGTAGCCCCCTGCTTAGGCTGAAACGATTATGGGTTAAATAGCAGGACAGATTGGGTTCTAGAGCCTTGGTCGACAACCAGTCTACCGCAGAAAGCAATGGCAACCTACTGCGGGATAATCTTCTGCCCAGTCAGTCATGTCTCTTTCGAGACATGATCGCCCAAGCGTGTATCACGTATGGCACCTAAACTGACTGACTGATGCAGTGGATATCGGCTTGGAATGAGACATTGGGGCGCCGAGTTCGTATTCCAGTTGAATTCCTTACATACACATACGCGCAAATACCCTTGGGAAAGGTATTAATTGGTCTCTACCCTCCAGTTATGGATTAAATAACAAGACAGATTGGGTTCTATAGCCTTAGTCGGCAACCAGTCTACCAGAAAATGTAATGGCAATCTATTACGGGATGATCTTCTGCTCATTCTCTCATGTATATGTTAAGACATATAACTGATTGACTGACAATCTGGACTGCTTCAAATCTAGAACATTATCTTTATTGCATAACCTAATAAAATGCGATTCTTGCTTTTTCTTAACCTCATGGACCATCGGACGGCAAAGAGCTAGCCTGATTGGCTCTTATGTTATACAATTTTGACTGACTGGTATAATTCACATTGAACGACAAGACGTTTGAAATATATAAATATTGTATAAAATGTCAGTGAGTGCAAATAAAGTAGATGGCAAGCTTGTTTTTTTTTTAACGAGCACAGTGCGGTCGAGGACAAAAATATGAGCACTGGATTATAAACACCATGCGCCAGAGTGTCACGTGTCAGGCGAAGCTAACCTATTTAAGGAAGTAGTGAGGAGGAAACTAGAGAGTTTAGTTTTTTAGTTGAGTTCAAATCATACGGTGAGAGAGAGAGAGAGAGAGAGAGAGAGCAGAGAAAAGAACGGAAGTGGGCGTAGCCGTCTGCTGTACTTCTAATCATAATCCTACTCCAATCCACAAAATAGTCACGGAAAAATGAAATAATTATGAAATAATAATTTTGAAATAATATAATTTTGTATTTTCTATATATATGTTATTGTATTTTGAAATAATAATTTTGGCATAAATTAATAATATACGTGTTATTTATTTTGAAATAGAAATTTTGAAATAATATAATTTTGTTTTAATTATAAAATAGTATAATATATAATTATTATAATATTATAGTAATAATTATATATTATAGTATAATATATAATTATAAATAAAATAATTAAATAATTAAATAAAAATAAATTTTTTATTTAATTTTATTTATTATTGATTTTATGTAAAATAATTAAATAATTATAGTGTAATATATAATTTTAAATAGAATAATTAAATTATTAATTTATAAATTTAAATAGTATAATATATCTAATCATAATATTTATAATAATAAATATATATTATAATATATAATAATTATAAAATATTATATTATGATATAATTTGGAAATAGTTATTTTGAAATAAGATAATTTTGTATTTTCTATAGACGTGTTATTGTCTGTCATTTTGCCTGGGAGAAGATAATCAATTTTGGCTCTAGTTTATTTTCGTCGACAAAGCAGTATATAAAATAATTTTTATATAAGATTTGAACCATGTATTAGTTGAACGTTACTATGAAGAATATTATACGTTGTTCGTAAGTACTATCTGAATCATTCTTAATTTGATGTGGTACTCCTAAGCCTATGATGTTGTACTCTCAGCGTATTAGAATATTTTACTTTCAGGTAGTATATAAGTTTTGCTCACGTGATTTAAATGAAGAATATAACGTCACAGTCTTTCGTCATCTTATGGTGTGGTCTATAGTCTTCAAAAGAAAGAGAGAGATACATGACTGTGTTTTCCTTATCTGTTTTTAGTACATATTTTCCTTATTTTCACTTTGATATAACTCATAATTTTATTTTATTTTACCCGAAGTGCAATTAGAATAGATTACATTTCTCTGTATAGATATCCACTTGATATCCATGTCAGTGATTCGTCGTTTAAGTTTTCATCTCTACTTGTCTTTAAATATATTTCCTACGTATATTGGCAGACCGGCTGCAGCCGCTCTCTCACCGGCGTGATGTGGCTTCCCTGTGCCTCTTCTACAAGTACTTTCATGGCTTCTGCTCCGATGAGCTTAGATCACTGGTGCCGCCTAAGCACGAATTTACACGAGATACTAGATTAGCAACTAGGTCCCACCCTTTTACAGTTAAACAAATAAGATGTAACCGTAAATTCTACTCCAACAGCTTCTTTTCTCGCGCTTCCCGCCTGTGGCACTCCCTTCCACAAGTCTGCTTTCCCGACAGTTACAATCTCCAGGTGTTTAAATGTAGGGTCAATAGACACCTCCTATCACACTAACTCCCAACTATTCTCAGAACACTCTCATCTACCCAACCCTCATTCTCTGTATCCTTACCCGCCTATCACCCACCCTCTGACATTTCCTATATTTAATCAGCCTTTCTCCACTCTACGTAGCCCCCTGTGCAGTAGTGGCAGTGACATGCCTTGCTCGGGGTGAAACGCTTATGAAAAATATATATATATATATATTTTTCATACTTATGTTGTGTCTCCTGCTATATGTGCTTTCCATCGCTGTTCAGAAGAGTTATACAATTTGTTACGTTTGAAGTTTTAGGTTCCATAAAATGTCATAATTCTGAAGAGCTCAGAAAAAAATGGAAGTTCTGTTATCACAGTCAGACGAAGAGGACTTCAAAGTATTTTACTTTTGTGCGTGTTTTCTGACACAAAAATTACAGATAACGTTTCCAAAGGTGGCAACTGATATCTGTCATTCATTGCTTTTATTTTATTAATGGCTCTCAAAATGACACTGAGTAATAATCAACTTGAAGAATTTGAAAGCAGATAACACCAACACATGTAGATAACTGTTACAAATGTCCATCTAAAAAATAATGATTGAAAATATACGAGAGTATAATTATATTTCAGTGCATAAAACCATACTTATATAAATAGAATGAGCATATTTAGGAATTGCTGTATCATTGATGTGCTTTATATTTGAAGCTTTGTAACTTCTATTTATTTAAACAGAATTCTTATCATATAAGTTAGTATATTTTGTTTATAACATCAAATTCCTGTTTTGTGTATGTGTATTTATTAATTTTAACAAATCTTCGTACAAGGATAGTTTAAATAAGTCAGTTATGTGCCATTCGTGATAAACGGTTGGGTGATCAGTCAGTTAAGTGCCATACGTGATACACGCTTGGACGATCATGTCTCGAAAGAGACATGACTGACTGGGCAGAAGATCATCCCGCAGTAGGTTGCCATTGCTTTCTGCATTAGAATGGTTGCCAGCCAAGGCTACTGAACCAAATCTGTCCTGTTATTTAAGCCATAACTGGAAGGAAGAGACAGATTAATAACTTCACTAAGGGTATTTGCGCGTAAGTGAACGCAAGGAATTCAACTGGAATTCTAACTCGGCTCCCCGATTTCTCGTCGCGAGCCAATATCCACTGCACCACAATGCACATCCGACAGATCATATCTCCTCATATGGGTGATTATATCATCAAATAGAGATGACTAAATGGCAGAAGATTTTCCTGCAGTAGGTTGGTATTCCATTCTGCAGTCGACTAGTTGGCAAACAAGGCAACAGAACCCAATCTCTTCTGTTATCTAACCCATAGATGGAAAGAAGAGACGGATTAGTACCTTTCTCGAGAGTAATTTCCTATAAACGAATGCAATAATTTCAACTGGATTTCAAACTCGTCACTCCAATTTTTAAAAAGTATTAAGTGCAAAACATATTACTGATTCGGTTTCAAAGGTTTATTAATACTTGCAGTGACGTCCATGAATAATTGTAGATTGTATCAATTTCTTATTTTTCTATATTTTAGATTATAATGATTTAGTGTTACAAAACTTACAAATAAAACCATGTGAGAGAAGAAGCCTATTTATATCTTTAACAAGAGTATTTGCTCTTAAGTTAATATAACGAACACAACTGGGATTGGATCTCATCTCTCCGATTAAAAATCCCATTATCTATTATACCACCTGCATATCCAAGCACTTCTACACTTGATACTTTAAAAGTATCACCAATCGACATACTCACCAGCTTTGACGTTTCTTAACTGCGACGATCGCGCGGGAACCGGTGTTTATTATGTTGCTTGCAAATAAAACATATTTTTACAACTTTTCATTAAATATAAGGCTCAAGCGTCACTCAAGGAAGGGTTTACTGTAATTCTGAAATTAATTTCTGTTTTGATTAAAAGTGCATACTTAAAATTAACATCCTAGTCTAATATAATATAATGAAGGTGAAGTAATAAAGAGTGGCTTAGAATGAGAAGTAGGAGAGTTGAATTAGAATTTGATGTAATGAATATGTAATGAATATGCATACACCTTGGTTCCCCTTTATAGTAATATGATTGGCTGGTGTCAGCCATAAATACAGCGGAAGGCGAGGACGCAGAGAGGTCTACGTCCATAAGTCTACTGGTATAGGTCTATAGGACTATGGACTAAGCCTACGTCTCAAGATACTGCATACGATGAGTACCGTCTATTACGTCTACGTGCTAGATTGTCCTACCCGTTTACCTTTTCTCTAAACCGTTTAGCTACCTCAAACGTGATATATATCAATTTCCGAGACATATCAGAATTCCAGGCAAATAAGTGGCATTCACTTAAAAGCAAATACCCTCGGGAAAGTTAAGTCATCTTTACTCTTCCCCAGGTTAATATACACGTCACATTGTTATTGCTGTAGGTGTTCAAGTGTCTTTTCTAATCTGGCAAATCCCCTTGCGAATTTGTAACGCATGTTTAAAGGGTCTTGAGAAAAATTATCTTCTTTAAGACTTAAATTATTTTTCGCCCGAAACTAAGAAACATAGCTCTGAGAGATATGCTATGTTCAAATGATAGTTTTCATATTGCCAAATAGATGTCATAAATGACATTCGCATGAAAGCCAAAATCTGAAAAGGCTTTTAAAGAATATTCTACACGTTTTCAGAATAAAATTATTTTACTATCTGATGGGGTTGAGAAAATAAGCAACCTCATCCTAAAATTTGCTGTCTTTAATAATCTTATCCGAGTAATAGGATATACACTACCGGTCATAATTATTAGGAAACCCCAGTGTTTAAAAAAATGATGTATTTCATACTATACTTAGTATTTATTGCTAAGTGAATAATTGTAAATGAAAATAGAATTGTTCTTTTGTGAATAACATATGCACCAAATGAATTTATACATATTTAAAAATTACCTAAATTACAGTTTCATCAATAAAAGAATGAAGAAAATTTAGATTGATTCGGACGAGTTCTTCCTTGCTTTCTTTGCCTTTTAAAAATTTGCAAAATAATAACAAAAGAACCATTCTATTTTCATTTGGTAATAAATACTAAAAATAGTATGAAATACATCATTTCTTTAAAAAAAAAAGCTGGTATATCCCAATAATTATGGCCGGTAGTGTATCTCTTTCCAATTCTTTCTACTGATACACTTGGTGCTAGGTTCTGGGTTTAAGATAAATGTAGCCCAACTTATGTAGCTACTGGCTGAAATTCTCATTACTGGATGAGATAAGTGGTTATGGTGAGGTGTTTACATCTGGCTATGATGGGACATGATATAGTCAGTCTGTGGAGAAGTTCAGAAGGTGTAAGTCGATAACTTAAAAATAGATTTATTTGTTGAATGGCAACTGGTTCGAGAAAATTCTAAACGCATTCATAACGAACAGAATTTATGATAAACCCCATCATATTCAGCGCGAAATATTTAAAAAGATGTGATAAATTCTGGATTTCCGAGAGACAAGTTTGTTGATAGAGTTAATTTCTTCACTCAATTTTAATCCGATTAAAAACGCGTCAATTAATTTCAAGATATGTTTTACATAGACGACGGCAGGTTACAGGCAAGTATGGTTAACGTATGCTAGTGTAAATGATGCAAGTAAATAGTAGTTCTATTTGTATTAAGAAATCCGACAGTGCATAAATCTGTCATGGTGGCATACCCATTACAACAGGTTGAACTCTTCCTACAACTACATATAATTCCCCTCACAAGAGGTGGACGATCGTGAGCTCAGAGACTGAGAGATCCGCAGGAGATTAGCATAACACAGAGCAATAGGCAGAGATAGCCAAGACTGCTACCGTACTACCATTGCGAGGCCCAATTCCAGTATTACTTCCTAACCCGTATTTATTCTTTCTACTAACAGAGTTCCAAGTATTTGTATTTTGCTGTGTTTAATATATATATCATTATTTCCTATTTTGGTTGTTGTATTATTTATGACTGGTCCTCTTAACCGGGTCCACGACAAAATCCAAATAGGAAAATGATTTTATGTTACATATAGAATGTATCTTACGATATTTCCTTCTAACAAATCTGTACAATTAGAAATACGAATGGCTACATTGTTTGCAGAAAATTAACTGCAAACTGCAAATTTAGAGGAAAATGAGAGAATGAAAAAGTTGTTTATATGTAGTAGTTGATCCCAACAGAGATATGACTTAATTCAATACAAGGATTGTGCATCTATTATTTTCTTAAGAAGTTCATCTTCATTAACTGCTTGTTATTTGACACATACTTAACTTCAGCTCCATCGTAATGTCATATATATTTTAGATCTTCCATCATTTGATCATTTAAAAACGTATATAAAAATGTAGCAATAATAGAGACACCTTGGAAAAAAGAATTGTTTTCTAAATCTTGCGTTACGCCGTCGACTGTCATCGAAATATATATATATATATTCTCTTCTTCCCTTTCAGAAACATTTTCGTAAAATGTAAAAATTGGACATTGCAGCTCTGTGTATTCTTAAGACAGATATTTGCATCACATATGTTTAACGCTGTCAGTGTTCCTTATGTACATACGTTAAGATGAGTATCGACAGACCCTGAATTTGAACCCAGGAATAGATATTTGGAGAATATCAGTGTGTATATATTTTTTTCTTAGGAAAGGCTGAGAGAGCAAGAAAATAGAAATAAACGTTGGAGTGGTCGAGAGAAAGAGATAAGCAAAACACAGGCATTTACAAGATGATATTGATGATATGATAACAATTTTACAAAAAATAGCAGATGGCTTTTTGAAAAGGAGAGATATCTGTTTCTTTCTCCTTCCTTGCTGTCTGTTACTCTCCCTTTCGCTCTCTCAGAGAAAGAAAATAATCGATCGACCGAAAGTGAAAAATTATCGGTAAAGTTTTGAATGAGACCACCCACGTAAGGATGTAATTGTAATTGACGCTGACAGGTGACTATGTAGAATCAACAGAATCCTATCTTCAAGCTTTCCGGATGTTGAAAAACGGTGAGTGGTTGATCTAAGCTAAAATACTCGAAGTTTACGTTAAATTTTAATGGAGAGATATTCTGGTAACTTACCACACCACGCCATTTTGAAATGAGTTCAGTCAAAACAAAACTGATTCGAAAATGAAGTCGGAGACAAAAAAGAACGTCATTTTTATAATTTTGGTTTTGCCTGTTTCCCTTATTTCTGCATGTGCACACAACCACCTCTTGATTTCAATTGTCGAGGAATGCAGCACGAGGAGAATTGCCTCCTTATTCTTAAATATCTGAAATGAGAAATAATAACGTGGCAGAACAAGTAAAGGATTTTCGATTGGTATTCTGACAACTTCGAACACCTGGGGCGGAGCGGAAATGAACAGCTGCAGACTCAGGTGCGACTAACTTACGACCGCTTATCGCACGCAATACGCGAGACAAATTTGAGATCAGGAAGGGTTTGCTGTCTATTATGTGGTTGTTTAAAAAGAATTTCTTCACAAGGCAAATATGTTAAATATCTGAATATGTTTTGACTCGAGTCCGGATCAAAATAATCAGTCGCCATTTTCAGACAAAATCATAGTGGGAAGGAAGACTAGCGGATATTTTTCTTTATTCATGAAAGTTTAAAGTGACTAATTAGATACAGTAGAAAGCAATTAGATACACAATTTAAATGGATATTTAGATACATTGTTTGAATAAAATCATGCTTCCGCACGACTAATCTATCACCGGATTTATTCTTCATTAGAACACCAAAAATTTACGATTTTGAAAACTTCTCGGGTTATATTGAATACCACAAGGCTTGCAGAGCATAGAGTTGCAGACCTGTTTTAGAGCTTTGTCCTCATTGCAATGAAAGTCGTCAAATATTTGTGCAAAGCATTTGTCTTTCATAAACTTTGCATAAGTTTATTAATTACAATTTTTAACCCAAGGATTTTATTTAGTACCAATGAACTGATTAATAATAAAGAAAATATGAAAAACGGCAAAATCCATAACAACTTTAAAAATGTTTACTTTTGCTTCTATAGATATATCAATTATCTTAAATTCTAACTGCACAGTTATTTGCGAAACTTAATATTATACATATTAGGAATAAATATATGGATGGACTTATCTTGTTTAACAGCATATTCAAATCACTATAGGTTATTTATTGCCGTTATCTATATAATTTTATGGCTTCAAATGAAAATATTTTGATTGCAATTGATTGCCATTAACTGCAGATGAAATTTATTGTTGGTAATTTCATTGCAGACACAGAAAAAAAAACTGCAGGACCTCCTCCAGAAGATAGCTGAAGAGAGTGACATGAGGGGATTACAAATAAACACCAAGAAAAACGAATCATGATCATCAGCAAAAAGAGCAGTCCAATGTGCCAAATACAGGTGGAGGTGTTAAAATCAAACAGGTACGAAAATTTAAATATCTGGGAAGTGTACTAACTGAAGACGGAAATTGCGACAAAGAGATCCAAAGGCAAATAGGCATATCGAAAAACGCGATGCAGAAGCTGAGTAAACTATTAAGACACAGGAAACTTTCACTAGAAACAAAGAAGAGTGTACTGGGTTTCTATGTGATGTCAGTTCTTCAATATGGCAGTGAATGATGGAGAATATCAACAAAGATGAAAGGTGAAGGGAAAACTTGAAGCAGCTGAAATGTGGTTATAGAGAAAGATGCTGCGGATATCGTGGATCGAGCATGTGAGCAATGACGAGGTTTTGGAAATGATGGAAACGAAAAGGAAATTAATATTGAACATCAGTAAGAGACAAATAAAGTTCCTGGGACATTCACTGAGGAAGGAGGGCTTGAAGAACCTGATACTAACAGGCTAGTTAGAGAAGGAAAAAGACAGAGGAAAGCATCGGATAACATATTTAAAGCGTCTGAGCAGGTGGATGACAGAACGGGGGCTGAGAGACGTTACAGGAGAAAGCATGTTAAAAGCCACCAGGGATAGGGAGACGTGGAAGACCATGATCGCCTACGTCTTGAAGGGACAAGGTACATAAAAGAAGAAGAAGAAGAAGAAGAAGAAGAAGAAGAAGAAGAAGAAGAAGAAGAAGAAGAAGAAGAAGAATGTCTTGCTGGTTATTTTAATATCAGTAAGTAAATATGTGTTGTTGGTACTATAGATAGCGTTAATATGTTTCTCATAAAATTAGTATTTCTGGTATCTTTACTATAAAGATGTATTTATAAACTTACGTAGTATGTTGCTTTTACTTTAAGGTTTACTTATTCCCTAACAGGTGGTATCATCCCAATCAGTGTGAACAACAGAAAATTTAGAGGTAGTTCACCTACTCTAAAACGTCACTTTCCTGTTAGGATGACTTACAGCAGGATGTAACTTATTATCATAGCAAGAACGAGGAAAAATTATAATTTGCATTGATACGAAACACATTATAAATAAGATGTTTAGATTTACGACATGTCAGCATTTGCTAGATTAATTAAATTATGTTCAGTTATATTAAACTCCCGCATCACCGACATATATTTTTCAATGATTACTGTTGATATTTTATATTTTGTGTAGGCTTTATATTTTATATTTAATACTTGACCGGATAAATAAAGCATATCTATATTTATATTTTATATCATATACACTACTGGCCATAATTATAAGTCAACCCCAGGTTTTAAAATAAATTCTGTATTACGTACGATATTTAGTATTTATTTCCAAGTGGATAATTCGAAATGAAAATAGGATGCTTCTTTTTAATACTGCACAGTAATATGTGCATCAAATGAACTGTTCTGGTGTCCAGGTTTTGTGCTTTATTTCCAATGCAAGTGTCTTCTTCTTACTGGCTACCCGAAACATAGGCTTCCTGGCTGCCTTGTAAAAGTTGGTAAAGTAATAATAACAAAAGAGCCATTCTACTTTCATGTAGAATTATCCACTTGGCAATAAATACTAACAATAGTATGACATACATCATTATTTTAAAACTGGTCTGGCCTAATAATTTTGGCCGGTAGTACATACATACATACATACATACATATATATATATATATATATATATATATATATATTTTAAACATATGCTGTTAAATATAAGAGACAATGAATGTCTATTATGTTTAATCATGAGCCGTTCTAAACGTCGTATTTTGGCTTTAATTTCAATTGAAAATAAAAACAAAAATTCTCCAACATTTGGATAATTTTTTATTAAGTTGGTTCTAAGCTTTCGGCTCACATGAACCATCTTCAGAGAGGTTATTAAGACGGTAACACAATACCAGCCACCATGAGCGACGATCCAATTTTGTGTTGACATAAAACTTTGCTAGGCAACAGCAAGATTTACCAAAATAGCAAACAGAGTTCGAAAATTTGCAATGCGGTTCTATGACGACACATCGCGTGATAGCTCACAATGACAACAGAACCATGTATTCAAATGCAATGTAATGTTTTATGACCTGATTTAAACGTGATTTTATTAAGTGTGCGTTGTTTGGATTTACTGTAGATAGCCTCCAATATCTGAAGTTTCTTTTTACTGTGTGTATGAGTAAGGATTATTATATTGTTGACTAAGATCTGTCTGATATTACCCACACGTTTATGTTATATATATATATATATATATATATATATATATATATATAACATAAACGTGTGGGTAATATATATATTTATATATATACCACCGAACAATTCAAAAAAGCAAACTACATTAATTATCTACTATAAAAAATTTAAGCTCATTATCAATAATAATTCACCAGCAAAATCTTAACTGCAAAGAACCAGTGACGTTTACGAATTTGCATGTCTTTTGAAAAACTATGTTCCACAACGATCCAATTCCGTAAACAATTACATTCGCTATACTAATAAAAATTGACAAGAAGATTGACCTTAAAATTTACACAACAGCTCCATCCGATCTCATTTAAACACAGATCGAGATCTTCCAGTTCCTCTCCGTGATATCCTCGTTGATAATACATACATAATAGAATTGTCCACATGCCAAAAATGACAGAGAAGAAATAATGAAGTCATTAATAATAAAAAACAGAAATCCTAAAAGTAATACCATCAATTATGAACAAGGCACTAATGATCAGAACTTAACTTGCACAAAACGTTATATGCATAAACTTTTCACCTGTTTATTTCTAATAAAAATAAAATTATTTTTGACAATGGGTGAAAGTATAGACGAACACCCTCGAAAGTAGAAAAGCTTTGGGCAATTCTTTTATAATTTGCGTCCCGTAAAAATATATACGAATACATGAAAGATTATATAAAATAGCTAATCCTTGTCTGTCATTTATAATAAAAAGGGTATATATATATATATATATATATATATATATATACACAAAAATCTAGAGTGAGCCAAAACCTACCGCGGTTTCACACTACGGATCGTTTTTTGTGTGTCTTTGCTCTACTTTTGTATATTTTCTTTTGTACTTCGTATCGAGCACTTTTTCTTGTGGTTAGTTCCGTTTGGGGTTTTTTCTTTACTGCGGAGTATTGAATGTTTTGTTCTTGTTCCGCGGGTTTCTTTTTTTTTCTCGCCATTTATCCGACGTCTTAGTGCACCGGATTGTAACGGAATTAGGTTCTGTTTGTTAATGGTTTTTTTGGAGGTTTATTTTAGTATAAATTTACGGCCTACATACTTACAGAGTCTATTTAGTTATTATATATATATATATATATATATATATAGTCATCCGTAGACAGTCTTGTTTGGCTCTATCACAACTCATCTGTACGGTTACGATTGAAACCCGACTAATCTTGACATCAGTCGCCGATTCTACCGCAACGCTGTAGACGCTCGTTTGAATATATATCAACTCTATATATTAGATCTGTCAGAAAAGTAAAGATATTGGGTGTTCTATATGAACTATGTTCAAATGGGAAATAAGTGGATTGCGTTATGATATACATGTTCTCATGTATATGTATAACTGTAATCTTAGCTTCCTGCAACTATCGAATTCTTTCAAATGCTTTTGTGGAAAAACAAAACTTGCCTGCTAACCCAAGCAATGTACCTTCTCTTAACAACTCAAGGACCTGGCTGAGGAAGAATCTCGCTATATTGAAACAAAGCCTTTATTCCCCTGATCTTCATACACATGCCATTTTATTGCCCCTCAGAAAAAGTAAATCATCAAGGCTACCCGTTTCGAAGTCGTGAATGCCATGAAGATGATCGTTATAAACGAAATGATTGGTATCCCAAAACAATTCATCGGACATTGCATAGAAGCTTGGCAGAGAAATATGTACATGGGCATTAGACACGAAGTGGATGATTTTGAACTGGAAACCACATAGTTTGTTATTTGAAATTGAAAGAAATTGTTTTCGAGACCCAGTACTGTTTGTTTTAAGATATTACATATATATATATATATGTATATATATATATATATATATATATATATATATATATATATATATAATGTACAAACATGCATGCGTCTATATGCAGTCATATATGAACACATATAAATCTATCTATCTGTGTGTGGAGTGTATGTTTGTGTGTACTTGTAAGTGCGGAAATTCTATCAAGATCAAAAACGTGGAATATAATATTTGTCGCTAGACTAATGATCTATGATGCTAACGTTTCATACAAGCTAACTGGATTTTTTCCAAAGGAAAGAACACATTAAGGGGGGAACTGCAGTACGATCGGTTCTTCCACCCATGGAACCGTTAATTCTGTCTAAAGAATTCAGCAGAAACATTTTTAGAGATTGTCTCCGATGGAAAATGAGTAGCACGGAGACCTCAGTCGAGAGATGTCGCCATCAAGTCTGAGCTGGGCCTTATTATCTGTTCTGATCTTGGATGATACTTCAGGAGAACTTTTGATCAATTCCCAGGAATGCAAAGCATATAGAAATGAAAAAAATGGTAAAACGCTAGTCTAGAATTGCCTACTGATAATTTGTCTTAATCGGATTAATAACATTGTATCGCCAATAGTTTATATGCTAACACATTTAAGAAAAAATATACGTACAAACCACATACTCTATTATTCTCGCTCTCCTCCCTTCCTCTTTGTGTCTTTATCTCCCTCTCCCCCTCTCTCTGTCTCTGTCTCTCTTAATATAGATGTTTTTGATTATATGTGTTTGGAAAATAAATGAAAGAGTTACTACATTCAAATGACAAATAACGTCTAATATTTTTTGTATTTTTCAATTATTTTCTTTTTTTTTAATCATATCACCAAAGCAGGGTGGTACTAGAGCTAATGGCCTGGGGGTTACCATGAAAGAAAAATCTCTATACGGGTGGTACTGAAGAAAGGATATGATATGATAAGAAAGATATAAACAGGGTTAACGAAGAAAGAAGATGGCAATTAACGTTGAATTTAAGTTAAGAAATCGTTGGAATCAGAGAAGCAAGTAATATATATATATATATATATATATATATAGAGAGAGAGAGAGAGAGAGAGAGAGAGTTCCACAAGCGCGAGGTGCCAGAAAGATACTGTTGGAGTAGAAGTGGCGGTTATATTTAACTATTTCAACCGAAATTGGGTGGGACACGGAAGACAACCTGGTCATCATCATGTATCCATGGTTTTCTTGGAATGTATGCGTTTGGCCACTGAAGGAGTCGAATTTAGTTTTAATGATACCATGTTTGCACAGACAGAGGGCGTTGCGATGGGTAGTCCTTTGGGTCCTGTCCTTGCTAATATCTTTGTAGGACATCATGTGCGTTTGTTGTTTGAAAAGGTTGATGAGCCATTAATATATCAACGTTATGTCGATAATACCTTTTCCTTATTTTAAAACGCTTCAGATGCTGAACGTTTTTTAGTTCAGTTGAACTGCTTACATCCCTCTCTTCAGTTTACTATGGAGACGGAGAGGGATGGATGTCTTTCTTTTTTGGATGTCCTTGTTCAGCAACGGGATGATGTTTTCGTGACATCTGTGTTTCGCAGACCAACCTTTACCGGTTTGAACAAAAATTGGAATTCTTTTGTTCCTAATTCCCGCAAAATCGGTCTTATAGAAACGTTGGTTCACCGTGCCCTCAATATTTGTTCCCTTATATGCTTGAGCAGTGAACTATTGCGCTTGCAAAGTATCTTTGAGGCTAATGAGTACCCAACCAATGTGGTTAAACGTGTTATTGATCGCAAGATCAAACGGTTTAAGGAACCCAAAGTCGAAGGACCGAGTCGCTGTCCTTCATACTTAAAATTACCCTGGCTTGGCAGGAAATGTCTAACTGTTACTGACAAAGTTTCGGCGTGCGTTTCGTCTTTTCAGTACAGTTGCATGTTGTTTTCCATACTAGACCTGTTTTTCCATCCTTCGTCAAAGACAGGTTGTCCTATTTTCGAAAAATTCAGTTGTTTATAAATTTCAATGCTGTTGTGATGCGGCATACATAGGACGAACCAGACATAGGTTGGAGACGCGGGTCTTGCAACACGTCCCTGCGAATATACGTTCTGGCAGCCCTATCAGTACTATAAGAACAACCCAAACTGTTCTGGATACAGCCATCGGCCAACACTTGCTGACAATCCTGCTTGTGCATCCTTGTACGAGGACAATTGGTTTTCTGTCTTGCACAGCGCTCGCACAACATACCATCTTCGAGTCCTAGAGGCTATTTGCCTGAAAATCCAACAACCGAGACTGTGCAAATAGAAAGAACATTTCCTTCGCTCCTTGCAGTTACTCGAGAGTTTGTGAGTGAAATTCTTTCTTTTTTATCACTCTTGTGGAATCAAATTTAAAATCCCCCTCACATTTTAATGTATTTTTCATTAAAGTTTATTTTTAAACGTATTCCAATTTCTCCTTGTACTGTGAGTAATTTCCCTATTGATATTGTCTTCGTTTAGCCCTCTTCATAATTATCGCCAACGAAGCCCTTGAAAAAGTGTTGGCCGAAAGGTTCCTCGGGTTTTGGGATAAGTATGACGTCCTTTCTTTTTAGAGTAATTTGTTGTTTCTGTGGGTACCGATCTTTATTCATATATATATATATATATATATATATATATATATATATATATATACAAAGGTCAGCTCGAGCGATTACCCAAAATCAAATCGGTGACCAAATATAAAACGCTGCTATTTGCATTAATGTAACATGGTAAATGATTGGAGGAGACATTTCCGCGTAGTTATTCTCTTGGGGTATCAGTCAGACATTAGTGAGTGAGTTTGTGAATTTAATTTATGTTGTATATACAGCCAATATGCATAACAAAATTATGTGTTTTTCTTTCAGTTTCTTTGCGCAGAAAATAGATAATTCTTTCATGTAAAAGTATGAAAAGATTAATAAAGCATCGACCAATGATTCAATGAGGTGTGCTCAGATTAAAGTTTAGTAGCGATGTTTCAAACTGCGCAAAAAATTATTTGAATACTAACCAAACATTTTTCCACAAAGAGAAAATATCAAAATTATGCCGGCTATAGTCAAAGGAAATCCGCGTTTTATAATTTTGAATTTAAGTGAACACTCACACACAACAGACTCATACAGAGACGCTGTGAACATATCTATATTTTTGGATGTGCGTGTTTACAAATATTACAAATGCTCTGTACTTATATTAAGCAACTTTACCCATTTAAATATATTTATATATTGACCTCTATCCATATATATATATATATATACTGTATATACTGTATATATATATATATATATATATATATATATATACTGTATATATATATACTGTATATATATATATACTGTATATATATATATATATGTATATATATATATGTATACATATATGTATATATACAGTATAATGCTCTACATTTGTATCGAGCACTTTTTATAAAAGTAAATGCATGAACAAAAGGTTAATAAACCTACGAGTTCAACAACTTAGTTACAATATATATATATATATATATATATATATGTGTGTGTGTGTGTGTGTGTGTGTGATTCTCCTTTGAACCTGTCGAAAACACTGAGATGAACTGCGGGGGAGTCTGACCATATAAAACAGCAGTATTCTATGCACGGACGAATGGTTGATTTGTATATGTGCAAGATGGATTCAGGCGGAAAAAACATCCCAGCAGACACGGTGATCCAACCTTCCTAGCAGTGGATTTAGCTATTGACTCAACGTAATGGTTCCATTTGAGATCGGAAGATAGGGTAAGGCCGAGGAGGTGCAGTGTATTGCTCTAATGGTGACTTGCTTGATCCATGCTTATGGGAGGCAGGATGATTTGCCTGTGATGATTGACAGACAGCAGCTTTGTTTTAGATTTGATATAATTAGGCTTAATTGGCCATGCTATTGTGCATGGAATCAGCGTTTATTTTTTGTCTTCGCTGAGCTGAAAATATTTGCGGAAAATGACGACAAGTAAAAGAGCTGTAAAATTGTTTGTCAACCAATATAGCAGTTGTTGATTTTATTTTCAGTTTTGTTAACCGCCATTGCAATGGGTAAAAACAGAAAAATAAATCACATTCAAGAAGCGACAACCAAGTTTGTAATCGGGTTTTATTATCCGGTATTCTATAGAGAGCGTCTGTGTCGATTCAATTAGTTAAATATGGCATTCGGTCATGACATAAGTTTACTACTTAATATGTTGAAATATTTTAACTAAATGACATAGCTACTCATTTAAACGATATAAATTTCTAAATGTTAGAAATATACAGATCTCAGAGTAACGTCACTGCTCTGGTCTAATGAAACAATTTATATTCTGTACAGCATGTTGAAGCATAATAATATGATTTAAAAGTAATTATTTTCCGTCTGGCTACACTAATGTTTAGGGGAATTTCGTTTGTAATAGCCTCCATTTTATAAAGTTTTAAAGCGATTTCAAACAGTTAATAATAAATTATACTCAGCTTGATGAATGTAAGCGACAATAAATGAGATAATCTGACGGCTTATTGCAAGTCTTACAAATAAATAATAAACTGTGAACATTTATAATAATATAAAATCGTTTAATCACTTTAAAAACTTTTAGTAGATACACATATTTGAGTAGACACTATGAAACATTAATAAACAATGTATTTATTTCTTTTTTGTCTATCCGCTTTTGTCTGATTATGCGACGCTCGGCAAAAGTTCGACCCTGCGTCTCCCTTAACAGGAGAAACGGTCATTAGATCCGAGTGCTATATAACGACATGGCCAGGAACTTTTACACCGATTGAGCCTAAAACATTAGTGCCGGATATACGCAAATTACAGAAGGTACAGCTTTCTCGAATGTTAGCTTTGATCACTCGACGAAACCCTTTGTGCCAGAGTGCACGTATTGTTATTTTATAACATTAATTATGCTATGAACATATCTTGTCTGAATTATATGAACATATCTTGTCTGAATTATATAAATTTGTTAGCATAAATATATTTATGCATATACACTGACTGAGGGATAAAATAAGATCAGAAAAAGATTCAAATTGTATATTTTCGTTTTTATATCAGAATATCGAGATTGACATTATTGATGGGAAGAAACAAACAAGTTGCTTACTTTCTGTCTGAGTTTCTGGGATGATCAGTTATTATTATTTAGATTTAAGACACACCAACTATTATCCCCATCAGTGCTGTTTTAATCAAAACTTGAAATAAACGGTCTTGATCTGGTGAGGTTCGATTCAGGTAGTCTCGGCTTGTCAAAATAGGTGTTAACAAATTTAAAAGTTTATATATATATATATATATATATATATATATTATTTTCATCCGCAGACAGATCTGTTTCGCTGTATCACAGCTCATCAGTACGGTTAGACTCCGATTGCTACACAGCCCAGTTATGAACCCGACCGATTTGGTGTCAGTCGGCGACTCTACCCCTGGGCCACGGGGCGTTCGATGTAAGAAGACAGTTTTTTTAGTACATATCATAAGTTTTCCTGTTACAAGCTTTTTTGTAAAGCAGGATTTTTTTATCGATATCGGGGTGGAGATGTATCATTTATATGTTTAATGCAATGAATTTGTCATTTGAAATGCTCGATTAATTATATATATATATATATATATATATATTATCCTCTATAGCATTTGTTGTACTGAGCACTTTTATAAAAAACTAAATCCTGGGGAACTCGGAATTGTAAAACTGTTAGTTCACTTCACCTAAACTTATATATATATATATATATATATATATATATATATATATATATATATATATTGATGCAGGTTTCATTAAAAATAACAGGCAACGTATATGTTTAAGTTTTTAATGCAATTTTTTAATGAGATCTTATGATTTGTTCTTATTTGAGGACATAAGTTTTATAAAAAACTAAATGCTGGGGAACTCGGAATTGTAAAACTGTTAGTTCACTTCACCTAAACTTATATATATATATATATATATATATATATATATATATATATATATATAGATGCAGGTTTCATTACAAATAACAGGCAAGGTATAGGTTTAAGCTTTTAATGCAATTTTTTAACGAGATCTTATGATTTTTTATTTGAGGACATAAGTTATAACTTATAATTTTTTAGTTGAGGACATAAGTTATAACTTATAATTTTTTAGTTGAGGACATAAGAACTCGGAATTGTAAAACTGTTAGTTCACTTCACCTATACTTATATATATATATATATATATATATATATATATATATATTGATGCAGGTTTCATTAAAAATAACAGGCAATGTATATGTTTTAAGTTTTTAATGCAATTTTTAATGAGATTTTATGATTTTTTCTTATTTGAGGACATAAGTTATATAAAAATCGCAAAAATACACAAACAAAAAATATTAAATTAATTATCTATTATAAAAAAAATTAAAAGTGCTAACTTCATCGTCAGTAATAACAATTCCCCTGCATAAGCCAAAATACACTGAACCAATATTATTTACGAATCTAGATTTTTTTGAAGAACTGTATTTTAATCTACCCAATTTCGTAAATAATGTTATCGGTCATACAACTAGAAACTGACTCGAAGGCTTAAGCTTCATCTCTCTGAAGAGAGCTAAATTTAATCTCATTTAAATACACATGGAGACCTACCAAATTGTATCCGTTAAAATCTGTTGACAACAAAAATGTCATAACAACATCTACATGCAAAAAATAAAAAGAGCTAAAAATAATCGCAATATTATTAATAAAAAAGAAAAACAAACAGTCAATAATATCCACTACTAACATGGTAACAACGCGCTTATCCTGCTCGGAACATAAAACATACACGCTATTCGGCAAACGTACATAATACTACATACATTATGTTATGTGTAAAATAAAATCTATTCTCAATAAAGGCTAAAGGTTTAACCAAAATGTTTCGGATAAACCAAAATTCGGACAATTTTTATATTTTCTTCATGACTCCTGCTCCAAATGTGTGTAGCTTTTCACGCTCTAGCTAGTCTTTATTTCTAAGCCCACTACCCTAGTGAATGTCCACTTTCTCTGTTTCCACGCTCTTTGAAATTTTATTGCAACGCTTTCTATCTTCTATATCTTATTAACCCGATTAAAATGATCTGTTCAAATACATCATTCGCAACTTCGAATGACTGTTTTGATGACTTTTTCCTACACTACCTTGTTCAAACTGATGTTCTTATCATTGTTGTCATATTCCCGAAATAGTGGCCTTTTTTACGGTCCGGCCTTATTCGAATAAATGGAATTTCGAACCGAACACTTGATTTCTATCGCCGAGGTAGATTGTTCCACATGTCAGGCCTCTTCAAGATATCTCCGTTTCAGTTATTTTACTTTACTAATTCAACGTTCTAAGTTTAATTTCACCCCTACTGTGGTCAGTTATTGTACTCACAATTCTTTGGCTTAAGTCACTGGAATATTTTGGCCAAAATTTTATCTAATGGTCAATGTATTCTGAAATAAAAGCCGGTGTTTACAATAGCCAAAAGTCATGAATATATCCATAAATATGAGTAGAAGTTAGAACAATATAAATAGTGTAAAACGTTACAATATATCAGCTCTGATATATCGACAGATTTTTTTGTCTTGTTTATTAGTCCTTGAATTTCATTTCTGAATCTGATATCAGTAAAGAAGTATCTCTGTTCCGTATTTTGTTATTGTTAAACCAAGATACATTTTCTTTCGATGCATTTTTGCATCGTTAATTTTTAAAAAACTTTTATACCTGAAACCGGATAAATGTTTAACGTTGGCCTCCTCTTTCTGGTTTTGTTTGTATTTTAATTATTTCAATAGTTTTCTCCGAAAAATGTTCCTCTTTTATTAAATATTGTAGGTATCATTTTGAAGATGTTATTCGAAAGTAAATGATGTGTGTAGATTTCTCTTGCTGGAAATATTTTTCGTTCGAATGATTAATCCTTTTTTTTTTCTAAAGTTGTTAAAGCAAAGAATGAATCGCACAAAGATCCTGATCAACTGAAGTTTCTATTAATGTTTTATTATCTATTTATTCGTTTTTGTATATATTTTTTCACTAATTTACTTATCTTCTTGG
Source organism: Ascarosepion bandense (assembly GCA_037127315.1). Classification (NCBI taxonomy): domain Eukaryota; kingdom Metazoa; phylum Mollusca; class Cephalopoda; order Sepiida; family Sepiidae; genus Ascarosepion; species Ascarosepion bandense. The sequence goes on along the minus strand of JBBBDQ010000409.1, from coordinate 1,492,794 downwards.
ATTTTTTGTGTCGTTTTTATTTTTCTATGAATTTTTATTTCAGGTTGTTTTTTCATTATTCCCTTTTTTCGGATCTTTTCATTTTGTTCTGCCGTCTGTTATATTTTTTTAAAGAATTTTATCTTGTAAGTTGTTAATAATCTATTTTTTCCTCTCGTGCTTCAGATTTAAAGCAATTTTTATTGACTGAAGTAATCGAAAGCAAAAAAAAAAAAAAATGTAATAAACTAAACAGCAAGATGAAAAAATATAGTTCCTGACGATTGAAATTAATTTCCATCCATTTCAGTAATTGGAACCAAGAACAAATTACTTTTGTCCACGTCGAATATTGCAGTGTCGCAAATGAGATTAACTTGTTTAAGCGCCAAGTGAGTTCCTTTTTTAATATATTTTTCCCATCCATTTAATTTCCTTTCAAAGAAAATAGATTCTGTTCAGCACCATCACCTTTCTCTTTTTCCATTTTACGCTTAGGTAATGGCCATCATTCCCATGTTCTCACTAATATTATTATTAATACGTGTAGCAATAATATCGAGTGCGCATGGATTCGTTTCCCATGACCTATTAAATGATCTTTGTACCAACCATGCAATTCGTTTTTTGCATCTCAAAGTAATGGTCAATATTAAGCAGTACCCATATATTCTACAAGTAAAATGCGACAGGATATACTTGTTTATATGGTATCAACATAAAGAAACGGTCAGTCAGTTAATTGTCATACGTGATACACGCTTGGGCGATCATGTCTCGAAAGAGACAGGACTTACTGAGCAGGAGATTTTCCCGCAATAGGTTGACATTATACACTGCGGTAGACTGGTAGCCGGCCAGTGCAATAGAACCCAATCTGTTCTGTTATTTAACCCATAACTGGAGGGAAGAGACGGATTAATACTTTTTCTAAGGTTATTTGCGCGTAAGTGAGTGCATGGAATTCAACTAGAGTTAGAACTCGGCTCCCTGATTTCTCGATCCGAGCAGATATCCACTGCACCAAAATGCATCCTTTACATCCTAACAGAACATGATTTAAAAGAAATAAATATTTTAAAATTATTTATATAATCAAAAATGCTTCTTAATTTGTTGATATTTTCTACTCATATTTTGATATTCCACATTGTCTTGTCTGATAAAAAAAGCTTTCCTAATATATCGTAGATGGGAAGATTCATGACAATGTTCGCGTTGCGTAATGGTTACCGGCGTATATAATGGGATGGGTGAACCGAGTTCAAATTTGGTTCAAGGCCATTACGTTCTCTTTCAAACAGATATCATTAACCCTGGAAAAACTATGAATGTTACTCTCCAATTTGATGAATTGAAATACAGGATACTCTCTTTTTGGCAAATATTCTAAACGAATCGTGAACTCAAAATTCCGAATTCAAATGGAGTTAGTGATGGAGCTACGAAAACCGTACCCTAAGAAAATATTCGCTACGGAAAAGACAGTTCCTCTACCCCTTCTTTAGGTAGCTGACCTTCGCAACAATTGTGGATCAACGGTTAGGACAAAAAATTGCACGAAATCATGCCAAACTATGAGGAAAAACACACGAGATAAAAAAGATAACAAAACAGGTGTTGGTCCTAGCTAGGCTTAATAAATAAAGCAGGCATGTCACATTTCAAAATTAAAAAAACAGCAATGTCCGTACTAGGTCAGCAATCATACAAGATTGTGACTTGATTGACAATCTGGAGAGAGTCAAGTTCTAAAGTGCCAATAACCTACAGAAACTGTTTAAAGATACCAGATCAAGTTAGGTTCTGCTTTTTGTAAAATATATTACCTCTATAATAGAATAAAAGTTTACGATCTATTTGTCTAAGTTTTATACTTAGGAAACTCCTACAATTCTAATAATAGATATAGTTTACTTTTCATGCAAAGTTTATCTGGAACGGCCATAATTAAATTCGAAGTCTCGAATGCGCCCTACTAATGTAACTTAATATAACACTTTTTTATTTTAAGCAGGTTTTTAACGGACATCTTTTTTCGTGATTACTTGCTATTATACACTTTATTTCTATAATAGTTCATATCAATTAAAGATTTATAATTATTTTGATGTTTTAAACATACTTTACACAAAGCCTATGTGCTTTTGCGTGTGTGTGTCTTATATTTTTGTACAGCAGTGTATGTTTCGTAGAATCTGAGGAAAAATAAATTAAGTAGGTTTTTATAACCTAATTTCTGTTATTATATTATAGTGAAAAAGCAGGTGTACAAACTGTATGTCAGTCAGTTAAGTGCCATACGTGATACACGCTTGGACGATCATGTCTCGAAAGAGAAATGACTGACTGGGCAGAAGATTATCCCACAGTAGGTTGCCATTGCTTTCTACGGTAGACTGGTTGCCAGGCAAGGCTATAGAACCGAATCTGTCCTATTATTTAACCCATAACTGGAGGGAAGAGACGGATTAATACCTTTCCCAAAGGTACTTGTACCTAACTGAATGCAAGGAATTCAACTGTAATTTGAACTCGGCGCCCCGATTTTTCGTTTCCAGTCGATATCCACTGCACCACAACGCACATCCATAAACTCTATGTAGGAATCATTATTCCACACGTTTTCGGCTAGCACATTATACAACCTCAAGGGGTTTATTGTTCCCAGATTTTCTCCTGTTAAAAATTATAAACAAAAATATTTCGGCATACAAAGTAAGATTTTCTCTGATCAACTAATCAAATATTTAAGATTTACAACTTATTACAGAAAACTAAAAAGTGCTAACCTCATAATTACCACTAACAACAC
>JBBBDQ010000409.1:1422500-1487500 GCA_037127315.1 Ascarosepion bandense | reverse complement strand
TTTAATACAGTCTTCGTCTCGTCTTGTTTTTTTAACCATATATATGTGTGTGGGGGGTATGTATGTGTATGTTTGTATATGTACATGTATATAATGTGCCAAATTCTGATTTTAGACCTATTATAATATTACCCACTTTTTTAAACAATTAGTAGATTTTACCCCTATTACAACATTCAAACCATATCAATTTAAAACACTTTTTGAAAATTTTTAACAGAGCTGAATATTAAAATATGTTATATTCTTTTTCTATTTTCCTTTTTCTTTTTTTTATGTAGCTTTTTCTTTCTTTCGCCATCTGAAGCCGGCATTCGTTGTCATGGCCACGGAAGTTTTTTTTGTCTTCTTTATTTAGTCTTTTTTAATTTTCTTATTTCTCCTTTAACTCTTCCCCTGTCTACCCCATTTTTTAATATTTTCCTTATCCTTCCACCACTTCAATTCCAGTTACACAGTTAAATTTTGATATTTTTTAAATACAGACGTAAACTTAATGTCTATAATCGAGTCTTAACACCTTTTTTCTTTGCTCTTTATTTTTTTTTCCTTTTTTCCGTAGAGTTTGTGTCAAATTCTTAACTTAATTCATTTTCTTTCTGAACTTCCCCTCTGTTGTGGGATCTCTGCTTTTTGTCAGTAATAACGAACTCGACTAATATATATATAATCCTGCCATAAAGAGATCAGTGATCAGGAATCTCAGTTGTAGCTGCTGTTTACAGTGGAATGTAATCGTAGAGATCCGTTACAGTTATCAAAGAGTTCCGACAGATCCCGAAGTTACCCAGAGACCAGCTAGAATAAGTTACCCGGATATACTATTTCACTTCAAGACTTGTATTTCTTTAGTTCTACTAATAGTATTCCTGAATTGACTAACCCGCGTTCCAGTTTGTATATTACGTTCAATATAACATATTTTTTCTATCTCCATATCTGTTTTTTTGTTTATTATGTAGTGCTGTTCCTCATCTGGAATCCACAACAAATTTGTGACGAAGACTCGAACTCACGTACACCCCAAGTCATTTACAACACCCTCGCTTTATTTTTAATTTTTTTAATGTATGCTTCTTGTGTATGCAATAATTTAAATTAATCTCCGGTATGTAAAATTTGTACCAAATTTGCAATAAAAGTTATTCATCGCCGAAATGATCATAAAAGAATTTAGTAATCGGAGTTTTATTTGATACAATATACATATTAGCCTCTGTAAATAGAGGATATTATTTACATCTAGCCCTTCAAACAGCGAGGTATCCCCCTTTAATCTAAGAATTAGTCATATTAAAAAAAGATATGATTTCAATATAAGACCATATACAATTTTTAAAAATATCAACAACTTCCAAAAATTATTAAATACTGAAGTAAAAAAATTTAAAAAAAAACGCAAAATAACCTAAATTAAAGATGACAAATCCAACATTATCTATGAAATAAACCAAATGGAATACGAAAAAAAAGATAAATGAAGAAATCACAAAATCTTATAAAAGGTCCCGGATTTTTATATTGAAAATATTAAAATATTAACAAAAAAGCTAAGATTATTACAGACAAATTAAATTGAAGCCAAAAAATACAAATTGTAACAGAATGACAAGCTTTCTTGACAATCAAAACCCATAATGAACATTTTCCCAAAAACCCATCATAAAGACTTATAAATTCAACAAAAACATAAGTAGGCATATTAAGCCATCAAATATTAAAAAATATTTGTGACTTGCTAAGAACAGCCACTCAAGCTAACCAATGGAAGAACACAAGTGATTGCCTTTCTTGGTTCAAGTAAATCGTATGAAAAATAAATACAGGTACATTCAGAATGACATCAAAACCTTTGCCCCTCTATTTCTGAAAAAGGTTTCATGGAAGCGTTTAATTTTGCTAAAAGTTACATAAAATATCATCTGAAAATATTGATATAACCCTACATTGCCGCAAATCAAAACTTTTCCACAAAAGTAAAGCATTGATTAAAAGATCAATCAACGGCACATTTGATGTTCCACAAGGATCGTATGACGGAGCGGAAATTTCAGAATTGACGTGAATATACATTTTAAATAAAATTAACAAAAATCCATAGAGACAACCACAGATTGACGAACTAATGATAGTAGCAAACAACAAAAGAGAAAAGGATAAAAAAGGAAAGAGCTTTTCAAACTATTCGAAAAACGAGATTTTGATATAATAGTAGCAACATATAGAAAAGTAGTACACTATTTATGTGTAATTTAATTTACAAACTGGCGATGTCTCGCCATACATGAAAACAAATAAAAGTTAATGTACATAAATACACAATCCAACCATCCCAAAATTATAATTATGTATATTCACAAACGAATAGAACACAGACTATCAAATAACTCGTCAAACAAAAGAATATTTGATGAAAAGATAAAAACTATGAAATGCAATAAGAAAATCTGGTCAAAAAAAAAAATTAAAATATAATTCTCAAACAAACAGACAAAGAAAAACGAAAATATTGTCTGGTTCAACCCACCATTTAATTTAGAAATAAAAACAGAAATAGGACAAATATTTTTAAACTGATAGATAGACACTTTCCAAAAGGATCAGAACTAAACTAAATTTTCAATAGAAATACAATCAAGCGAAGTTATATTTGTACTAGTAATTTAGATATTTTCATAAAAAAACAAAACGCCAGAAATTAAAAAAGCATTGCACAAAACAAGACCACTAATATAGAATGCAACTGCAAGAACAAAATAAATGTCGACTTCAAGGACATTTCAATACAAAACAAGCCATTTACAAGGTAAAAGTACATGAATTAAATGGCCAAAATAAAATATATTTGGGATAAACCAAAGATATCTTTAAGATTAGGTGGTTCAATCAGAAGTCTATATTAAAAATAGAAAACATAAAAAACTGTACAAAATTGGCTAGCCACGTATAGAAATTGAAATCAAAATATGGAAAAAACCCAGATATAACGTGGAGTACTGTAAAAAGAGCCAAGCCTTACAACGGTGGCAAATTATCAAGATTGTGCCAAAAACGTTAGAGAGTACGATATTCCTAAACAGAAATGAACTATCCAGTTTTATTTATTCATATCTGTCATGACATTTTGGATTAGGGAAGACACACAGTGCATACATACATACATACATACATACATACATACATACGAGATAATAAGGTAAAGACTAAATTAGTACATGCTTCTCAATCTAACAATTTTCACTTTGATTAAAGGTTTTTCAAAGATCAAGTAAAAACTTAATAAAAATGATCAAATATGCATTATACTGGAATGTTTTGATTTTATCTTCATTTCTATATGTCATGTTGTGGATTGTGGGTGAGGAGTCGTATAAAACAATGAACAACAAATATATTTGAGATAGAAAAATAGGTTATTTAATACGTAATGATGCAAACTGGAACGCAGGTTAATAATCCAGGAATACGATTAGTAAGGAATATATATATATATATATATATATATATATATATATATATATATATATATATATAAGTCTTTGAAGTGAAGCTATGCTGGAATTAGTATGTCCGTGATACTATTCTGGTTGAGTGGAGCTCAGAGCTAATATAGCAACTGACGCGGTATTCTCTGTGTAACTTCGGTATCGCTTGGTAACTTACAGATCAGTCATGGTACTCTTCACGGATCTTTTTATGGCAGGAGTATATGTATACTCAAGTCGAGTTCATTATCATAGAAAATTGGGAGATCCCACAATAGGTCAGATATATGTCACGTGTATTAAAGCAACAGGCACGCTTCCAGATACTATCATGCAAACGTGGGTGTCCCTCATTGCTCTATCCTAGGCCTTAAGCTATTTTAGATCTCCATCAACGACCTCCCTGATGTAATTCAATCCCAACTAAACATCTACGACGACACGACCATTTATTCCCGCCTCGATAAGAAATCTGCAGAGCCTGAAATGCAAAGCTCGCCGCTGATCTTGTAAAGGACCTCCATTTCTGTGGCGTAGTGGGATAAGAAATGTCTCGTAAATTTTATATTTTCCAAAACAAGGGCTGCTATACTTTAACCAACTTAACATGGATCAGGCAAGTCATCCTTCAAGCAAAACGCTACGCCTCCTCGGCCTAAGTCTCTCAGCCGACATCCAGTAGAATGACTACATTGAATCCATAGCTATATCTGTTGCTAAGAAGTTTGTTTCACTGTATAGAGCCAGGACATTTTTATAATGTGAAACTATCTTCACATATATAAATCTACAATGCACCCGTGCATTGAATACTGTTTTCACATCTAGTCGGGTGTCTCTTCTATTTATCTCGGGGTACTTGACAAAATCCAACAGATAATTTGCAATGTAATCAATCCCAACCTGGTATCTCAAATCCAGTCACTTTCTCTTCGACGTAATGTGGCTTCCCTCTGTCACTTCTATAAATACTTTTACGGCTTGTAGTCCAATGAACTACTAGACTAGCTTATTTTCTCACACTTCTCGATTGTGGAATTCCCTTCCGTATACTTGCTTTACTAATGCAATCAATCCCAAACTGTTACCTCAAATCCAGTCACTTCCTCTTCGATGTAATATGGCTTCGCTCTGTCCCTTCTAGAAATACTTTTACGGCTTCTAGTCCAATGAGGTTCCTGGTGCTCCGTCTGCATGTGTTTAGTCGAGCTACTAGACTAGCGAATATGTCCCAGGCTTTTACAGTGAAACCAATCAAATAGAACCTCAACCTCTACTCTACCAGCTTCTTTTCTCACACTTCTCGCCTGTGGAATTCCCTTCCGTATACTTGCTTCAATAACAGCTACATTCTCTAATAATATAGATGCAATGTCAATTGCGTTCTCTTACCACATTGACTTGTATCCTTTCGCCGGCAAACTTCGTATCATGTTCTTCTACTTATCCATTTAACTGTCATGCAGCTTTTTTCACACGAATGTTCTCATTCTTGTTGTACCCATTCTCTGACGCCCCCTGTAACTTGTTCTTCTTTCACATCACTCTTTTCTAATGTAACCCACTGCACACAATTAACATCACTGCCTTGCTTGGGGTGAAATATTTATTAAAACCAAAAATGAAAGATAATAATATTTAAATGTATGTGTGCGGAATATTTTGTGTGTATATGTATGCATAAAAACGATTGTCTGTTTACATGTATGTGTTTGCATAAATAAGCCTGTCAAATATATTCAAACGATAGACAATGTTAGAAATGTATGTGTGAGAATCCTTAGATTGGTAAAAGGTATGACATTTTGTGTTTGTGGTCGGTATCATTAGTTAATTTTAGTGTATATGTGTATGTGTGTGAATGAAATGAGAATATTTTCCGAATAAATTACCACGTTTTTATATGGGTTGATGAATCAACATGATTTTAAAAATTTTTCTTAGAATCTTTCATTTTAGGTAGAAGTTGGTATTTTTTCATTTATTTGTATGTTATATTATTAATTTTTATGTATCAAACTTATTTATTAATGGAACTTTGTGTGTGAATGTATGTGTCTGTGTGTGTGTGTGTCCGTTACCTATAGATACCGAAACGGCTGAAACGATTTTCTTGAAAATTTACACAGTTGTACTATAATCGTCTGCGTGTGTTCTTAGCTAAGTTTTGTGTTGAGGTACTCCCGATAAATATTGAAAATCGATAATCGAAAAAATCGGGTTATAGAAGGAGTGGTCCGATTTGAATCAAATTTGATACACTCATAGACAAATATAAAAGAAACGATATTCAGAAGTTTCAAGGCTGCAGTTCTTACAATAGTGAAGAAAATCGATGACATATATATATATAAATAAAATGCAAGATGTTTGTGTGCGTGTGTCTGTTAATCTGTCTGTATGTCCTTTATACATATCCACACTTTTATTCGATTCTCACCAAACTTCACACAAATATTCTTTAGGCTGTGTCTGAGCTTCAGGACCATGGATTATTTTTAAAGCTTTCATTACACCGGAGCAACGCCGGGCTATACTGCTAGTTATATATATTATCATACTATCTATTTTTTAATATTTAGAATTTCATAATTCATATGATGTATTATTTAGAATATTATTTGGAAGTATTTTGTTAAATATATGGGTAAACTCAAATGCTGCTTTTCCTCACTTGATAACATCAAATAATGCAAAATTATAGCAAATCAAAAGACAACAATCGTCAGCTAAGATAAGTTTTTCCTACTGTCATTATTCAATTTCATTCGTATCCCAACTATGAATACCTATGGCAACAGCACAGGGTTTCCCCTCACTTCAGGACGTTAGCCTCGAGACAAAATGCAGGATCTTTGTTTCATATTGGTAGACTCATCTGGGATAAAGTAGGTCGTGCTTAAATTGTCAGTGCCTATTTCATCAGAGCTGTGTTTTTTTTAATTTCGAAGAGCATAGACCAGGAAGTGATGAGACGTTTTGGGGGTTTCGTTTTCTGATTGTTTTACTACTGATAAGGTCTGAAGTCTTTCCGTATTTAGATCCTACCCAGAAATATAAGGTTTTGTAAATGATTCTGTGACATCTAGAAGACGCATGGATTGTAGAACTAGAAATAAAATCAGAATAACGAAATTAAAGATTCATTTCGAAATTACAATCACTTGAAGAAGGTCAGAGAATACTAAGGCCATAATATCATGAACATGGCAAAGTAATAGTGTAAACAATATCCTACAGATTTATATTATATATATATATATATATATATATATATATAAAGGAAAAGTCAACACGCCATTTAAATTGGTTATAAATTATAATTCATTTCAATGAGCTAAATTAGCTCATTTCAACAGACCACGCAATATTCGTTTCATTTGGTACAAAAATTTTGCCCCGAATAAGCATTTCCTTTAATTGAAGAGAAAAAAAACTGAAATTATAAGAAAAAGGAAAAAAGAAAAAGTAAAATAGAGTCAAGACAGAGGCATCGGTGTCATTTTACTTGTGGGTATTCAGATCAGTCGCGAAGATGTTAAACCACCATATCATTAACCGCCTACTTCTAATTCCATGGATACGTATATACCTATAATCCCACAAATTAACCCATCCATGTACACTAACTTATATACATATCTACATATGCGCACACATCCCCACATATACATACAAATGTGATTATGTTGAAGCTTATATATACTTACAGACCTACAATTATTCATGCCCATCTAAGAATCTACTCACATATATGCTTTATAAAGACGGGATTTCATTTAATCTGACATATATATATATATATATATATATGTGTGTGTGTGTGTGGTGTGTGTGTGTGTGTGTGTGTGTGTGTGTGTGTGTGTGTGTGTGTGTGTGTGTGAGACTAAATAAATTGCAAATAAAATAAAAAGCAAACTTCACATACTCATTAAAACACTTAAACGGTCAATTAATAGAATCAGCTATGAATACAGTAGTAATGTTCTAAAATGTTTATAAAAAGAACAGTTTTTTCATGATTTAACACGTGCATGACCATGAAATTAGAACATATAAATAAATCCTATTTTAGATAATTATCACGTTAGAATGAACGCTGGACATTTGTCAACCGTTATATTTCAAGCAGGAAAAAATATACAGTAATTTTTAGCAACACAGTTTTCTGGTTACATTTGTTACCAATACACCCCCCTTAATATGACATCGGAAATCAGTTGAAAGTACTTGGGTAACTCAAGAAATGAATAAAAATACATCTGTAACGTTACAGCTCATTTCTGACATTTTCGATTTTAATACGCGAAAGATTATCCGTGAGTATGACAGATTTTATTGAAAATGAGCAACCATATAATTAAAATAAGAGTTGATGACTAAACACACACACACACACACACACACACACACACACATATATATATATATATATATATATATATATATATATATATTGCTTAATCTTGGGAAGAAATGTTCTTTTTCTGAGACAGAACTTTTTCAGCTGGTGCATAAGCTGATATCACTCTGATCTTACAGCTATGCACAAAGTTCTCGGTTCAAATCAGACTTTGTGACTGCTGTTCGATATTTTGTATTGCCATATCTAGTGATTTCTTATTGCAGTTCCAACTCCATGTTGATTTTTCTTCTTTAAGCTAGTACAAAATAGATTATGTCCCAAATGCACAATAGCGTCAAAACATTCATAAATAAGAATATAATCTATCTTTCCTTTCCTACATTCTTCAAGAAGATGTTACCTGATCTTGACTGGATGTTGATTTGACCTATTTTGTATATGAAGAGAATTTTAATTTGTAGTTTTTGTTCAAATTCTTAGTTGATGCAGATAAGAACATTGGCTTACTAGACGTTTCCTTAATATTTAAAAAGTTTTGCAGCGTGAGACGCTTCCTTTTGTAATCGACGTGTCGAGAGATGCGATATTTCGTTATATTTTAGCCATTATACTGTGGTTACAAATGTTAGTTTAAGATCAGTTGCCTTCCCATAGAATACATAACCATAAATGCCGAGTTCGAATTCCAGTTGAATTCATTGCATTCACTTACGCGCAAATACCCTTGGGAAAGGTATTAATCCGTCTCTTCCTTCCAGTTATAGGTCAAATAATAGGACAGATTGGATTCTATAGCCTTGGCTGGCAACTAGTCTACCGCAGAAAACAATGACAACCTACTGCGGGATAACCTTCTGCCCAGTCAGTCATGTCTCTTTCGAGACATGGTCGCCTAAGCGTGTTTCACGTATGGCACTTAACTGACTGCCTTCCCATATATAGTTAACCATGAAGACAGATATTTAACTCTAACGAAGATTAACGAAACTGGTTATAAACAACCCACAACTTGAAATGATTTGTTTGAATATTATTTTTATCTATACTCGTATTTAGGTAGATATTCTGTTCATAGTCAAACAGTATTATATATTTATTTCTACCGGCCTGATCATTTTCGAAAAATTCTGTTACGAAAATGTGTGTCATTCGGCAGGATTCGAACCTGCGACCCCCATTCACACAGGGGAAGCCACCAAGTGATCTTGCGTGTCTTAGATCTCTCGACCACGAATGATCATCATTCGTGGACGAGAGGTTTAAGACGGGCCAGGTCTTAAAACAATTATGATATGTAACGTTAGGAATTCTAAAGGGGACTGTTTTTCCCAAAATATGTCCCTGTCCTGGGAATGAACGAAATGAGCAACAGGTGTCTCTGGACTGTTACCCTGCGACTGTGCGCAACAAAGAAAGGATTACCTTGGGGACAGGGAACGTCAAGACGTTAAAGAGCTGCAGACAACTAGAGAACGTCAAGCAGGAAATGAACAGACAAAAATCAATACTCTGGGAATATGCGAGACAGATGGCCAAATAATTGAGACTTCAGCAGCGACAACCATAGGATAATATACTCCGCAAAAATAATGAAAAAGAAGACGGCTTAATACTGGACAAAGAAATGAAGAAATGTTTTAGGATACTGCCAGTTACATACATAACCATAAATGCAGTCGTTGAAAGTAAAGCCTATCCAGGTGCTGACTGTGGAAGCGACCTCGTCCTAGTCATCCGCAGAAGAAGCCTAGTGCAGCACCAAAACTGATATACAACGCACTCGTGAATGATCTCAACCTACAGAAAGAACACACTAACAGCGTGAAAACTAAATACGAAGAACAAATTGGGAAAGGACACTCGAAATGTGATGCGCTATAGGAAGCAATAGTGACATCAACAAACAACATTGACCCAAAGGAAATTAGGCGCAGAAAGAAAAAATGAGTGGATGATTGAAGAGATTCTGGACATGATGTAACGGAGGCAGATAATGATATCAAGACATGGAACAGAGTAAAGGGAACTACACAAGAAAATAAGAAGAAAATGTAAACGGGTTAAAGAGGAAAGGCTCAATAGTAAAATGTGCAGAAGTAGAGAAATTGAACAGGAATAATAAAGCAGATATGTATAAGGAAATAAAAGAACTGACAGAACAAAAAACCTGTTCTTCAAAAGGATGTATAAAATCTAAGGATGGAACAATCATTTTCAAGAAAGAAAAAATATTCCCACGATGAGAAGAATATAGAAAATATCTTTTCCACAACATGAGAGAGCAAGTAGTAATACGCAAAGACGAGGACGGACCGGAAATATTAAAGTCTGAAGTGGAATCTGCAGTAGACAAACTGAACAGAAACGAAGCAGCTAGACCAGATGTCATAGTCATAGAGCTGCTGATAGCTCTGGAAGAATTTGGTATAGTGAAAATTACTGAAATAATAAATGAAATTTATAATAATAGTGAAATACCAGATGACCTCAGCAAGTCTATCTTCATAGCACTAAGAAGACAGGAGCAAATGAGTGCGAAGTTCACAGAACCATCAGCTTAATGAGCCATATAACAAAACTGATGGTCCGAATCCTGATGAATAGAGCGAGAAGCAGAATCGGGCCAGAGATAGGACAAGAACAGTGTAGTTTCGTTAACGACACAAGAACAAGGAATGCCATATTGGGGATTAGGATGCTCTCTGAAAGGGCAATATAAAAATAATTTTACCTGTGCTTTATTGGTCATGCGAAGGTGTTTGACAAAATACGCCACAAAGTATTGATGGAGATGCGCGGCAGCCTGAACATATTTGGAAAAGACTTGAGAGTAATCAAGAATGTTTACTAGCAGCAAACCCCTTGCATACGGACAGGTAATAAATTGAGTAGATATACAAAGATAGAAAGGGGCGTACGGTGTCTTTTCACCGGATCTGTTCAACTTGTACAGCGAGAATATTTTGAGGTCCCTGGAAGTTATGCCTGTATTCGTAATCAGAGGCCACAATTTAAACAGTCTAATAATACGCAGATGATACAGTGCTGATAGCAGACACAGAAAGGGAACTACAAGGCCTCCTACAAAAGGTAGCTGAAGAAACAAACAAGAAAGGATTAGCAATAAACAGCAAGAAAATCGAATGCAGGGTCAGCAGTAAAAAGGGCAGCCCAATATGGCAAATACAGGTCGGGAATACTAGAATCAAGCAGGTACAAAAATTTAAATACCTGGGAAGTGTTATAACAGGAGAGGAAAGTGCAACACAAAGATCCGAAGGCAAATTAGCATTGGGAAGGAAGGATTCCACAAGTTGAGTAAGGTATTAACAAACAAGGAAGAGAGCACTTGATTGCTACGTGCTGTCCGTCCTTCAATATAGCAGTGAATGCTGGACAATATCACATTTGAAGGAAAAACTTGAAGCAATTGAAATGTGGTTCTACACAAGGGTGTTGCGAATATCATGGATCGAGCATGTGAGCAATGATTAGGTGTTAGAAATGATGGAAACAAAAAGGAAATTAATACTAAGCATCTTGAAGAGACAACTGAAGTTTCTGGTTCATGCAATGAGGAAAGATGGCTTGGAGAATCTGATACTAACAGGACAGATAGAGGGAAGAAGAGACAGGGGAAACCAACCGATAACATATTTGAAGGACCTAATCAGGTGGATGAGGGAGCAAGGGTTGCATGGTGTAACAGGAGAAGGTGTGCTCAGAGCCACCAGTATAGGGAAAAGTGGAAAGCCATGATCGCCTACGCCCTGAAGAGACAGGGCACATAGAAGAATTTTTTTACAGTATTAATCTTACTATCTTAATGAATTAAAGCGATATCATTAGTATGTGCCGTAATAGAAATAAGTATACATTACAGTAATTATCGTATTCTTCCAATTAGTCACAATACATTTTTTGAAAAGATTTGGCTGAGCAGTTACCTCCCCACTACCTAGCACTACTAACCCAACGGTCAAGCCACATACCTCCCATTACGAAAGAAAAAATTACTGCTAAAATTGCGCTAGTTTAACCAATATCCCCCAAGCCCCTTTCTTTACGAAAGTAAAGCTCTGGGCTTAGAATTTTTCTTTGTTCTTTGTTTATTGGGGCTGGGAATGCATGTCTTAAAATGCCATGTTAAAAATTTCTATTTGCCCTCTAAATTTTATCTGAGTTTACTGATAAATAAATAAATATCCGCTCTGTAAGTTAAAGTAATTTACATTGAACTCTCTATTGGATCACTTTTAATATTTAAACGATATTACTAGGATCCTCCCAGATTATTTACCAGTATTCTGTATTATTTACCAACCTTAACCTGGATTATTACAGCCCTATATATATATATATATATATATATATATATATATATATATATGAGTCCCTTAACGATTCTGTAGAAATGCAGTTATTTTCGTCATGATTTGGATTGATTAAAAACAGATTTTTTAAAAATATAAACATTTTTAAGATTATATCTTATTTTTTAAATTTCACTTATGAATTTCAAAACATATAATTGTAGCATTAGATGATTTACTTATCGACAGAGTTACCGACAGAGGTGATATACCGGAAAACCGAAGCTAAAATAATTTCGTATCGCTTCCTAAATAATGAGCCGCAAATGAATTTGATTTCCACCGGACAATCACTCTAATTAACCACATAATAACATTTATCGTCCGTATTCTGATGAACAGAATGTGCAGCAGAATAAAAACAAAATTCGACGAGAAAATTGCGATTTTGTTAATGATAATGGAACAAGAAATGCTACATTTAAGAATGATATCAGAAAAAGCAACTTAAATGAAAAATTATTTATTACTAGTTTTTATATGTTATGCAAAAACGTTTGAAAAAGTACGTCACAAATAACTGTTTAGTCTGAATGTCACTTGTCATATTTGGGAAGGACATTAGAATAATCAAGAAACTATTGTGAGCAAACTGTTGCAGGGAAATATAAAATGAATTTAGAATAGGGCGTAAGGGCAAATATTGCAATCACCGAATCGAATAGAAAACCATTAGAATTAAAGAACTTGAATGATTAATAAGCAAATTATTATTATTATTATTTGATTGCTAGTAGGTAGATGCATTTTTAATAAACTTTTAATAGCTCTGCTGAAGATTCTAGATAAACAATGTCCTATTATTAAATATTGTTAAGCAAAATTATGCTGTAAATATTTAATCAAATTAAAACTGTTATGTTGTTACATATCTAAAATGCCGTTTGTAATATTAAACGTTTTCTGATAAAAAAAATATTCAAATTCACTGACCGAAAACCAGTGTCTGTTTCAGATGAAATTTGTAAAATCGTAGAGTTAAAACTATTTTTCAGAAAAAATGTTTCTCCAATTCAGTAACTGTTATTGTTCTGTGTTTGTATTTATTTCTTTGTAAAATTATGTTCGAAATGGTTTGATCGTTCTTGGTTATGCCAAGACTTTACCATTGAGTGCATGTTTTAGCTATTCTACATTTTTGCTGCTGTGGAAATTCTTCAAGTTATATATTTCCTGTTATTTGATAAAATTCATTGTTATTAAATCGTCCAGTTTTTATACGAAAAATACGGAAGTTCAAATTCCAAACAGCAATAAAATAAAAGCAATGAAAATATTGGTAGATCTGTAAAAAGATTATTTGTATTTACAAACATATATACATGAAAAAAGTTATACACTGTCAAAAAGTAGTATTTAATTGAGGTAATGTCTTTGGATATTTGATACACTAAAATATGTGGTTTGCACAAAATATCTAAATAACAGGAAAAAATAGCGGAGATACACTGATCGACTTTCTTGCTGTTTTTGAAATCGCCGACAATGTTTCATTCATCACTGTATATGTTTAGAGAATTATTTGCTGCCTCGATACACTATATATATATATATATATATATATATTGTATCGTGGCAGCAAATAATTTTCTAAACATATACTGTTAAATATGAGACAATGAATATCTATTATGTTTAATCATAGGCCGTTCTAAATGTCGTATTTTGGCTTTAATTTCAGTTGATAATAAAGACAAAAATTCTCCAAAATCTGGATAATCTTTTATTAATTTGCTTCTAAGCTTTCGGCTCACATGACCTTATATATATATATATATATATATATATATATATATATATATATATATAAGGTCATAAAACGTTGAATACACCGGTTCTCGCTCGATCACCGAAGTTGAGCCTGGTCAGTACTTAGATGGGTGAACACTTGTGAATACCAGGGGCTGTAAGTGTTACTGACGGATGTGAGTTTTGGTGCAGTGGATTTCTGCTCGGAGGGGGAAATCGGTGAGCCGAGTTCCAATTTCAGTAGAACACTTTGCACTCACTTACGCACTGGTGCCCTTGAGAATCTTATTAATCCGTCCCTTCCCTCCAGTTATGGGCTAAATAACTGACATCTATTGTTCATTCGAATTGTGGCAGACTTCTGCACCGATTGTTTGCTATCAGCTGTTCCAAAAAGTGTGGATGGTGCTACACAAGCCTTCACCACTTCAAACAATTCTTTATGTTGTAGTCTAACTGGGTTTGACGCTCATACGTCAAAATTGACGGGAGAGTCCATAATATATGTATATATATAGAGAGAGGGAGACAGAGAGATACAAATATATTCTCAAATTTTCTCGTTAAATAACGCTTTTTAATTTATTCCTATTTCTTTTCCCTGACTTTACACAATTAAAATCGAAGTGTTACCTTACTTATGTAATGAACAATATTTATCCATGTATTATCTGGTTTATAAACCTCAACGACGTGGTTCCTTTAGATACTGAAATCGTGACTTGTCTACAATGTTAATAATATTTACTACTATTATTATTATGTCATTTTTCATCATATTTCGATTTCTGCTTTGGTCTCACTACCAACCAAGTCTGCGGGGAGACCTAAGGCAGGTAGTGGCGTGTTGTTATGGCTTCATTTCATGTTTTTCTATCTTCCCTATCATCCCCAGCGTTCCATAGATAAAGTTTTCCTTAGTGTGTGGGCTGTACTTAATAAGACAATTTTTTGTATATCTCTTAAGCTGGGGTTTCCAGGGATTCTTTCAATGTGTTGTTTTGTTCCATTTTTTATCATTCCAAGTGCACCTACTATCACTGGCACAACTCTTGTTTTCAATTTCCACATTTTTTCTATTTCAATTTCCAGGTCTTTATATTTTGACAGTTTTTCAAATTCCTTGATTGCTATGTTACAATCCGCTGGACAAGCCATATCAATTAATAGACAAGTTTTCTCCTTCTGGTTTTTAACAATAATGTCTGGCCTGTTTGCTTCAATTTTTCTGTCTGTGTAGATGGTGTAATCCCATAGAATGGTTACATCTTCTATTTCTGTAACCGGTGCTGGATGATGTTCATACCAGTGTTTGTTTACAGCTTTTCCATAATGTTTGCACATTGCCCAATGTAAATATTGCCCAACTCTATCGTGGCGATTTTTATATTCGTTTGGGGCAAGCACAGAACAGCCTGAGATTAGGTGGTCTATTGTTTCTTGGTGTTTATCACAAAACCTGCATTTTGGATCCATATTATTATGCATAATATTTGCCTGAAAGTTTCTCGTGAAAAGACTTTGGTCTTGTGCTGCAAGTATAAATCCTTCACTTTCAGACTTTAATCCAGATGCACGTAACCATCTTTATCAACATTGGATTTATTGGCACGTACTGGATATTGGCCATGCAGAGGTTTGTCTTGCCAGCGCTGTTTCATCTTTTCAAGAGCTTTATCTTTGGCTTTCATTTTCATATTTTTTGCCGCAATAGTTGGTTCTTGGCTACTGTTTTGCTTTTCTACAGAATCTACTAACTGTAAATCTTGTTTGAATTTACTGCCTTCTTTTATTATTGAATATTTTTTCTTTCTTTCTTCATGTTGCCTTACTAATTGTAACATCCAATCCTTTGTTGTTTCTATGTATGTTAGTAAGCCAATAGTTGTTGTCTTGTATGACAATTCCAGCTGAATAAGACCTCTTCCACCTTCCTTACGGGGTATGTATAGACGATCTACATCAGCCTTTGGATGATGCATCTTATGCTTAGAAAGAAGCTTTCTTGTTTTAGCATCCATTCGCCTGATGTCGTTTAGATTATTATTATTATTATTATTATTATTATTATTATTATCTGATTATTTTCTCGTTTCTTTGTCAAATTCTGTTTCTGGTTTATGGCCCTCAACGTCGTGCTCTGAAATATTGACTTGTTTTTGCTATTATTAATAATTACCATCATTGTCCGGCGTTGGCCGTGTAACTCAGGACATTTTAGTAGTAGGAGAAAATGCCACTTTTTATTTTACACATTTTGTTTTTGTTTGAAAAAACACTTTTTTTTTGTAATATTTCTTTTGTTTCAAAATTTCGGTGAAAATATTTTCATTTCTTTATTGACCAAATTAATTTTTCAAACGTCGCAATAAAAATTAAATATAAAGGCTTATTTTTCATTTTTTTTTTAATAATTTTTTTTTAGTCGCGTTTGACACGTGCGATTTTATTTCTGTGACGTCAAATGTCAAAATAAACATTAAATATAAAAGAATTTTTTTTTAATAAAAATATTTTAGTTGCGTTTGACACGTGTGATTTGATTTCTGTGACGTAATTCAGCAAGCAAAATGGATTTTAGAAGTTTTACGGAACAAATATAGACAATCGGCTCCATTGGCCAAAAAGTGCGAAAGGGAAAATTGCTGAACTTAAACTCAAAAAGTATGTGTCGACCTGGCTTCCCTGTAGATATGTGTCCCTAGAAAGTTTGAATGGTGTAGCTTAAAAAATGTAGGCGTGCATAGGGAACAGTCACACACAGACTCACAGATTGCCTTTTATATATTGACTAGCAGTATAGCCCGGCGTTGCCCGGGTGGAATGAAAGCTTTAAAACTAATCCATGGTCCTGGAGCTCAGACTCTTTGGGCGTTGGCACGAAGACTAAAAAGCAATAGTCGTTTTCAGCTAAAGCGAAACCATAGACTGAAAGAAAAATAAATGGATCTAAGTCAAATTTTGATTTCCTGGTATCGATATAAAATTTTCTGCGCTATTGTAAGAACTGCAATCTTGAAACTTCTGAATATGGTTTCTTATGTCTTTCCCTATGAGTGTATCAAATTTTATTAAAATCAGACCACCCCTTCTATAACACGATTTTTTTCGATTATCGATTTTCGATATTTATTGGGAGTACCTCGACAGAAAACCTAGCTAAGAACACTCGCAGACGCTTATAGTACAACTGTGTAAATTTTCAAGAAAATCTGTTCAGCCGTTTCGGTGTCTATAGGTAACAGACACACACACACACAGACACACACACACACACACACACGCACAGACAAAGTTTCATTTATAAATAAGTTTAGATTAGAAAATTGTTATTATTTGATTTTTCTCGTTTCTTTTTCGAGGTTCATTGCGCATTTCGAGTGTGTATTTTTGCATTACTTTCTTTTCTACAATATTTTGTTTATCATTTCATTCGCATTTCTCATTCGGCTAAACAAATCTTTCGTATTTTCCCAGGTTGTATTCATAGGCATCTTCATCTTGCTTATCAATATATTTTCATTTCGTCTTATTTCTGATGAAATCCGAACGCGTCTAATGAATACTTAATGCTTTCGCTAATTCATTGTCCCCATTGGTTCTGTATTTTCCGGTTGAATATGTTTTGCTCCCTTTCTCTCCACATATTCTGTCCATTTGCTGAATGGGGGATAGATCGGTTGTCTATGGTGGTCAAAAGATAACAGCTACCTTTTAGGAAGTATTAAAATCCATGATCCCTTTTTTACCCCAGTCCACCACAGATAAGGGGTCACTTTTAAAACCAGCAGCAAGGTTTACTTTGTCAGCCCTGGTAAAATTCTTATTGAGGCGGAAGTAAATTTTGGCATCGTAATCGCAGATGCCTACTTGGGGTGTGATTACATCAGGGAGATCTTTGATCAGTAAAGGCGTAGAAAATAGAATTGAGCCTTGAGAAAGACCAGCATTCGTATGATAGTATCTGGAAGCGTGTCTGCTTAATACTGCTTTCATTCCGTGGTTTGAAATGAACGACTTGATTAGATCAAACAAACGTCTACTTATACTATAGCCCTGTATATTTTGCGTAGAAGACCAGCATGCCAGACACTGTCAAATGCTTTGGAGATATTTAGTGCCACAGCTTGAGTTTCGCCGTTCTTATCAAGATCCTGGAATATATATTCTGTGATCTTAGCATATCAGCTCTAGAACTGGTAAAGCGGAAACCAGGCTCTTTGTTAGAGAAGAGGTTGTTGGCTGTGAGATGTTGAACCACTTCAGCATTGTTAATATCCTTGAACACATTGCCAAAAATCGGTAGAAATCGGATAGTGCGATAATTAGTGTTGCCTGAATGTTCTCCATAGTTCTTAACAACAGAAACCACACAGGAGGACTTCCAGCAGGCAGGAAAGCAATACTCAGAGGACAGCAGTGATAGAGTTTGGATAGGACGGGCACATTTCTGCAGAATATTGGTAGAGATTACGTCGCCTCCGCTCGTTTAATGGGCGTCTAGCTTGGTAGAGACAAGCGAGGAGTTAATGTGAACGTCATTCAGTTGAGTCTTATTTCTAGGTGGGAAGTCAGGTGCGGATACCCTAGACGAATCAAATGATGGGTTGGTGGAGAATCTTCGAGCAAAGCACTCAGCCTTCTCCGCTGAAGATGTGAAGACCAAGAATGTATAGATTAGAAGAGAATTGATGACTTGCGGTTGTTTAATACATATTTACAAAGCCGCCTGTAGTGTTTGGAGCCGAACTTGAAAAATATTATATGCTGCTTCATTCTTTCAGCAAACAACAGCTCAGCATAATTTAGGACCCGCTTGCAATTGTTACGAGACAATGCAAAATGGCTCGTAGTATAATCAGAAAGACGCCTATTATGGTGAGAAGACATGGTTCCAAGAGTTGAGTCTCTAATATGTGTAATGCTTTTCATCTCAAATCATTAGTGTTATTCTCTTATCTCATACTGTAATAATACCATAGTAAGTTCTGATATGCTTACTACTATACGTTTTTCATAATTCCACAAAGGAAACGTTACAAGCATCTTGTTATTCTAGTGCTATATCCATGGCAAATGTTTCGACGATCTATATATGTTGGTTCAGCCAGTGCTAGCATTTGGAACAATGTACATGAGGATAAATTTTCCTCATTCGCCTACTTTACCAGCTAATTCCCAAGAACTGTTGTCTCATGGAATAGGCATCTACGATTGTTTCTACATCTTTACGATCTTAACCACTTCAAAGTATTCTTCTTCTATGTGACCTATCCTTTCATGACGTAGACGATCATGGCTTTCTACGTCTTCCTATCCCTGGTGGCTCTTAGCACGCTTTCTCCTGTTTCTCGTTCCGTCATCCACTAGATCAGGTCCATCAAATGTTATCCACTGCTTTCCCCTGTCACTTTTTCCCTATATCTGACCTGTTAGGAACAGGTTCTTTAAGCCGTCTTTCCTTATTGCATATTCCAGGAACTTTAGCTATCTCTTCCTGATGCTCAGTATTATTTTATTTTTCGTTTCCATTCTTTCCAAAACCTCATCATTGTTCACATGCTCGATCCATGATACTAGCAGCATTCTTCTATAGAACCACATTTCAGTTGTTCAAATTTTTCCTTCACCTTGAGATTATCCGGTATCTTTCCTACTAAAAGAGATAAGAGATTAACGCTCATTGGTTGCATCCATTGCCTCATGCAACACCACATCATAACTCACTATCTCATGAGTCTCTCTTGTATTCCCTCAACATTAGTAAAATAACCTCTGTACTTTAACATCTGCTTCTGAACGACAGCGGTGTTTTGGGACACTGTCTTCCTCACAGTGTTGATTTGCATGTCTTTGTTGGTTTAGCGTAAGTTGAGCTTTGTGACCTTTTATTAATATCAGCTAACGCACAAACATTATGTGAAAAAGATTATGAATTTGTTGACTATTAGTTTACCTTTTAGATCAACATTCTTGAGGCAACCAACTCTTTGGAACTCTCACGAGACCACGAGGACAAAGCTGACATTGGTAACACTGGTAAATTTCATCCAGTACAAATTCAGATATTATAAACTCTTTGAAAAAAATCTATTAATGTATATTGAATTGGAATCAGACACCCATTATTCCCTGGCTTTAAACATATACTTCACTAAAACCGATATAAGTAGGCCCATAACAATGGCGAAAATTTCCATGAAATATTCGGTTTCTAATTCGTATCGTGATATATCTATGCAATTGTAACTTTAAACTAAATAATGACTACCCTTATTTAATATGGCTGTAGACGTTTTCATTAAGCGTCTTTTTACTGAAATATTTAAATATATTTTATGCTTTCAAAGAAACTAGTTGAATGTCATGCACTTGTTCCTTACCGGCAGATTTAAAGCAACAATATTTCCGATAATTTTCTGGGGCGCAGTTTGTCTCACTATTAATTTTTGAAAATATTTATCCATATTCTGTCTATCTGTTTCCTCACGATTATTATTATGTTTTATATCTTCAATTCACTAGATTTCCTCTTTGTTTTAGATTGCATTTCTGTTTTTTTTTATGTGTGCATTCCTTTTCGTATTTCTTACGATTGTTTTACCAGCTGTCCTTCTTGTTTTTTTTTACATCCTGTCGTTTTAATTTCGTACACCTTATTGTTTCTGGATTTTATATTCCTTCTTTTGTGTTCTATACTGGTTCGCTCAGAATTGTCTATTTTATATTTCTTCTTTACTAAATACATTTAAAAGAAAGCAACAACTTCTTTTGATTGATCTGACAATGCAAAATGGAATATTTAATTGAATTAAGATCTAGAACTGCATCAAGAACGTAACGATAGATTTTTCCTGGTAAATAAAAAAAATAGAAAAATTTATAAGATGATAAAAAATAAAATATGTAAGGATATTGTGACCAAATAATAATGTGCTACATGCACGCACATATACTCACATAAATGTATGAGGTGAGAGCTTGCATCGTAACAAATAAATGTTAGATAATTTAATTAGGCATACGTAATTAAATACATTCATAATGGAATAGATGATTAATAAAAAATATGTACTACAAGGATAAATTTTAAAAAGTAATTATATTTTTAAAATCACAAATTACAAATTAAATTAATTGAATAATAATAATAACAATGTTAATAATAATTATAATTTTTCCAATTAATACTCAGATATTCTGTGTAAATCGACAAAGATGTCTCAAATCAGGCCTGACGATTATGTCCTAAATTTGACAAAAATGTTACCCCCAAAGTGTTAGCTGCTCAGACATTGCTGAGAAAGATTTTAAGGCATGACAGGTTTGAACAATATATTCATTGGCATGTCGGTTCAAACTAAGTTATTGAAGTCCTGGATACAGGGTACGAACACAATTCGACGGACGTCCTAGATGGTGATGGAGTGAATATATTGACGAGTTTCTCAGTTTTCACAGACAGAAAGATTGATGCAAATACATCAATCAGAGTTATATTTTTTTTTAAATGCCTATTAATAGTTATCATTTCGTAACAGTATTCAAATATTTCTAAAGAAGAATTTCAAAAACTTCAAGTTGAAGCAAGAAGAATGTGGTAACGAAAAAACTGCGATTATCCCTAATTTGATAGGTGCATTTGGTCTGCTAAAGACTAAATTTCTTAGGTACATCAACATTTAAAAGTTACAAAATATGACTTTGTGCTAAACTGCATCACAATCTCTAGCATATATATATATATATATATATATATATATATATATATATATATATATATATATGCTAGAGTCATTAATTATTAGGCCATCCCAGTTTTTTTCAAAGAAAAGATATATTTTATACTATTTTTACGATTTATTGCCAAGTGAATATTTCTAAATGAAAATGGAATGGTTATCTTGTTATTGATAGTTTGCAAAATTTTACAAGGCAAAGAATCAAAGATAAACTCGTCCGAATTATCCTAAATTTTCTTCATTCTTTCATTGATGAAACTGCAATATAGGCAATTATTGAATATTTATAAATTCATTTGATGCACATGTTCTTTTGCAGTATTAACAAAAGAACCATTTTATTTTCATTTAAAATTATTCACTTGACAATAGATACTAAAAATAGTATGGAATACAACTTTTTTAAAAAAAAGAATAGGGTGGCCTAATAATTATAATTATGGCCGGTATTGAATATATATATATATATCACATGCACGTGAACGCCGGAATTGACTTTGTAATTACTGGTTCAAATTTTTATGCGAATAAGTTACTGCTCAACATAATTTTATCGTATACTGCATATCTTTATTGCTTTTATGATTATATTATGGATAAACAAAATAAACAAGTAGTAAAATTGTTAGAGACAAAGAATTTTTGGAAGCCGGTCTTTTTTTGATATGTGTGAACGAGTTATTTCGCTGTTTATTTGAAAGATGTACTTTTTTCGTTCAAGGATTTCAGCTCTTTCGTTTAAGGAATTTTACATTCGCTTGAGCTTCTCGGTCAGTTCAGTTAGCAAGGGATGATGCTAAAAGAGATGAGAGCCACATTTTTAAAAAATTCCGCTTGCAAAAATGGAGCATTCCGACTTGATTCTTGTAAATGAGAAACTAGTTAGGTAGCAATTTATGTATTTATATAGATTAAATCATTATTACAATTTTGCAGAAAATGTAAACCAAATATATCTGAATAATAATAATAATAATAATAATAATAATAATAATAATAATAATAATAAAGGCTTTTCACTAGTATTTTCAGGCGAATACCTAAACTTATTTATATTTGAACTTTGTGTGTGTGTGTGTGTGTCCGTCAGCTATATACTCAGAAACGGCTGAACCGATTTTCTTGAAAATTTACACAGTTGTACTATAAGCGTTTGCGAGTGTTCTTAGCTCGGATTTGTGTCGAGGTACACCCAATAAATATCGAAAAACGATAATGGAAAAAAACGGGTTGTAAAAGGAGTAGTCCGATTTTAATCGAATTTGATACACACATAAACAAAGACATAAGAAACGATATTCAGAAGTTTCAAGGTTGCAGTTCTTATAATAGTGCAGAATATCGATAATATATATATATATATATATATATATATATATATATATATATATATATATAGGAAAAATGTTTGTGTGCCTATCTGTTTATCTGCCTTTATGTCTGTATTTTTTTTCAGCACTTTTATTTTAGCTTTTGCTTTGGGTTTGGCTCTATGAAAGTATAATTGTAGTTCTTAGTTTCAGCCATGATACCATTTACTCAGAGGTCTTATTTAGCCTTCAATATTCAGTTTACGACGAAAAAAACTTATTTGATATCGATACCAGGAAATCAAAATTTGACTTACATCCATTCATTTTTCTTTCAGTCTACGGTTTCATATTAACTGGAAACAACTATTGCTTTTTAGTCTTTCGTGCCAACGTCTAATAAGTCTGAGCTCCAGGACCATGGATTAGTTTTAAAGCTTTCATTACACCCGAGCAACACCGGGCTATACTGCTAGTTATACATAATAAAGTGGATCCAAAATGCAGGTTCTGTGATAATTAAAAATAGACTATCTAATCTCAGGATGTTCTGTCCTTGCCCCAAATGAATATAAAAATCTTCACGATAGAGTGGGTGATATTTACACTGGACAATATCCAAAACCTATGTAAAATATGTAAATATTGCTTATTAATTCATATGGCTTGTCAAGCGGATTGTAACATAGCAACCAAGGAATTCGAAAAACAGTCAAAATATAAATACCTGGAAATTGAAATAGAAAAAAATGTGGAAATTGAAAACAAGAATCATACCAGTGATAATGTGTGCACTTGGAATGATAAAAAATTGAAAATACACACATTGAAAGAATCCCTGGAAATCCCATCTTAAGAGATATACAAAAAAGTGTCTTGTTGAGTACAGCCCATACACTAAGGAGAACTTTGTCTATGTAACGCTAGGGATTTAGGGAGATATGGAAAAACAGGAAATGGAGCGATAATAAAACACAAACGATCTGCCTTAGGCCTTTCTGCGGATTTGGTAGGTTGTGCGACAATTGCAGAAATGGAATTATGATGAAACATGACATAATAATAATAATAATAATAATAATAATAATAATAATAATAATAATAATAATAAAACTGCGCTGGCAAGACAAACCTCTGCATGGCCAATATCCAGAACATACCAATAAATCCAATGTTGACAAAGTTAATACTCATCGATGGTTACGTGCATCTGGATTAACGTCTGAAACTGAAGGCTTTATTCTTGCAGCACAAGACCAAAGTCTTTTCACTAGAAACTTTCAGGCAAATATTATGCATAATAATATGGATCCAAAATGCAGGTTTTGTGATAAACACCAAGAAACAATAGACCACCTAATCTCAGGCAGTTCTGTGCTTGCCCCAAATGAATATAAAAATCGCCACGATAGAGTTGGGCAATATTTACATTGGGCAATGTGCAAACATTATGGAAAGGCTGTTAACAAACACTGGTATGAACATCACCCAGCACCGGTTACAGAAATAGAAGATGTAACCATTCTATGGGATTACACCATCTACACAGACAGAAAAATTGAAGCAAACAGGCCAGACATTATTGTTAAAAACCAGAAGGAGAAAACTTGTCTATTAAATGATATGGCTTGTCCAGCGGATTGTAACATAGCAATCAAGGAATTTGAAAAACTGTCAAAATATAACGACCTGGAAATTGAAATAGAAAAAATGTGGAAATTGAAAACAAGAGTTGTGCCAGTGATAGTAGGTGCACTTGGAATGATAAAAAATGGAACAAAACAACACATTGAAAGAATCCCTGGAAACACCAGCTTAAGAGATATACAAAAAATTGTCTTATTAAGTACACTAAGGAAAACTTTATCTATGTAATGCTGGGGATGATAGGGAAGATAGAAAAACATGAAATGGAGTCATAACAACACGCCACTACCTGCCTTAGGTCTCCCCGCAGACTTGGTTGGTAGTGAGACCAAAGCAGAAATCGAAATATGATGAAAAATGACATAATAATAAATGTAGAAAAAAATTAAACTTGGTTTTAAAAAAGTAATGCATATTTGGAACTAAAAATTGATGCAAACCACTCTCGAGCAGTAGAATGCCTTATTCTAAGGAAGATACTGACTGTGTCTCGATATCAAAGAGCAGTGTCGATTGTGTCATGATCCATCTTGGAATTATCTTACAATTTTTTTTACTAGGACTATAGAAATATTATGCAGGTATAAAAAAAAAGGTATATTTTAAATTAAAATGAAACAGGAGAATAGGAAAATGTTTATTCTATATCGGAAGACTCCCACAGATATGGAGAATAATTCGTTTAAATATGAATAACAGCGCTTGCGTTCATATACTTGCCACATAATTAGTGAGAAAAACTGAAAGATGATGCAAAAATTTAAAAGAAAGCCTCCACATATACATTTACTTCTCTGAGGCGAAAATGCTGATGTGATGTACTTTTATAAATCTACCATACGTCCGTGCATTGAATAATGTTGCGATATCTGGTCGGATGCTCATGTTATTCGACTTGAGGTTCTTGACAAAATCCAAAAAAGTATTTGCAATTTAATCGATCCTGACTTGGTAGCGTCCCTTCAGTCACGTTCTAATAAACGTGATGTGGCTTCTCTATTTCTTTTCTAAAAAATAGTTTCATTGCAACAGCTCTGACGAGCTTCTTTCCCTCATTCCCCGATCAAATAAACTTACACGTATTACCAGATTTGCATTAAGGTTCCACCAGTTTACTGTTAAATTATCTAACTACACCCGTCTCTTCTACCCTAACAGCTTCTTTTTTCGCACTTTCCACCTATGGAACTTGCTTCCGTTTACATGCTTCCTTGATTAATAAAATCTTCAAATATTTAAATGCAACGTCACTATCTCCTTGATTCCCATCCATATTTTATACTTTCTACGACATCCCACTGTATCTAGTTTAATTTTCTTAATGTAACCCCTTGCACAACCATTGCGTTCCTGCTTAGTTTCAGATGAAAGGATTAAAAAATAATAAAAAGATATTTAAGTAACTAAGGTGATAAGTGACTAAGGAGATCAGGTTTTTCGGGTAAGACTGAACGGTTCATACTTGTTGCACAGGGCCGTAAAATGCTTACGCAACATTCTTCTCCTTTTATGTGCCATGTATTTTCAGGACATAGGCGATCATGGCGATCATCTCCCTGACCCTGGTAGCTCTTTCTCCTGTTGCACCATGCAAACTTCATTCTCCTGATCAGGTCCTTCAAATATGTTATCCGCCGCTTTCCCCTGTCTCCTTTTCTCTTTATCTGGCCTGTTAGTATCAGGTTCTCCAAGCCCCCTTCCTCATCGCATGTTCCAGGATCTTTAGTTGTCTCTTCCTGATGCTCAGTATTAATTTCCTTTTCGTCTCCATTCTTTCCGGAACCTCGTCATTGCTCACATGCTCAGTCCATGATATCCGCTTTATCCTTCTGGAGAACCACATTTCAGCTGTTTCCTGTTTTTTCTTCATCTTAGAATATACTGTCCAACATTCACTACCATATTGAAGAACCGACATCACATAGAAATCCAGTACTCTCCTCTTTGTTTCTAGTAATATTGTCATGTTATCCGCTGCTTTCCCCTGTCTCTTTTTCTCTCTATCTGACTGCATGTCTCAGGAACTTTAGTTGTCTCTTCCTGATAGCTAGTATAATAGTACGGAAAGAAAATGTAGTTTCTGTCGCCGATACAGTGAAACTATTTACCACCTTATTCCAGAATGCTTCATACCTACATGCGATGAGCCCCAAAACAGTCACGATAGAATAAGTCAATATCAGCATTCGATGCTCTGTTATCATTACGTAACAGAAATTGCTACAAAGTGGTTTTACCATAATGCTTATTCTATAGTTGAGGGAGCAGTTGTTAATATCCTCTGAAAATAAGCAGTCAACAGAAGTTGAACATTACAAATAAATTTACTAGACATTATTATAAAAGACGGAAAATAAAATAAACGTTTTCAAAACTTGGTCTGATAAAGAAAGAATCTCAAGAAAAAATCAACAAAATTCCTGGTACGCCATCTCACGAAAACATCCCAAGAAAAAAAAACACTTTTAACAAGTAAAAAGCTTTAGCTAATAAATTGTTTTCTTTTTTATTAATTAGAAAACTAATATTTTGATAGCTTTATGTCATCAGTCATGAGCTGGCATGTCATGATAAAACAAATGCAAGTCAAAAGATTTTTTATAACAATCATAATAATAACAATATAATGAGTAAGGATAATACAATTATATTTATGAATAAACGCTTCGTGAGCAATTGCCATAATATCAAGAGCAGCCATAAATTATCCTTATAGACGTTGCAGTATTTTCGATAAGAATACTGCCAAAAATCGTTGGCCAAACTAAAGAGGTACCAAAACCAGAAAGCACTAATCAGAGTAATAAATAAAGCAGCATCTAAGGTTGTAGCATGTGTGGTTACTGCAACCGTGACTTATCTTCAATAACCTTATTACCACAGAAAACACCTTGGCAATACCTGACGTCATGTGCTCAGCAAAGAAATAAGCTGAGGGTAAGAATAAAAGTTAAACACCTTTACTCGGACGAAATATCAAAGACTCAGGAGATTAAGGAATTCTATTTCATCTGGTGTAAGTTGGTAATCCAAGAGGTTAATGAAGTTGTCATTGATGTATGGTAAAAATAGTTTTCCTTTATATAAATTTTTAGCTTGTTTTAGATGCCTTGATTATGGGATTCATGATCGTTTTGTGCTGTATTGTATAATAAATGCAATATTTCTTTGAATTTTTCACTTCTGGTAGAAGATTGTACGATTCCGTTAATATTTTTTTCAATCATTTCATCCGAGCAAGGCAGAAATGCCAATGATAAGCGGGGGGGGGCTACATAACTGTAAAAAGATTAATTAGAAAAGAGTGAGGAGTTCAAACTAGTTAGAAAGGAGCAATAGAAAGCTGAGAATGCACGTGCGATGACAGATACATAGGGGGAGAGAAAGGGAAGGTTATACAGGGGTGGGGAGAGAGCTAGAGTCCAGTGGTTAATAGATGAGTATTGACATTGCATTTCAATTTCTGGAGGTTGTAGCCGTCAGGTAATGAATAATATGGGAGCGAGTTCCACAGGCGGGAAGTGCGAGAGAAGAAGCTGCAGGAGTAGAATTGTCGTCTACATTTGGCTAACCTGACTATGAATGGGTGGGACCCAGTTGCCAGTCTGGTTGCACGAGTAAACACCTGTTGAAGAGGCACCAGTGACTTAAGTTTGTCCGAGTAGAAGCCATGAAAGTATTTATAGAACAGACAAAGGGAGGCCACATTTCGACGGTGGGGAAGTGACTGCAGTCGAGCCGCCAGATCAGTACCTATCACATTATAGACTTTCCTTTGGAGCCTGTCGAGAACACTGAGAAGAACGCAGGGGCGCATGACCATAAATGGCAGCAGTACTCCAAGCACGGACGGATGGTTGACTTGTAGATATGCAGGATGGTTTCAAGCGGAAAAAACATCCTGGATCTACATAGTGACCCAACCTTCTTAGCAGTAGATTTAGCTTTGGATTCAACATAATGGTTCCATTTGAGGTCTGAAGAGAGGGTAAGGCCGAGGAGGCGTAGTGTGTTGCTCTCAGGGAGACTCGCTTGGTCCATGTTTATGGGAGGCAGGAGAGGTTGCCTGTGATGGTTGACAGACAACAGCTTGGTCTTAGACGCATTGAAGTTGACAAGCCACTTCTTGCCCCAATTCATCAGAGAGTGTAGATCCCTTTCAAGGTCAGTAGCGAGATTATGTCTGTCTGCCACGAGAGGTTTCTTACTGGTTTCTTACTGGTGCGGGAGTATATTGTAGTGTCATCTGGTGTCTGGTATATTGTAGTGTCATATTGTAGTGTCTACTTGGGACTTTATCTCTTCTGGGAGGTCTTTGATGAAAATAAGGAAAAGCGTCGAGCCCAGAATAGGGCCCTGTGGGACACCAGCATTCGTGCTGTAGGATGAAGAGACACGCCCATTCAAAACGACCTTCATTTTGCGTTTATTTAAAAAAGATTGGATTACATCAAGCAGGCGACCGGTAATACCGCAACCCCGTAGCTTGCATAGGAGGCCATAGTGCCAAACACTGTCGAAAGATGTCCAGAACAACCGCGCGAGCCTCGTCAGACTCATCAAGGGCCTGGAGCATGTACTTCGTTACGGTTGTTAGCAAGTCGGCCGTGGACCTGGCAAAGCGGAATCCATATTGCCTGTCAGAGAAAAGTTTGTGGGCAGTGAGATGTTGAACCATTTCAGCATTGATTATGGCCTCGAATACTTTCCCCAATATCGGTAGAAGACTGATAGGGCGATAGTTGGATGGGTCCGAGGGTTCACCACAATTCTTTACTACAGGAACGACTGAAGAGAACTTCCAGCATTCAGGAAAGCAGGAAGCAGAAAGGCAGTAGTTAAACAGTTTAGAGAGTACAGGGGAAAGTTCAGGAGCACACCTCTTAAGGACTATCACCGGGATTACATCGTCTCCACATGCCTTATGGGGGTCGAGTTTTGAAATTACTCTGGATACTACTGTCGGGGTAATATATACGTCGTGCAGTTTGGCCTCAGTTCTAATAGGGAAGTCGGGTGGGTGTACTCCGGACGAGTCAAATGTGGAGTTGGATGAGAATCTGCTGGCAAAGCACTCAGCTTTGTCCGCAAATGACGTGAGAACCTCAAATTCATGGATTAAAGGAGGTATTGAGGATTTTCTATCGTTCAGCACTCGTTTGCAAATCCTCCAATAGTCCTTGGAGGCAAACTTGCGGTCAGCTATGCGCTGTCGCATTCTCTCAGCAAACAACCGTTTGGCGTCATTTAGGGTTCTCTTGCACTCATTGCGAGCAGATGTGAACAGGCGCCTATTATGAAGAGATGACTGTCTCCGGAATAGACGGAAATAATGGTTCCTGTGGGCAATGGCGGCTGAGCAGGCCGGAGAGAACCAAGGAGAGGAATGAGGTTTTAAGCAATACTTCCTGGTGGGTATGAAGGCATCAATGCCAGCTTTCACCCATGACGAGACACCATAGGCACAGTCATCAACTTATAGGTCGAACACTTTTCCCAGAGGAAATCGCGAAAGGCATCCCAGTCAGCCTTTTGGTGGAGGTAGGAGGTCCTGTAGGTAGAGGTCTCCTGGAGGGAGTGAGAGTGGAAAGAAATACTGAGAGAGACAACAGCGTGGTCGGAGTTGCCGAGAGGGCAAAGCTGCGAACTTGACAAGCGTCAGGCGCAGAGGTGAAACATATATCTAGTAGTGAGGAATGACCCGAGTGAGTGCTTTGGAAGCGAGTGGGGAAGTCCACCACTTGCGTAAGGGATTGGGAAATAGCGAAGTTCATGGCGTGAATGCCCGCTGGATCAGTAACGGCGTTTTCAAGCCACTCAGAGTGATGGGCATTGAGGTCTTTAAATACAAATATGTGGGCGAATGGGTGATAGGAAATAGCCTTATCTATGTCGTCAGGAATGCTATCTAGTAGGGAGCAGTCAGGAGAGGAGGGAGAACGGTAAAGAAAGAATAGTTAACTAACCGAACTGAGGAGAGACAGGCGGAGACATATGTGCTGGTGGTCAGTAGATTCGAGTGAAGTCACGCTAGCTATGGGGAGGTGTTCGCTGACATAGACACCCAGCCCATGCATGTGGACAGTGGAATCCTTCCTCAAGGGGGGGAAGATAACCAGAGATGGAGAGGTCAGAGGAGGGAATAGCTGAGTTGAGTTTAGTTTCACAAAGCGCAAGGATGTTAGGGGACTTTTCATGCAAGAACGCTTCTACACTAGGAAAGTTAGTACGAATGCCCCGGATATTAGTGAAAAAAAAAAGATTAATGGGTTTAGGTGGTTTGAATTTAACTGGTTTAGGGTCGTTTCTGATTTGTTTCGTCATGCAACAAGGTGTGGCCTCAGGGTTACCCACCGAAAGCGCTTGCAGGGACACCTATCCCTGCGCAACACGGCACTACAAGAACCCCGATATTATACAACTGTTAATCAGAGTAGCCGCTCTTGACGCTATGCAAGATTTAGGGCTCCTAACTACCAGTCGGAAGCAGCAACCAGAAAACTGCCAACCCGGTACCCTCACAGTGATGAGCCGTTGCCACCAACCGGCCAGATCGCAGGCAAATCACGGAAACACCAATACCAAGGTCTGAAGAGAGAGAAGAGAAAGCTGGAAACCACATCCTAAACCGGAAACAAGGGGCAAGCGTCTACTCCAGTTCAATAGACGTGGGAGGAGTATGACCGGGCGATAGTGTGATCTATCTACTCCTATATATATAAAAAAAAGAAAATTCCAAGGGTGGAGAGTTAACTAAGTTTTAACTTAGTTAAAGTCCAAATGAAGCATGAAAGCCAAAATGTGAGAAAGAAAATACAGATTTAAGAAACAATTCACACTTACCACGCAGTTTCACAGAGGAAATTTGAATTAAGAAAGTTTTACTATCTTCAACTTTGGCTTTTCCACAAAAATTAAGATCGAGTTAAGCTGCTTGGTAAAATTGAATTGGAAGAACAGACCATAGAGATTTCACAGGGGAGGGGTAACAAGTGACCAGTGACTGCCGATACCTTGGCCAGGATGGCTTCGCATAACAAAATATATAAAATAAATAAATAAAAACCCCAAAATAGGGACGCTAATTTTTTTTTCCAAATGATGCATGAAAGCCAAAAAATGAGATTAGTTGTAATTCCTGTTTGCGTGTGTTTATTTGTCGTTTAATGAGGTTCCATTGAAATTTCTTGGTGTTGGTATCATTTAAGGCTGCGGCATTATGTAACTTAAATTTAGTGTATCGAGGCAGCAGATAATTTTCTGAACATATACTGTTAAATATAACAGACAATGAATGCTATCGTTGCTTAGCAAAGTTTTATGTCAACACAAGATAAAATAGTCTTTGATAGTGGGTGTTTTTATGTTAACCTTTCTGAAGATGGCTCATATGAGCCGAAAGATTAGAAAAAAGCTAAAGAAAAAATATCTAAATGTTGGATATTTTTTGTCTTTATTTTCACCTGAAATTAAAGCCAAGATATGATGTCTAGAAACGCTCATGACTGAACATGATAGACATTCATTGTCTCTTATATTTAACACGATATGTTTAAAAAAGTATCTGCTGCCACGATACACTATATATATATATATATATATATATATATATATATATATATATATATATATTGTATATAGATAGATAGATATATATGTGGGTAATTTTTATTATAATTTTATAATTGAAACATATTTAACTACAACTTTACTTACTCGTCTGGCATTGAAATATTTTCTTCCTGTTTGGAATTATTAAATATATAAGTTTAAAAACAAATAAATATGTTTCTTTTTAACTTTTTATATAATAATTCCTAATGGAAAACAATTTCACTACCTGGTGAGTAACTAATAATATAATACAGAAACATAACGGCTCATGTGTTACAGTAAACCATAAATTCATTTGTATAATACTCTGATAAGTATCGAGCATTCTTAACAAAATAAATCACTACAAACAGTGGACAGCTAACCCATTAGTGTGTTCTACTTCTAGTATATATATATATATATATATATATATATATATATATATATATATATATATATATGATAACTCTAGAAAAGTCTCACAGAAAATAAAACAATAGTTGAAAAGAAAAATACCAAGTTCTATAAAACTACCAACAATAAGATGGAAAACATCATAAACAAGGAAGAAAAATCATAATCGCCTGACAAAAACATAATTAAACAGCTACTGAAGATAGAACCGTTTATTAAGCTCGATTTCCACAAAGATTACTTTTTAAAGAAACCAAACTAATGTCAACTAATGTACCCTACACAATATAATATCGGAAAAAAGCTAACAAATATTAGAAGAAAAGTTCTCATAAACAAAACCTATAAATAATTAAATCTAATACAAAACACAAAAGAATGAATTTTTTGTATTTCATCTTTCAAGGAAACAGTACTGCAATTAGGGATAAACATTTACACGCGTCCATTAATGAATAAACAATACTTAGTACTCGAAAAAATTATACAAACTTTCCAAACAAAGGGCAAAATATTATGGAAACCTTCCTGATAATCTATACTATACGACAACAACAAAATATGGCTAAAATGTGCAATACCACCAACAACAATACTGCCAACAATGACTACTACTTCGACACAACAACGGGAATCCAAGACGATGCAGATATATGAAAAATTATAGACATATACATCATCAGCAATCTAACAAAGATATCAAAAATTAATACAGGATTATACAGAGACAACGGACTTAAAATTCTAAGAAATGGCAATGATAGAATTCCAAAACATATAAGAAAATATACTTTAAAAATCTTCACTAATCTAGGATTAACAACAGGCATTAAAAAATCTAAAAATATTAAACTTCTGATGCATAAAACTTAACTTAAACAATAATACATAAAAACCATTCAAGAATGAAAACAACAACTTAATATATATAATCAAATATTTCAATCGTCCTAACAATCTATTCAAGCACATACCCATAGCCATAAACAAAAGTTTATACAAGAACTCCGGTTACATAAATGCATTCAACAAAAGCAAACAAATATACGAGTCATAACTAATAAACAGAAGATACTCAAAAAAAACTCCAATAAACAAACAAAGATAAACCAAACAAACAATAGAAAATAACATACTTTGGTTCTACTCACCTTAAAATAATAATATAAAAGCAAAAATAGGAGAAATATTTTCTGTATAATAGATAAACTTCTCCAAACACAACAAAATACTAAAAATCGTCAACAAAAACACAATCAACATTAGTTACAGCCACATAAAAATATGAAGAATATAATGATCAAACACAAAAGAAAAATACTTACTAAACCCAATAACATCAACTCATACCAACACCACAATAGGAGAAAATGTAGATACCTAAAGAAAGACAAGTGTCTACTTAAAAATAAAGGTCTAACCAAACAGCATAATATAAAAAATGACCGTTAAACAAAAATAAGCAACACCAAGAACATCCAACCATCTTTGAAATAAAGAGGTAATAATCGCAAAACATCACTTAACACTGAAGAATAAAAAACAACAACACAACACTATCAAATAAATATGGGACTAACAAGAAAATAACACTACACAAAAATAAAATTAGAAATATTAAAAAGAGCTTTGCCTTTCAGCAATAAAAGAAAAAAAGAACTGTAAATCATGCCTAGAAAATAAAACTGGCAATAATCAGCGTTACAAAACAAATTCAAATATTAAATAAAATAAACTGGCAAAATCTAGGCATGCAAAGAAATATCTACTTTGCTACACAAATAATAATAAATAGCAAGGGAAACTAAAGAGAAAAATAAAAATATTAATATTAATATACGAACACTAAATCATGACAAATACTGAAAATAATACAACCACAACGAAAGGAGAAAACGCATCTGTAAAACACACAAAAACACTAACACAAAATCATGACCTAACAGATCGATTAAGATGTCAAACATACCAAAACGGAAAGAAAACAGATCAAGCCAATAAAAGAGGGTAATACAAAAAGAGGTAAACCTAAATGAGACGAAAAATTATCTAAAATCAACAGCAATGTTCCAGACACCTATTCAAAATAAAACAACTAAACAAATACCCATTGACCCGTAAATTAATAAAGCAATAAATAAACATAGAAATATATCAAACACCAACACAATAAAAGGAAAACGAGAAAGAAGGAAAAAGAAAAAGAAAGCAAACAATGACAAACAAACCCTATACAACAAAGCATAAAATCATAGTTAAGAAATAAAATGGGACACAACAACAACAAAACCAACCCCGATGAAAACTTTGAAGTCGGCATATACCTGCTCAGTTAAAGTGACAAATTCTTTCCACTAAAACTATCTTCATATATATATATATATATATATATATATATATATATATACATGCGGGAATGTACACATATGTATATATGGATATAAGTTAGTATAAATGGATGGGTTTGTTTTATGGGGCCACACAAAGACAAGTATCCAGGGAATTAGAAATTCCTTAACAGGTCAACCTCTTCACGACAGCCTGGGAAATCCTAGACAGTCCTGACTCTCTTTTCCTCTTTCTCCTTCCATTCTTCTTATTTAAATTTTTATTTCTTTTTTATTTTTTTTAATTTTTATCCTTCTCTTCAGTTAATGAAAATGCTTATTCCGGCAAAATTGTTTGTACCAAATGGAAGGAATATTGTAAGGTCTGATGAACTGAGCAAATTAAGTTCATAGAAATGAATTATAATTTATAAGCAATTGAAATGACGTGTTGAGTTTTGTTTTATAAATATCATATTGCTCTGGATAACATCCATTGAGATCTCTATATAGATATAACACTTAATATTTTATATTAAGTTGATCTTGTTGGATTTTCCTCACCCTTTACGGACTGGACATCTCTCTCGCTCTCTCTCTCTCTCTCACACACACACGTATATATATATATATATATATATATATATATATATATATTGTTTAATTACTTAGGTTTTGGGTCATAATAAAATTAGACCAGTACAAATTTGTATAAAAACGTGTTCAATACATGTATGTTGTAGAACTTTTAAATATTCTTCATTTCTAAACGAGTTTTTACGTGACCTAGGTTTCTACCATGAGCCGTATCTTCAGGCGATTTGCAATAACTGATTTTATCTTTTACCATTTTTTTAGAACGCTCACGTAACGGTGATGTTTCTGAACGCTCACGTCACGGGAAATTTTTGAACGCCCATTTTTTAAAATTACAAGAAATTCTAACGTTTTCGTCCATGGTTGTATGAACTTAATAGTTTTCGTATGGTTACACTTATACATAATTTCTGTTTTTTTATTCAATAATTCATTTTTGTTTGGGAATAGCATAATCGCTAACTGTTCTTCCTGACACAGTCTACATATTTTCTGCCGTTGTAAATCTAGGCCGTTTTCATATATACTTTATGTTATGTCTGCGTCTTTTCAATATTTTAATTTTAATTTCCACACGTGGCTAGCCAATTTTGTACAGTTTCTATTTTTAATGTACACTTGCGAATGAACCAACTGGGTTTAAAGGCGTCACTGGTTGATCCCAAATGTAAACGTTAAAATCAGTTATTGCAAATCGCCTGAAGACACCACTCATGTCAGAAGCCTAGGTCGCGTAATATCTCGTTTACAAATGAAGAATATATATATATACAAATTATAATTCTGCCTTTTGTTTCTTCGCTTGGTTTTAAGTCTATATTGAACCACGGTGCTCTTTTTCTTTTCCTTTGCATTCAGAGTAATCCTTGCGAATAGAAAAAGAGAAAATTATTTTTCACGGCTTACGTCTCTCAGAAGTTAATCTGACTACCAGATTATCTATTCTTGTCGAACATGAAAATATTGATCTTTGTATTTCTCTCAGAAGGACAAAAAAAATCCCTTCATGAAAGGCAAGACGGTCTCCGGCATGAGATAAACGTGTTTCTTATAGAGGCTCAACTGTAAATGCATGATCATGATTCGTACCGACTGTTATCTTTTTTTATATATTTAAATGTCGCTTGAATTCGTTGGTGTAATAGCTTCTAATAACAGATCAGTGCTTACATGTTGTGGGTAAGTAGAAATAATCGCTTTATTTCACTTCGAGATTGATATTGATTATTCTCAAATCGGAAGTAAAAGACGACATTGTAATAGTTTTTAGGTGAAATTATCAAGACGCTTAAGGATAATTCTTAATTATAATATAGAAATGATGAAAAAATATAAACCAGAAAAACATTCTGGGGTTTATAATAAGGTCTCATAAAAGCAATGTTGTATATTTTGTTTATTATTGAATAACTTCAATATATGTTTACTTTATTACATTTCCCAATATCTTCAATCTACAATCGTAGTACGCAAATATAAACTATATGTTAATATATTGATGAAATATATTGATGAAATATATTGATGAAATATATTGATGAAATAGTCTTTATTTTCGGACTATTTTGTATTCTTAATATCGTAGAATAATCATATAAATGTGATGTTTCTAATAGCCATTGTTGTCGTCCGCTATTTCATACTAAAACTGATATGTCAACATTTCTCAAAATATCTTTCTCTATTTCTGAGATCAAGTATTGGTAGAAATTACACTTTTGCAATGTTCGTATTGTTGTCCTCCCCCGTTGCCATAAACGTTTTCGCCATTTTACATTCCGACCTACTTCAGGTGATATCAATTTCGAGCTGAACCCTGGGTTTGTTCTTTTCTTTAAGTATTCTCAGTATCAGTTATATCTCTTTAACTCAACTCTCTAATTTTTTTAATTACTGCTGATGTAGACAGGCATTTGAACAGACAATTATTTGGACCAAGTTGCTGGAGATAACCAATTGTTTTATCAACAGGGACATGTGTCTATGAGGACAGTACTGTGTTAATTTTTGGTACTTGTAAAGCTAATGTACATAAATAGTTATTTTTTATAGAGCTTATACTGACGTTTTGTATTTTGTAATTTTTTCTCTTAAGACTTCCGTATTAATAGTTCACGTATTGTATTCATTTCTATGCCTAGAACACTTAGAAGATTTTTGTGATCTAGAATATACTTTGCTTTTTTTTTATAATCATATCACACCAAGCAAGGCAGTTTAATGCCACTGGTGAGCAGGGGGTTACATTGTTATGAAAAAGAGTAACAGGTTATAGGGAGTGTCAGGAAATGAGTAAGAGAAGGATGAGAATACTGTGGAGGGTAGAATATTTGAAGAAAGGAGCATGAGAGAGAGAGTGCAAGTTAATGATATAGAAGATGACTATTGACTTTACATTTAGATTCTTAGAAATTGTAGCTGTCGGGGAAGCTAGTAAACGGAAGGGAATTCTACAGGCGCCAAGTGCGAGAAAAGAAGCTGTTGAAGTAGAATTTGCGTTTACATTTTATTGGGTTCACAGTAAAGCGTGGGACCTAGTTGCTAATCTTGTTGCTCGAGTAAATTTATATAGAGAGAGCACCAGTGAGCTAAGTTCATCGCAGCATAAGCCGTGAAATTATTTGTAGAAGAGACACAGTAAAGCCACATTGGGTCAGTGAGATATTGACTGTATCTGAGCTTCTAAGTCGGGATCGATCACATTATATGTTTTCCATTGCATTTTGTCAAGGAACCCTAAATGGATAGCAAGGGTGCCCGACCAGATATGGCAGCAGTATTTAATGCATGGGCGGATGATAGATTTATGTATGTGCAGGATGGTTTCAGATGGGAAAGCCTTATGGCCCTACACAGAGAACCAACCTTTTTAGCAGCGGATTTATCTATGGAATCTATATCGTCATTCCATTTGAGTTCTGTAGTGAGAGTTAAGACGAGGAGGTGCAGTGTTTTGCTTTCAGGGAGAGAAACCGGATTCATAAAAATGGCTGCTAGGATCGATTGATTCTTGCGTTCTCGCATTTTACAGTGGTGTTATTTATCTATTATTTCAACTCCATCCGCAGTGGTCCCACTTTTCTATCAGTTGGGCCTGATTTTTTACTTCGTATCGCGTTACCGTTTTGCGGTGTTCTTGGTGAGTTATCTCATAGCACCACACATTTTTGTTTGGCATTTATTACATTACTGCATAGGATGCCTAACACGCATTCCTTAGCTATGTTCTCGTCTATGGTGGAGAATCTTACTTGGAGGGAGGATCTGAGTATTGTTGAAACAGTTTTAAATATCGTCCTCATTTTATATGGACCACAGATGTGTTGCATTTTTTCAATAAACTAAAATTATTAATAAACTTTTCTCTGTGTGTATGTGTGTGTGTCTGTGTGTGTCCGTTACCTATAGACTCCAAAACTGCTGAACTGATTTTCTTGAAAATTTACACCGTTGTACTATAAGCGTCTGCGAGTATTCTTAGCTAGGATTTGTGTCGAGGTACCCCCGATAAATACCGAAAATCGATAATCGAATAAATCGGGCTAAAGAAGGAGTGGTCCGATTTTAATCAAATTTGATACACTCATAGACAAAGACATTATATTCAGAGATTTCAACGTTGGCAGTTCTTACAATAGTGCAGGAAATCGATAATACATATATATATATATATATATATATATATATATATATATATATATAGAGAGAGAGAGAGAGAGAGAGATAGCTTTTATGATGTGGATTCTAATGTCATCTCGCTGAAAAATTCTATGTATTGAAAGCATTTCTATGATTTGTTCTACCGATATATTTGATCCCAAAAACGTGTTGTTTGTGCACAAATTTGAAAAATTTGCATATTCGGCTCTGTAAATAGAAACTCTTATTTACATTGATCCTTCTGACTGAATCATTTCAGAACTGTTTCTTCTTCGCAATGACTATATTATTAATTACAACATATATATCTACCAAGCTCTTGTACCCATACCTTTTCGGATCCTATCATTTGATTACTAAGCATATATACTAATATTTTAGTCCCGAAAAACATCTTCTACGATAAAATTAAACAAATATTTTGTTTTCCTCTTATTTGCCTCTCACTAAATATTTCCTGATTCTAAAATCCTATAACCTACGCACACAAACTTTCATACAAAGCTCGTAAAGGCACATCCCTACGCATATATAAAAGTACATACACAGATATACAGGCATGTATATCGAAAAAATAAACATATAAACACAACTAAGATTTATTTCCTTCAAGACGTAATCAACACAAAAAATAGTAAGTTTGAAAGTTACTTTGAATGAGATAAACTCACTACTTGAGTTCTTTCGGTGACCGCCGTCTGTATACCTTGCTTAACACGCTTAAATTTCATTTCTTGAATTTCATACGCCTATGGCTTAGAGGTTAGCGACTCCGCCTGATACTGAATCGGTCGAGTTTCGAT
Organism: Ascarosepion bandense; assembly: GCA_037127315.1. Classification (NCBI taxonomy): domain Eukaryota; kingdom Metazoa; phylum Mollusca; class Cephalopoda; order Sepiida; family Sepiidae; genus Ascarosepion; species Ascarosepion bandense. The sequence continues at coordinate 1,447,431 of JBBBDQ010000409.1, read as the reverse complement.
GTCGGCCAGAAGCAAGTGGATTTCTAGCCACACTGATTAGCTGTGTTACAACTAAACAGGCTTGTATGCGGATGACGAATATATATATATATATATATATATAAATATATATATATATATATCTTAGTTTGAAATATGCACCTGATGACTGCATAAAAACTCCAAGTCATGCCATAGACGTAAGATAATACGTATATATATATATATATATATATATATATATATATATATATATATACGTATTATCTTATATATATATAATACGTATATATATATATATATATATATATATATACGTATTATCTTACGTCTATGGCATGACTTGGAGTTTCATGTGTTTTTATGCAGTCATCAGGTGCATATTTCAAACTAAGAGTTTACTAGATTTGAATTTAAGTTCGATGTTCATGGGAATTAAATCTTATGAAGTTAAGCTACTGCTTTTTATTAAGAAGATTAAAAATTTAAATATTCTACGGTTACATGTGGATAAAAATTTGAAATTCAAAATCAAAATTTAAAATTTGATTTAAATTTAAAACATATTAAAATTCAGAGAGAAGAAATAAAAGGGCGTAAATCATTCTTATTAAAAATATTAAAAAATATTCAATCATTCAGTGAATCAGGTAAGTTTCATACATGATACAAGCTTGGGCGTTTACGTATGGCACCATGGAGGAGAATATCTCGCAGTACGTTGCCATTACTTTCTGCGGTAGTTTGGTTGCTTAAAAATCCATAGAACCCGATTCGTCTTGTTATTTTACCATAACTAAAGGCAATAGACGGATTAATACCTTTTCCGAGGGTATTTGTTCGTTTTTTTATTGTTTGTTTTTAAATCATTTCATCACAAGTAAAGGCATTCCCCTGCTACTATTGTGCATGGGGTTACATAGGGGAAGGTGATGAAAGAATGATTAGATATAGGAAATATCAGAAGGAGGGTGATAGACGGGTAAGGATGTACATAGGAAAAGTTTTTGAGAGAATTGGTGCGAGTTAGTGTGTTAGGAGTTGTCTATAGACCTTACGTTTAAACTCCTGGAGATTGTAGCTGTCTGGGAAGTAAGTATGTGGGAGGGAATTCCACAGGCGGGAAGTGCGAAAAGAAGCTGTTGGAGTAGAAATTGTGGTTATATTTTATCGGTTTCACTGTAAAAGGGTGGAACCTAGTTGCTAATCTAGTATCTCGTGCAAATTCGTACCTAGGGGCCACCAGTGATCTAAGTTCATCGGAGCAGAAGCAGTGAAAGTACTTATAGAAGAGGCACAGGGAAGCCACGTCACGCCAGTGAGAGAGTGGTTGCAGCCGGCCTGCCAAGTCAGGATCGATCACGTTACGGATTCTCCGTTTTATTTTGTCAAGAAGCACGAGGAGAGTAGCAGGGGCACCCGACCAGATGTGGCAGCAGTATTCAATACACGGGCGGATGGTAGATTTATATAAGTGCAGAATAGATTCAGACGGAAAAAAAATTCCGGGTCCTGCACAGAGAACCAACTTTCTTAGCAGCGGATTTTGCAATGGATTCGATATAGTCATTCCACTTGAGGTCCGCTGAGAGTGTGAGGCCAAGCAGGCGTAGTGTTTTACTTTCTGGGATGCAAGCCTGTTCCATGCTAATGGGAGGTAGGTACGATTGTCTATGATGGTTAATTGATAGCAGCTTCGTTTTGGAAAAATTGAAATTTAGAAACCATTTATTATCACGGTCCACGACGGATTGGAGGTCCTTTTCAAGCTCGGCAGTGAGGTTCGCTTTGTAGCCCACACCAGATTTTTGATCAAGGCGAAACTGTGGTGTCATCGGCGTACATGCCTATTTGGGATCTTATGGCAACGGGGAGATCATTAATGTAGATCAGAAAGAGCGTAGGACCTTGGATAGAGCCTTGAGGGGCACTCGTGTTCGTATGGTAATTCTGGGAGGCACGTCCGTTTAATACTACCTTCAATGTACAGTTAGAGATGAAAGACTGGATTAGGTCAAAAAATGTCCAGTTATACCATAGCTCCGCATTTTGCGTAGAAGGCCAGCATGCCAGACTCTGTCGAACGCTTTAGAGATATCCAAGTCAACGTTTCGGGCTTCGCCATTCTTGTCGAGAGCCTGGTATATATACTCGGTGATTGTCGTTAGCATATCAGCAGTCGACCTGGTGAAGCGGAAACCACACTGTTTGTCTGAGATGAGCCTGTGGGCTGTGAGATGCTAAATCACCTCGGTGTTGATAATGGCTTCGAACAATTTACCAAAGATAGGAAGAAGGCTGATAGGGTGTTAATTTGCGTGGTCCGAGGGTTCTCTAGAGTTCTTAAATATAGGAACCATAGGGAAAGACTTCCAACAGGCAGGAAAGCAGGAAGCAGATAGGCAGGAGTTGTAGCGCTTAGAAAGGACAGAGGAGAGTTCAGGGGGAAATTTCTTCAAGACCATGATTGGGACTCCGTCCCCTCCGCTCGCTTTGTGATGGTCTATGTTGGTGATTATGTTAGAAACCAGCGAGGGTATACTTGTAGGTAGGAAGTCGGGTGTAGAAGCTCCAGACGAATCCAGCCTCGAATTGGTTGAGAATCTGCGAGCAAAGCATTCAGCCTTGTCTGATGGGGAGATGAGGAACCTCAAATTCATTGATTAGTGGGGGTATTGTGGACTTCACCTTGTTAATCACGCTTTTACAGAGTCGTCAGTAGTCTTTGGCGCCGAATTTACAGGATGCGATGCGTTGCTTTATTCTGGCAGCAACTAACATCTCATCTTCGTTAAGTATCTTTTTACATTTATTAAGAGCTGAGGCGAAAAGGCGCCTGTTTTGGTCCGACGCCTAGCTAAGATAGAGCCGGAAGAAGTGATTCTGGTGGGCAATGGCGGCCGAGCAAGCGGGCGAGAACAAGGAAGACAAATGAGATTTAAGCTGAAATTTCCTGCCAGGGATGAAACCATCGATGCCAGCCTTAACCCAGGAGGAGACCTCGGATGCACAATCTTCGACGGGAAGACTAAAAATGTTGTTACAGGGGACGTCACACAGGAAGTTGCAGAACGAGTACCAGTCTGCTCTTTGATAGCAGTATGATATTCTGCTAGTCTGTGTTTCTTAGGTTGAGCGGTAGTGGAATGAGATGTTGACGTAGACTTCGGCGGGGTCAGAGTTTCCGAGAGGGCAGAGCTGCTTGGCGGTGCAAGAGTCTGAGATGGAAGTGAAGTAGAGGTTTAGTAGTGAGTCCCTCTCATTTTGTTTATTTGAGAAACGCGTGGCGAAATCCACCATTTGCGTGAGAAATTGGGTTATTGATGGGCGTTAAAGTCACAAAACACAAATATATGAGCGGATGGATGAGAAGAAATAGCCTTGTCGATATTGTTAGAGATGCTGTCAAGTACCGAACAGTCAGAGGAGGATGGGGAGCGTTAGAGAAAGAAGAGATAGCTAACCGAGCTTAGAAGCGGGAGAGAAGTGAAAGAATTATCCAGAGATTCAAGAGATGTCACCCTAGCCAGAGGGAGGTGTTCGCTGACATAAACACCAAGCCCATACATATGGAACATTGGAGTCCTTCCTGAAGAGGGGATGGTAACCAGGAACGTAAAACTCAGAAGAGGGGATAGAAGGGTCAAGGTTAGTTTCACATAGGGCTAAGATATCAGGTGAGTTAGTTTGAAGGAATGATTCTACGTTGTAAAAGTTAGTGCGGATACATCGTATGTTTGTGAAAGTGACGCAGGCAGGTTTGGGCGTTTTCTGACTAGCTGGTTTAGTTTTGCAATTTTGTTTGCTTGTTTTCACAATTGAATGCAAGGAATTCAACTGGAATTCGAACTTGGATCCCCGATTTCTCGTTTCGAGCCAATATCCACTGCAGCACAATACACATCCGTCATTCAAATTCTTACATGTATGTAAAAATGTAGGAAAAATTGACATAAAATTTTAAACACACTCACGCACGCACGCACATATAACGGTATTTACAACTGCCATCATAAAAATACATATAACGTTATTTTCTTTGGTTTAATCACTGGCTAATTTTTGTTAATTTGATTATTCTAATTTTGTTGTCCACGCATAAATTACATCTGTTTCTGTAAGTATTAGAGGTTTGAGATTTATTTATGGTCTTCTGTTCAATATGGGGAGGGGGTAAAGATTCTGTTCTTTAACTGTCAGAAATGTATAGAAAGAACAGCTTGGTATTTTAGATGAAGTTCAAAGAAGGATTTCTTGTGATTATATAACCTCTGTGTTCAGGACCCGGCGGAAATACCAACATATACATTTCTATTATTCACATCTGATTTTGATTTCATTGTTACGTATTTGACGTATATGCCTGTATATGTGAATATTTACTTATCTATCTATCTATCTATCTATCTATCTATCTATCTATCTATCTATCTATCAGTATGTGTGTGTACGTATCTATATATATATATATCTTCTTATGGATGTGTTTCTATGTGGTTTGTACTGTTGTGTGCATGTGTGTATATGTGTCTCTATATTTGTGCATATGTGTTTTCATATATATGTGATTGTGTATATTTGCATATGTGTATATATGCATTTAGATGCATATGTGTTTTACATGTGTGTATATACGTCGATGTGCGAGTATCTGTTTTTAGTTTGTTAACTGTTACTATGTTCTTTTAATTACTGCACTTGACAGATGGAAAGGGAACTTTTCCTCTACTACCATTTATGCCCTCAACTATATAAGCAATCAGGAAAAATTATGAGTTTTGCAGCTTGACTTCCTGGTTTTGGGTAAGTTCTGATAAATTTTGAAACGTTTGTAAATTGCGGCTGACCAAATGGGTACAAGAAACTTATTAGTCGAAATAAGTTAAACTGGTTTCGACGATGCGTTGAGTTTTTTCTTTCATTACCATATTTCTTTTCATAAACTTATGTTACCTTTTAGGTAATATGCGGATATAATCAACCAGAATCTACTCCAATGAAATGATTCCTTAGATTAATGTTCTGTTATCCTCAAATTGTTGTATTCACTGTAACGAACATATTTGTTGCATGGAGTGAAATTTACAATCGTCGATAGGTGGCAAGTCTAGCTATCACTAAATATATGGAACAATTTCCTATGTCAAATCAATATTTGTTTCGTGATTTTCAGTTACACAAAGTAAATTTACGTCATTATGCGTCAAAATGAAGGATTACATTCCTTAACCATTAAAAGGAAAGACGTCTTACCTTCTAAGGTGTCATCCAAACGTATGCCTGATTCAACTCTGCATTTATTTGTTCTACGTTCGTTACACTTGTTTTCCTATCATTCAAGTCCTAGTTTCATCTTGATACTTATTTCTACATGGGATAAATTTAACCAATTATATCAACTTTAATTAGAACACACAATCTATCAGGTTATAGTTTTAAACTTTTGCCATGAATTTTAGGAACAAATTAGGCTTTTAACAACTGCAAAAAATAATCAAGTTCGAATTTTTATATTTTACAAACATTTTAGAACATACAATCTATCAAGTTGTTGCAAGTTTAAAGTGTTGCCATACATTTTAGGAACAAATTAGTCTTTTAGCTTAACATCTGTGAAAAATAATCAGGTTCGAATATTTATATTTTAGAATGTTTTTCATATTTCTGCATAAACTTAGCAGCTGTGAACGCAGAGGACTAAACCTTAGTAATTTCGTAATTCTCATAATGTAACAAATTTAGTTTCAGATATTTTGGCGCTAAATTTGGCTGCTGACCTTCAAAACAAACCTTCAATCTCTGATGGAGAGGAAATTGGGTGATAGATTTTAATGTTTCCAAAATGAAACTGCTCTCCTTTAACCAGCAAAGAAAAAACTTCCTTTCTGCGACCTGAATGGATGACGATAGTTCTAATATATCAAATAACTCAAAATATATTAATAATTTTTTCATCGAAAAGAATTTGTGAGTTCATACAAAAGATAGCGGCTCTGAATGAGAAATCGGAGAGCCGGGTTCGAATTATTATCGGATTCATTGTATTCACTTAGAGGCAAATGCATGAAATCACCTTCGGTCATCTATTAATTAAATAGCAGAATAGTAAAAAAGCAATGTTATTTTTAATGCTATAGTCACTAGCAAATAAAATATATATATTTAATATTGAATTAAACAACGCAAATACAGCGAAATGAATGCGTAGTTGATATTGTTTGTTTATTTAACGGTATATGGACTCTTTATACGATATTTCATGCCAAAATTTACTTTTCTCCGGTGTTTGCGTAATTTCTTTTCATAAAAACTGTTGCTGGTAATTTATATCTTAATTTATACTTTCAGTTTTTGACTCACGTTTGAGGTTTTAACATTTTCCTATATCAGGTGTTACAACACTTGACCAGAGTGAAACTGGGAACATCAGCAATTAGAAAGTTGTTCCACGCTTTTCAAAACCTTCCAGTCTAAGATCTTGCTGCAGGATATAGTTTATCGACATATGCAGGGCGATTAGTTGATATTACAATTACAGTTCAGTAATGAACTATTGCCTTTATCTTGTTGCTATTTCAAGCACTTGATGTGGTAGTGATAATCCATATATTTTTATTCATCATGATCAAAACAGAAGCATTATGACAGGGGTTAAATAACGCGGCATGGTGCAGTAGATATCGTCTCGGACAAAGAAATCAGCGAGCCTAGTTTCAATTACAGTTAAAGTCAGTGCAATCACTTACGCGCAAATACCTTTGTAAAGGTATGAATTTATCTCTTTTCCCTACACCTATAGGTTAAATAGCAGGACAGATTGGAATATGTAGGCTTGGTTGGCAACCAGTCAACAAGAGAAATTCATGGTAACCAACTGCGGGAAACTTTCTGCTTAGTTAAACATGTCTCTTTCGGGACATGATCGCCCACGTGTGTATGTCGTATGGCATTAACTGACTGAATCCAACCATGAAAATTGAAAACAATGAAGACATGATAATTTTTGGAGAGTTCTTCCTTATTTTTATTTATCTATAAAAATATATTGGTAACAATATCAAATGAAATACAAATTTCAAATCCATCGAAATATCAAAGTATTCTATGTGCCATGCCTCTTCAGGACATGTCCCTGAAAAACTTTTTTTAACCTTAGAACATTATTTTTACTTTTGCCTATGCTCCCCTCCAACGTTCGGTCATACATTCATGAAATAATATAATCTCTAAAATTTAAATTTTTTTACTAAATTCGAATACAGATAATTTTTTCGTCTATTCTATTCCGGGAGTATTTTCTATTATGACTTTATAGAAATAAACCTCGCATATGTATTGTTCATATATTATTTGAGTGTCTTTTGCCACATAAGTTCAGTATTTCAATGATTAGGCATCTTGTCTAGCAATCTATTTTTTTTTCTCGGATATATTTTATTTTATTAAAAAAATATGTTATCTTTTTATATGTGTCTACGCACACACATTTATTTCTTAGTCTGTATGCGGTCTCGTGGTGAACGTATGTATGTATCTATTTACGTGTGTTATTTCCTGCATGTGCGTTTACACGTAAGTCTGTGTGTGTGTGTGTGTGTGTGTGTGTGTGTGTGTGTGTGTGTGTGTGTGTGTGTGTTTTCACGTGCGTGTATGCGCGTGTGGTTCCCAATCAACGTACCTCCCAACGAGGTGCTGTATTTAACAGAACAAAAACTGCCAATTTACATCACAGACTTTTTTTTGGGGCGTTCTGGCATTGGCTTCAAAAGAATAATCTCAGTTGTACATTTTGTTCACGTTTCTTTTCTTTTCGTTTTCTTTTCCTAATATTTTTTTTTATTTTTTTATTATTCTACGAGATTTTATCTCTTTTTTCTTTCGTTCAATCAATGGAAACAGAAGTTGGCCACACATCATTTCAGTACCGGACTTTACTACACCGACATTTTCTCCAATAAAAAATCAATTGTACATTGTTAGTCATTGAAACGGCCATCCTAATTGACAATGGCAATAAATTAATGGCAATGAATTAATGACATACTTAAAATCTCGTGAATCACGAGACAAAAAAAAAACAACAATTTCAACAACTTTTCATTGAAACAAATATACAAATCTCAATATTGGTCATTTATTATTTGTTACATATTTGTATATGTTACGATGTTATTTTCTTTCCCGTAATATCGATTGCATCAAGAATATTGTGCTATATCAGTATTTTCACATTTACAATATCATTTGTTTTTGAAACTCCTTTCACCTCAAGCAAGGCAATAGAGCCACTAACACGCATAGGGTCTTATATCTGTGATATAACATTAGAAACAGTAAAAATTGATGTGGGGATAAAATAAAAAAAAAGCAGAATTGTATATACAATTTCGAAGACGAAATTTGACTGGGAAGTAAGGAGCCAACAGAGAGTTTCACAAGCGGGAATTATGAGAAAAGAGTTAGCATAGATTTTATAGTTAAATATAGCTATTTTAACTGGAAATATGAGGAGACCTTACTGCCAGTCTTGTTAGTGCCATACGTGATACACACGTGGGCGATCATATCTCGAAAGAGACATGACTGACTGGGCAGAAGATTTCGCCGCTGTAGGTTGCCATAACTTTCTGCAGTAGACTGGTTGACAACCAATGCTATAGAAGCCAATCCGTTCTGCTATTTAACCCATAGCTGGATGGAAGAAACGGAATAATACCTTTCCCAAGGGTATTTGCGCTTTAATGAATGCAACGAATTCAAATGGATTTTGAACTCGGGTTCTCCGATTTCTAGTTCCGAGCCGCTATCTACTGCATCACAACGCATATCCGACAGATCTGTTTCGCTGTATCACAGCTCATCAGTACGGTTAGACATCCAATTGCTTCTACCCAATATTGAAGGCAATCGATTCTTCCTCTGAGCTATGGGCGCTCAGTCAGTATAGACCTGCATATAAACGCTAAATTCGACGATGAAAGGACAAAGCAAACAATGCACATATTTAGAGTAAAGGCACAGGAAAGGTTCGTTAAGTTTAGTCATTTTCCCATTACTGTAATATAGACTCCCCTTGAGTTGCTAATTATTACCATGAGTTACGAATTTTTTTTTTAATCATATCACCCCGAGCAAGGCGATAACGCCACTGATGTGCAGGAGGCTACGTAAGAGTGAAAAGATTGGAAAAGAGAAAAGAGAAAGCCGGAAACCACATCCTAAACAGGGAACAAGGGATGAGCCTCTTCACCTCTTCAATAGACGTGAGTGAGTGTGAACCGGGCGATAGGTTAGTCTATCTAACTCCAATTGAAAAAAAAGGAAAAGGAGTGAAAAGATTGGAAAAGAGAAAGCCGGAAACCACATCCTAAACAAGGAACAAGGGATGAGCCTCTTCACCTCTTCAATAGACGTGGGTGGAGTGAGATTTTAATTTACTTTTGGTAACTGGGCCATTACGAATGTAAATTAGTTAAGTCAAAGACTGTTTTTCAATAAATAAAAACACATGTGTAAAAATTTCTAAACCTTCCATTCGTTCGTGCATTGAATGCTGCTGCCATATCTGGGCAAATGCTCCTTCTAATCATCTCCAGGTTCTCGAAAAATTCAAAGAAGGATCGGCAATGTAATCAATTTTGACCTGGTTTTTCAACTTCAACCATTTTCTCATCGACATATCGTGGCTTTTCCTTTTTACAAATATTTTTATGTCAACAGCGCTGACGAACTTTTTCTATGACCCCCTGTCCAAGACCAAATTATTTGTGCTACTAAACTATATCAGATGCGCGTTTTGGTGCAAGATGTGCGTTGTTGTGCAGTGAATATCGATTTGGAAGGAGAAATTGGTGAGCCGAGTTCAAAATCCAGTTGAATTCCTTGCATTCATTTACACGGAAATAACCTTAGGAAATTTATTAATCCATCACTTCCCTCCATTTATGGATTAAATAACAGAATATATTGGGTTCTATAGCATTGGTTGGCAACCAGTCTACCGCAAAACGTAATGGCAACCTACTGCAGGATAATCTTCTACCCAATCATTCAGGTCTCTTTCGAGATATAATCGCCCAAGCGTGTATCAGACTGACTGACTGACCATATTGACACTAACGTACCAATTTTTTACCTTTGAAATAGTTAAATATAGCCCTCACTTCTATTCTTTTAGTTTTTTTTCTCGCACTTTTTACCTGTGGAACTCCCTTCCGTTTACTCACTTCCCTGATAATTACAATCTCCAAAAATTTAAATGCAACGTCTTTATCCATTTTTGTCTTTTTGAAGCTCATCCTTTCTTTAATACCACCTGTACCCAGGCTTTTACCTTACTGTAACCCTCTGTACATGAGTTATCGTTTGGGATAAAATCATTAAAGAAAACCACAATAAAAAATCATCACTATTTGTCATTTATTATTTTGCGTCGTATTTAGTGTATTTTACGGTTTTATATGTTTGCTTGTTTTTATCTAAATTAAAACCTTCACGCCAATATTGTCACTTCTGTGATACTTCTGGGAAAATTGTTTGACTGTATCTTGCTAGACAAGTTTATCGTCAGAATTCATCTTGCACATTCATAAATGTACCATTCGTCCCTTTAATGATAATACTCGCATCTCTAGTTTGGTGCTTGTAGGTTACATCAAAATATCTGAAGAATCAAACAGGTTTTCTGTACTGACATGAAATCTGCAATTCACTACGTTCGAGCCAAAATGACAAATTTACCCATTTGTTTATTCTATTAATAATTTACAATATGATATCAGAAGGAAAGCAAGAGGAAAAAAATGGAAGTAAAATACCATAGATTTAACAAGTAAAAATAGTAACGTCTTTGAGAAATGGAAATTTCCGAGAATTGGATATAGAATTATTGACGCCAAGCAGCATAGACAATGTGTAAAAATGTAAAGAAAAGATGAATATCTCAATAATATTATACAGTTCGAAAAGAAAAAAAACAAAAGAAATGTCCTAAAATAAAAAAAACTACTTTGAAACCCATTTCAACAATGACATCACTAAACAAATGAGGCCTGCAGAATTTTTTTTAATCCTATCACCCCGAGCAAGGAGATAACGCCACTTATGTGCAAGGGGCTACATCAGAGTAAATAAATTAGATAGGAGGAGAGTAAAGAGAAAGAGGAACCAGTTAAAGATGCGAATCCAGGTGTGATGACAGTTACAAAAGTAGAGAGAAAGGAAAAGGTTATAGAGAGTGGTGTAGAAAAAAACTAGAGTCAAGGGGTTAAAAGATGAGTATTGACATTACATTTAATTTCCTGGAGTTTGTAGCCGTCGGGAAAGCAAGAACATGGAAGCGAGTTCCACAGGCGGGGAGTGCGAGAAAAGAAGCTGAAGGAGTAGAATTGTCGTCTGCATTTGGTTGATCTAAGTGTGAATAGGTGAGACCCAGTTGCCAGTCTGGTTGAACGCGTAAACACCTGTTGCAGGGGCACCAGTGACTTAAGTTCGTTGAAGCAAAAGCCATGAAAGTATTTATAGAACAGACAGAGGGAAGCCACATCCAGTCGGTGGGGAAGTGGCTGGAGTCGAGCCGCCAAGTTGGTTACCTATCACATTACTTATTCTCCCATGAAGCCTGTCAAGGAACTGAGATGAACATGCGCCTTAACCATATATGAAAGCAGTACTCCATGCACAGACGAATGTTTGATTCGTATATATGCAGGATAGATTCAGGCCAAAAAAAACATCCTGGCCTGACACAGTGACTCAACCTTCCTAGCAGTGGATTTAGCTATTGAGTCAATGTAGAACATATACCAATATTCATCCAGAAAATACAAAGTCCGTCGGCAGGCACAAACAATAATGAATCTAATCATAAAGATAGTAAGAAAGGTATTAAAGAAATCAAGGAAAATCTAATATTTTTAAAATGGCTAATTTCCTCCACGAATTCCATAAAAACGTAATTTACTTTATGAAAAAAAAACCTATAATCAGAATAGCATCCTTCCAAAATTAGAGTTTATTAAACATTAATGCATTGTGAAAATAGAAATTCATGCCCAAATTTCTGATTTCATAAATCTGAAATCTCGAGTCATTTACTTAAATAACATCGTCATATGCAGACAGTCATATGCACGTTAGGCCAAACACTATCAGAAATATCTTAACAGTCAACTATACACAACCGCTGTCTATGAACAGTGGTTAAATGATATTGAATGAATGACGCATAAGGGTTTTGAAAAATATCATCCTTCTTTTAATCTTGTGAACTAAGGCCATAACAAAAATTATATCAAATAACAGAAAGAACACTATTTAAGGACGCCCAAGAACAGCAACAATTGAAATGGATAGACCAAGTAAATCGAAGTGGAAATAATGACATAATCAAGATGTTTAGATTCAAAACAACTTTAAATAATAGGTTAGAAAGATAACCTCCATCAATACACTAAATACCGATAACTGTTTCTTGACTTAAAAAAACATTTTCTCCTGAGAGTTTTTTAAGATGAATTTATGAATTTCAACCAACAGAAGTACGGTTTTCTTGGTCAATTAATGCTAAATGTTTCTTTGTAGAGAAACAGTTAATGTTAACACAACCATTAAAAATTAGCTACTTTTAAATATATCGATTTAACCTTAATTGATATTCTACTAGTATATTTCCTCATACTTCTTATATGTGGATGTCTCATTCAATTTCTATCTTTCCCTGCCAAATAAAATTGAAATTCAATACCAACCAACATCTTCTGTCGTATTTTATTTTACTTTCTCCTCATTGACATTTTCTTTTTTTTCCCTATCAGAAACTTGTTTTGTCTTATAATGTTTAGACCATGATGGTATTTTTTACATAAGATATGTATATATGTAACCAGGAAGAAAAAAGCATTACCACTAAATTAAATAGGGTTATTCCCACAAAATAGCAAATTACACCAAGGTAGATGAAAATAAAAGAAAAACAGTGACGTAATAGCAAAAGTATTCAGCACTGATGTGTGACGTCGTCACAACGCTGTTCTCAAAAAACTTCGAAGTCAGCATAAACATGTTCAGTTAAAGTGACATATTCTTTGTAATAAATATACTAAACACAGACTCACACATAGACAGACAGATACACACACACATACATATATATGTCAGATTAAATAAATTGCAAACATGATGCTTGCTCGTTTTTAAGAAAATCCGTTAACACTCACGAATAAACTTCCATCTATTATATTATACCAATATTCGCAAAATATTTTTTCAGGAAAACAGTGTTTCTCAAATCAAGAAGCTGCTGTTGCCCTTTACATTACTGTCGGAGTTTCGTTCAAACCATATATTTTAAGTCGTGTCTAAAATCAATTTATTGACTCTGTAGTCTTTTCTCTTTGAGTTATTTCTGAAATCAATTTATGCTTTTTGCTGCTTGTCGCGTTTTGATAATTGATACATTTTTTGGTTTTCTGATTCTTAAGCGATAGTTCCCAAATTTCAGAAAAGGATGGTTTTCGTTATGACTCACCGTCTTCACTCTCTCGAAACAATACATTACCTTAGATTTTGAATGCAGTTGTAACAGCTACCCGTTTACATATTCCTGAATATTTTAGGCGCCATGCGACAGATCCATGAACAAGCCTCGATCTGACAATTCTATTTATGAATATAACTCAATTTTTCTGGTTAATGTTTTGGTTTTGTAGTAATTTGTAGTGTTGGATAACAGCTTATCTAGTATGAAATATTCTAGATTCAATATCAGTTTCGCCGATACTTACTTTCTTATAGTGAGTCATACACGAGGTATTTAAAATGTACAGTATTTAGCAGTATCACTTCCAGAATCTTTACGTTAGATTCAATAGGAGTTCTATCATTGCTTTTATTCCAATACTTGTTTTTGTTTGTTTGTTTTGGAAAGACTGAACTTGGGTTCTTTTTCTTGGAAAAATTGGTAATTAGTAATGAATGTTAAATTTCTGTTCAAGATGGCTTTTATCAAACTTTGAAACATTGTCATAATTATATCCCTCTTCCATCTCATCGGTATACTAACCTCGGGTGGAAAATTAATACCATTATCTTCTATAGACAGATATTTTTTGGATGTGGTATGGAATGCATAAAAAATCAGGGCGTTTTTCTTCACATCTGAGCATATCTAAGATAAAATTAAATAGACTTCAGCGGTGTTAGATATTGGATGAAGTTTTCTAATGGGTGAGAAGGTCAATGTAGCTGATATTCAGTTTTCCATTAGAGAGTTGTGCATTTATCTTGTGATGTTTGATGACATGTAGGTTATCAATAAATCTCTTACCAGAAGGAAAGCCAAATTAGTTTATGAGTAGTTGACGTTCATAAAACTACGAGAGGTTAGTTAATATAATGTCCATTAATATTAATGATTGATCGAATTGAGATACCTCCTTATGTCTAGTAAACTTAGGGGTCAAGTCTATGTTTCCATTGATCGGAAATACACCCTACTTTGTTAAGAACCGTTTCTAATCCCAATTTTCCGATAATAAATTGAGAAACTTGCTACTGATATCGAAGAGAAATTAACAACTCTTTTCAAAAGTTAAGATTCAATGTCAAAATATGTTTTATTGTTACGAAACTTTTAGTTACATTCTTCATTAGCTAATTACGAGGCCTGTATTTGTTTATGTTTGCAGAAAGACTTTGTAATAATTATATACAGTGCAAAGCAAAAGTTTACAGCGCATTATAAGAAATGTCACTTTATGTATTTTTAACACTGATTAATGAAAATTTTACTGCCAATAATACATATAATAGCTTTTAGTCAAGCAATCAAATTTTCTAAATAATTAAAAAAATATCTCATGAAGAAAACCAATACTTAAATAACATAAAAGTTTTAACGCCTTAAATCATTTTTAATGTATCGTAGCGTATATGTTATTGCTAATTACTGCATGAGTAACAAACAGACTCCTACGAATTTTTGCAAGTTTCTTGTTTAATAGTTTTTTATTTCCCACAATAAAGTTCCTTCATTTTATGCAGTTTTTGTGGGTTCCTTCTTTTAATTTTCTGTTTCAGCTCTCTCCACAAAGTTTCAATCGGATTTTAGAACGTCTAAATGCGCATTCAGAAGTAAATCTATCTCCAAAATATCCTTAAAATATATTTTATTCATTATCCATACTATTATTTTAATGTTTCCTACACCATGAAGCCCTAGATTCTGATTGATCCATCTTCAAATCTTACTCTTCTTCGTTGAATATTTAGTACCTGTCTTTCTGCCAAAAAACTTAATTTTCGTTTCGTCTGATCAAAGGACATTTTCTCAATATGCTGTAGGTTTTATAGAATGATCGTTCGATACATCCTGTTCAGCAAGAACATGTTTCTACTGAAGAAACCGCTGTTCTTTCCATGGAATACTCGAAACGATGTCATATCGACGAAGAGAACGTCTAATGGTATCTGTAGTCGCCTTTACTCTACTTAGTTCTCCCTGACATTCTTTAAGTGCAACTCAGGACTCGTAGTCAACATTTCTCACCAATATTCTTGCTGTATGTTTCTTTACATTTTTCGAAAACCAGAGCTTTATTTCAGATTAATGTAATGAAACGTCCTCCAGCAACTGAACTTAATGGCAAATTGAACTGAGTAAATATCTTTCTACAATAAATCTAATTGTATGAAGTTCAACAATCCGTGTACGGAGGTCTTGATCTATAATTTCCAATTTCCCCATTTTGTCAATGTTTAAAGAACGGTTGAAAGAAAACGAATGACACGATACTTTTAATTATTCCTAAAAGTGTTCAAAATATTGATTTTCATTGCTTTAAAACAAGCAACCCAATCCTCATTTAAAGCATTCTAGTAAAATCTGAACATTTAAAAAAAAATTAAAGTTGCTGTAAATAACAAAATATGTTTTTACTAAATATTGGTTTTCTTTGTTGGATACTATCTATGTTTGTTTTTAAATTTGATTAATTGACTGAATACGTAAATGCATGTTCTACAAACAGTTAATTAATTTAACTGTAGTAGGAATATATGAAAACATTTTTGTAATGTGTTGCAAACTTTTGCATCGCACTACATATATTGGTATATGGTCTATTTCTCTAGGGATCATTGTTATAGGCAGGGTCTAAATGTGATTGAAATTGTTTTTGAGAGCAGGTCATTGCTTTTGTGTTCAATCTAGTTGTATGATGTTACTATGAACTTACAGTTTTTTCCACATTTCGACACATTTCATATCCTGCTTGACCTCATAAAATTCGTTGTCAATTCTCTGATAATATCAGTTCCTCAGAGTGCGAAAAGTTTTGTTTCTTTTAGTTTAGTTTAGTTTAGTCTTTATAATTTGATATTTTTTCGATCTTTTTTATTTCATTTTGTACCGCATTGATGATTTTTTCTTGTGTCTGTCTTTCAGCTGAAGTGAATATTTTCATACTATGCATTCAAAAAGTGATTTCACTAGCATCAGGTAATAAAGATATGGTAGTATTCTTAGATTATTCTTTGTTGTTTTGATCAAAATTTATTTACATTTGTTTGGAATTTTACTTATTTCTGAATAACCTTTCATTATAAGGGTTTCGATGTTATTCATATGTGTTGTTCTTGTTTAGGTGTTGGTAAAATTGTTAGAAACATTTGTATGCTTACGTACAAGTAGTCTGTAATCAGATTCAAATATATAATGGATATTCTAGCAATTACTTTTGACTGGGCATAGTTAAGAGTGTGAGATCCATAAATTAATGATCTATATTTTTACATTATACGAGCCATGACATACGAATACTTTTAGTCATGGGATTTTCGAAAAATTATAATACATGAACATAAACGCACACACATACACACACATGCACTGACATACAAACACGAAGACACACACAGACACACAAAACAAGCACACGCATACATATATATATAAGCATTTATTTTTACATTGAAATGTTATTCCTGATAATATGTAACTGCTTTTAAATTTCGTAATAAATAATTATATTTTATATTGTTCGTCATAGTTCTATTAATAAAGTTAAGTTTTATCACACACAGAGACACAAATACGAAGAAAGACATACATACAAACACATACACTAATTACAATGGACGAATTATTGTCTCAATGGCACAAAACTAAAATTATTGATATATCTGCCAGTTAAGTGCCATACGTGATACAGGCTTGGGCGATCATGTCTCGAATGAGATATGACTGACTGGGCATAAGATTATCCCACAGTATGTTGCCTTTATTTTCTGCGGTAGACTGATTGCAGACCAAGGCTATAGTGCTCAATCTGTCCTGCTATTTAACCCAAAACTGGTGGGAAGAAACGGATTAATACCTTTCCCAAGGGCATTTGCGCGTAAGTGAATGCAACGGATTCAACTGGAATAAGAACTCGGCTTCCCAATTTCTAGTTCAAAGCCGATATATACTGCACCAGAACGCACATCTGCACATCTCGCAAAGCGTGTATCACGTATGGCACTTAACTGACTGATTTTGACATATATGTAGCAAAATTAGACTAATTATTTTTTTCAGTAATATCTTCATTGGATTCAGCCACGGCCTACATACGATTTCAAAACTTTTGCATCTGTTTTGGACGGTCTCCTTGTTTAATTTGGTGAATGCTGTCATAATCATTGCCTTCAGTTCATATTCGGTGTTACAAAGGGTTTTGTTGATTTTTCGCTAAACTCTGCACCACTTAAAATAAACAAAGTATGTGTAGTCTGGGCGGTTAGGTGTCCTGTTGTAAGAGTGATATGGTAACCGAAATTGTCTGACTGTTATAACTGATCCTGCTTGTGTAGCATGGTAAAGATTCTCTGCACTGTCTGCAGATTGACACCCAAACTCTCTGAAATCTTCATACCGGACCATGTCTTATCTATTTTTATGGCAGTGTGTATGCACGTTTTCCACATACAGTGCCCAACGGATCATATTATACTGTTCAGTCCAAAAAATAAAAACAAACAACGCACCTACACTATATTAAAATTATAAAATGGTGACAAAAGTTCAAATAAAATACACAGCAATTTTAATATCATTTGGTAGATTATAAAAGCAAATATTTATGTGGCTCACACGACGACAACGCTATCGGGAAGTTTTACATTACATATATACGATTTATCATCGATTGCACAACATTTAAATGAACATTCTTGTTCACTTTCACAATTGATAGAAATAATAATAGCCATCGTTATCTAAATAGTAAAATCGACATTAAACACAATTATTTATGAGTATAGTAACGATGTTCTAAATTACCTATCACTGTTGGTTTTCAAAATATCCTAGTTTTATTTTTAGAAAAGAAGCAAAGTTGTGCAAAACATGTAAATTTAAATTTTATATATATTAAAAATGAAGTTACACTCCTTGCCTCATACAATTTTAAAATCGGCGTCTCCTTCATATATGTATGGTCAAAGGTCGTCACTGTTAAACTGCAAGTTATTGAAAAAAGTGACAGCTTTTTACACACACACACACACACACACACACACACACACATATATATATATATATATAGGTTGTATCAAAAATACTTTTAAAATATTTAGGGAAGACTCTTCACACAAAAACAAATACCAGATAAATATTTGTCATTAAAATTCTTCGATTTTGAGTTGCTGAGTGTTTAAAGTAAATTCACGATAAATGCTCAGTATTGCCATGTAGACTGGATTATATTTGTTATTCGTGTACATTTGTAGTTAGTCTGTTTTCAACGTTTAACGTGTGCAGTAGTGGTATAATGGAGATGCATTCCGTTTATCAATGTCATGATGTTCATAACGTGATGAAACATATGATGTTTATATAAGTCTATTTGAACTGGTTGCGAGGTTACACGGTTGTATCGAACTAGGTTTTCATATTAAAGGAAGACAAATCATTTAACATTTGCTGCTGTTTATAGATAGATCGAGAAAAAAACCGAAGATCTGATAACACACGACGGGAAAACTTTTGCCGATGAATTATTGAACCAACCACCGAACCGCTGTTGGCCCATACAGTCATTTTTACGGATGAATCGACATTTGATGGAAACGCAATTATATATTTACACGACCAACATTTTGTGCAGATTATATATATATATATATATAAGTATTTACGCTCTCATACCCTGATATATATATATATATATATATATATATATATATATATATATATATAAACATATTTATAAATAGAACTTTGGTTGTGTGTGTATCTGTTTGTGTGTGTCTGTGGTTGTATCCGTTACGTATAGACTTCGAAACAGCTGAACCGATTTTCTTGAAAATTTAAACAGTTGTACGATAAGTGGTTTTAGTTAGGTTTTGTGTCGAGTTACCCTCGATAAATATCGAAAATCGATAATAAAAAAAATCGGTTACAGAAGGAATGGTCCGATTTTAATCAAATTTGATACACTCATAGACAAAGACATAAGAAAAGACATTCAGAAGTTTTAAGGTTGCAGTTCTTACAATAGTGCAGAAAATCGATAATATATATATATCTATATATATGTGCGTGTGTAAAAGGCAAGATGTTTGTGTGTGTGTCTGTATATCTGCCTCTATGTAAGTGCTTTTTCCGCCCTTTTATTTCAGTTTTTGCTTGGGGTTTGGCTCTAAGTAGGTAAAATTGTAGATTTTAGTCTCGGCCATGATACAATTTACTCAGAGGACATATTTAGCCTTCAAAATTCAGTTTACGATAAAAACCATTTATTTGATATCGATACCAGCAAATCAAAATTTGACTTTTATCCATTTATTTTTCTTTCAGTCTACGGTTTTGCTTTAACTGGAAACAAGTATTGATTTTTAGTCTTTAGTACCAACCTGCAAAGAGTCTGAGCTCCAGGACCATGGATTAGTTTTAAAGCTTTCATTACACCCGAGCAACGCCGGGCTATACTGCTAGTATCTATCTATCTATCTATCTATCTATCTATCTGTCTGTCTGTCTGTCTGTCTGTCTCTCTCTCTCTCTCTATATATATATATATATATATATATATATATACGCTCTCGCACCGTGATCGAGCAGTCTTTAGGCGCTCACACCCTGACAGAGCATTCTGGAAGAAGGATAGACTTTGAAAAAAAAAAACCAAAAAAACAGTAGCTACTTTACCATTTACGCATCGTTCATTCAGTAATGAATTAGAACACTCTCACTACTAACATATGAATACATTATCACACGCTAAATGTCTACTTCCTTCTGCCAACCGTTTATAGCTCAGATGTAGAATTGCCGACTTACACCCATTTGGTCTGGTTTCAGTCCAGAGAAAAAAGCAATCGTAATGATCAGCTGTGATACAACGAAAGAGATCTGGCTGCGAATGAGCACACACACACACACACACACACACACACACACACACACACATATATATATATATATATATATATATATATTTCAATCAATATTGCGTCTTCTTTTAGTTATTTTTATACAGTGCACATGCAATATTATATATATATATATATATATATATATATATGCGAAAAATGGCCGGGATAAGTATGAGTGCTAATTTGTCAGTTATCATGATTTTTGAAAGTTTTAATTGTGAGAAATTGAAAATGTTTTCATTCCTTTAAAATGTTATTTTTAACAAGGTTAATTATGCTCGCTTCTCATTCTAACTGGAGGCAAGAAAATATTTTTAAACTTCTGCACTCATATAAAAATGGTGTCGGCATATCAAGTTGCTTTTCTAATCTTGTCTTTCCTTGTTTACTGCCTGAACACATTTGCTCGATGGAAACATTGATTTTTGTTGTTCGATCTGTGGTTGGTGGGGGAAAACTAATTTATTCACTGTGAAATTCTACTGTCTATTTCCAAAATCCGCACCATGTTACAGAGATGCAATATCAGCATCATTATTTTGCGTGAAGAAATTCCACGGTGTCTTTCTGCAGTTACCGCAGCTCTTTACTGGTATTGTTCTTGAAGAGTTGGATGATATATTCAATCATCATCATGGTGTTTGGAGAGATCACTCGTGATGGTGACGCTGTGTCTCCATTCATCTTCCCAAAAAATCAACTCGTAGGCATACACCAAGTGGCATGAGGAAGTAGTGATGTCCTTGGGTAAGAGGGTATTACACAAAACGAAATGAATAGTAGAATATTAGCCTTTTGAAAGACACATAGTTGCCTGTTTGTATGTATAAGGAATTACTGCTTTGAATCAACGTAGCGAGCGCAGATACTAATTCACAGTACAGATCACTAGGTCTACCCAGTACAGTTCCCTGTCTTTGTTAAGAAAGTAAAAATTTGAACCAAACGAAATACACATACACACACATAGGCACATACACACGTGCGCGCACACCCAAACTCTCTCTCTCTCTCTCTCACACACACACACACACACACATTTATATATATATATAAATAATTTAGAAATGAGTTATTCCCTCATCCTAGGCTTCAGCATTTCAGTATCTTCAGCTATTTATAATAAAAGATTATCCGTTTTACAAATGTACAAACAGGGATGTTTTTCGAACGCGTGATCCGAACCGAATATTTTTATAATTAAGGATGAGTTACTAAGAACTTTAATACACTTTCATGCAGGCTTATAGGAACCTGATATTTATTCATAGTTGTGATTACATCTAGACATTACTTCTGATCTTTCCATTAAGTATTTTTTCTGAAATCAACATAATATCTAACATTTCCACTTGGTATAATGTGCAAAAATACCATTGTAAAGTTTGGCTTTTTACTATATTACATGATATGTCAGAGGAATTTCTATTTTTTTGTCTTAATTTACACACGTGGTTGTGTAATTTTTCTACTTTCATCTCTGATAATGAACTCATCAGAAACAAAATATTTAATACAAATCCGTCACACACACACACACACACACACACACACACACACACACACACACACACACACACACAAGAACAAAGTATATGTTGCTTTAACTGAGCATGTTCATGCCCACTTCGAAGTTTCGTTATTAAACCGTTATATTGCTTTTACTCGTCAACTATTTTGTCTTTTCAACGCTACATCTCCACACCGATATTGAACATTTAACGATAAAAAACCTGCCAACCAAAATATATTTTATCAGTAAAACCACTGAAAAAAAACAGAAACCTTGGAGCTAAACACTGTCACAATCAACACTATATATATATATATATATATGTCTGTGTGTGTGTGTATGAAATGATTTTTTTAACATTAGTTTTCATCGATACTCCTATTTAAGTAGTTATTCTGTTTTAATAAAAAAGTATTATATATTTATTTCTACCAGCCTGATTATTTAGGATAAATTTACGTTACGATAGTGTGTGATTCGACACACACACACACACACACACACACACACACACGCACATATTATATATATATATATATATATATATATATATATATATATATATATATAATCCTTACCCACTAGTACGCACGGAATTAGAGTGAGAGAATAAGACTGAGTACAAGCTGTTGAGTGATAAATTATGAACGGATTCATGAAGAAAATAAAGGATAGCAATGGACGTTGCATTAATTTTAGTTGGTTATCAGGAAATCAAATGAATGCAAAAGTGCATGAAAGGAATCTGTTGGGGTAGAAGTGGTGGTTACATTTTTCTGTTTTAGGGAAAAATGGTGAGACCTAGATGTTTTCACGTAGTCGAGGCACCAGAAAATATTCATTAGAGCAGTTGACATCAGCATATATATATATATATATATATATATATATATATGTGTGTGTGTGTGTGTGTGTGTGTGTGTGTGTGTGTGGATGTACATCAGATCATTTGAATGTGTCCATAAATGTAATCTGAGCGGGATTCGTTTCTAAAGAAGAAATGAGTCGTCCAGATTATTCCCTTTCTCTATTCTAGATTAGGAAATGAATAATCGATACTACAAATGGAAGGCTATTTTCATCGATATATCTTAATTGGCGCAGGTGTCTTTG
This sequence comes from Ascarosepion bandense, assembly GCA_037127315.1. Taxonomy (NCBI): domain Eukaryota; kingdom Metazoa; phylum Mollusca; class Cephalopoda; order Sepiida; family Sepiidae; genus Ascarosepion; species Ascarosepion bandense. Next base: position 1,424,408 of record JBBBDQ010000409.1, on the reverse strand, counting down.
AGAATTTGCCAGAATATACAAATTGGGGCGATGGTGAAATCACACGTTCCAGAATTGTTGTTGATTAAATAACGTTGCTCGTTGAGAGAAACATTTTTTTAATTTGCAAAAATTGACAAATCTGGCACACACACACACACACACACACACACACACACACACACACACACACATATATATATATATATATATATATATATATTCATCATGAGTAAATTAATTGTAACAACTGCTTCAGTTTCGTTTCGTTCACTATACGGTCAGTTTTAGACCCACTGGAATGAGGAAGGTGCAATCTATATCAATTTTTGCCTCACATTAGGTAATTTGTTGTGCTATGCAGATATATGAATATATTTATGGGGTTTATGATGAAAATTTTTTGCTTTGAAAATTGATATATCCCGAAAAGGAATACAGTATAACATGATCAGTTGAAGAATGAAACTCCACACCAGGAATAAGAATACAGATTTATTGTATTAAGGTACAATTAACAATAATACACATATTAGCAAGCCACGGGGTGGAGCGGAATCGACTATCGAATAGTGACTACCTTCGCCTAAGTCCTTTTTTCTCCATGTCGTACCACTCTTTACTGTCTTTTATAAAATAGAGCATTCTATTCTCGGGGATCGCAAGATGTTCCACTATAACAAAAATATTGTGTCATCTGTGATTGCATCAAATTTCTATTACGTTAAGACACTCTTGTCTCAGATGCTGATTAGTTTACCTATGGCTATTGTTTGCAATAGACGTTACTCCGAGAAATCTTTCGAAAATTGTAACGGTGTACAAACACGCTGTTAATCCAAACTGATATATTGCGGATGTTGTTGAGTTCAGCCTTTCAACTGTCACTCTTGTCAAGTTACAAACTAGGATCGTTCAGAGCAAAACATATTACCATGCTGTAGAAAGAAAAAATGTCAATAATCGACGTGTACGGGATCAGAGAAGTTGCGAAGGAACTGGGGAAGACACTTTTTCGTTTGGTTACAGTTAACTTTCACAAGGGCTTATTATGATTCGATATGTACAATTTACATATTCATTTGCACTAAATGTGTATTTATATTTTGTTTTCGATTTTGTCGATTGCATAATATAGTTAACGACATGCTGTACTGCTTGGACTTTGCACCGGAAGATCAAACACGAACAATGCAGATTGTTTTGATATCTATCTGAGGTTAGCGAAGAAGATTTATAGAATTGTATGATATATCCTGTCAACATCATGATACTTGGAGAGTTTACTTTGATGTGGACGCTATGTATCTATTAGTCTCCCCACAGGAAGAGGATAGATATTGGAAAACTGTACATTGTAACACAAAAGAAGGAGAATCTAATGATGGCAATCTGGTAATTTCTGGGCCTGTGTTATCTGATACGTCTGACTGGTTCTTGTACTACAACCATACTGTCCTTAGTAAATCACTATATATATATATATATATATATATATATATAAGAGTGTATATGTGTGTGTCAATTCTAGATAGATTATATTTGTAAAAGAAGAATATATATACATAAAGGCAGAAGAAAACTTATCGTAGCACATGAGTTTCGTCCTCTGAGAGCATTTACCTTATTAACGTTTCTTAGTAAGCGAAATGCGTCACATAAGATAAGTTGTTACTTTGTATTTCTTAATATCTGTCTGGTTTCTTTTAAGAAAATGTTTATATGTCGTATATAAACGCCCCTGTGCATTCCAACATGATTATCAACGAAAAAGTCTCTCACAAGCTTTGTCTGTGTATTGAGTATTGCTCTCATATAACTAGCCTGTAGTTCAGGCTATATATTTCTAGACTTACGGCAATATCCTAAAAGAATTCTCTGTGGTTTATTGGTTCTAAACTGTATTCAATGACTTTCTTTTATAATGTT